>PVNU02004149.1:0-571423 GCA_003013855.2 Liriodendron chinense | reverse complement strand
ATCTACCTACGTAGCGGTCAAGGGAAAGTTCAGACTCCACCTGCATCGGAATCCTTGCTCACTTGCGGCTTCTGAGTTTCAAACCAATATTATGATAGGCACGTAAACATTGCAGAAGAGGCTCGATCTGCATTCGCTACCGCTTATAATTGACGTGGACTGTATGTTCTCTTGGACAAACTTCCACACGAAATTTTGGAGTCCATCGAGATCTATAACCACAACTAATGCTCGATCAGCAATTAGTGCGTCATGGTAAGGAAAGTGGCCCGATGGAATCAAAACGTCACCACCTGCGTCGGAATCCACCTACGTAGCGGTCGAGGGAAAGTTCAGACTCCACCTGCATCGGAATCCTTGCTCACGTGCGGCTTCTGAGTTTCAAAGCAATATTCCGAAAGGCACGTAAACATTGCAGAAGAGGCTCGATCTGCATTCTCTTCCACTTATAATTGACGTGGACTGTATGTTCTCTTGGACAAACTTCCACACGAAATTTTGGAGTCCATCGAGATCTATAACCACAACTAATGCTCGATCAGCAATTAGTGCGTCATGGTAAGGAAAGTGGCCCGATGGAATCAAAACGTCACCACCTGCGTCGGAATCCACCTACGTAGCGGTCGAGGGAAAGTTCAGACTCCACCTGCATCGGAATCCTTGCTCACGTGCGGCTTCTGAGTTTCAAAGCAATATTCCGAAAGGCACGTAAACATTGCAGAAGAGGCTCGATCTGCATTCTCTTCCACTTATAATTGACATGGACTGTATGTTCTCTTGGACAAACTTCCACACGAAATTTTGGAGTCCATCGAGATCTATAAGCACAACTAATGCTCGATCAGCAATTAGGGCATCACGGTAAGGAAAGTGGCCCGATGGAATCAAAACGTCACCACCTGCGTCGGAATCCACCTACGTAGCGGTCAAGGGAAAGTTCAGACTCCACCAGCATCGGAATCCTTGCACACTTGCGGCTTCTGAGTTTCAAACCAATATTCTGAAAGGCACGTAAACATTGCAGAAGAGGCTCGATCTGCATTCGCGTCCGCTTATAATTGACGTGGACTGTATGTTCTCTTAGACAAACATCCACATGAAATTTTGGAGTCCATCGACATCTATAAGCACAACTAATGCTAGATCAGCAATTAGGGCATCACGGTAAGGAAAGTGGCCCGATGGAATCAAAACGTCACCACCTGCGTCGGAATCCACCTACGTAGCGGTCAAGGGAAAGTTCAGACTCCACCTACATCGGAATCCTTGCTCACTTGCGGCTTCTGAGTTTCAAACCAATATTCCGAAAGGCACGTAAACATTGCAGAAGAGGCTCGATCTGCATTCGCGTCCGCTTATAATTGACGTGGACTGCATGTTCTCTTGGACAAACTTCCACACGAAATTTTGGAGTCCATCGAGATCTATAAGCACAACTAATGCTCGATCAGCAATTAGGGCATCACGGTAAGGAAAGTGGCCCGATGGAATCAAAACGTCACCACCTGCGTCGGAATCTACCTACGTAGCGGTCAAGGGAAAGTTCAGACTCCACCTGCATCGGAATCCTTGCTCACTTGCGGCTTCTGAGTTTCAAACCAATATTACGAAAGGCACGTAAACATTGCAGAAGAGGCTCGATCTGCATTCGCTACCGCTTATAATTGACGGGGACTGTATGTTCTCTTGGACAAACTTCCACACGAAATTTTGGAGTCCATCGAGATCTATAAGCACAACTAATGCTCGATCAGCAATTAGGGCATCACGGTAAGGAAAGTGGCCCGATGGAATCAAAACGTCACCACCTGCGTCGGAATCTACCTACGTAGCGGTCAAGGGAAAGTTCAGACTCCACCTGCATCGGAATCCTTGCTCACTTGCGGCTTCTGAGTTTCAAACCAATATTACGAAAGGCACGTAAACATTGCAGAAGAGGCTCGATCTGCATTCGCTTCCGCTTATAATTGACGTGGACTGTATGTTCTCTTGGACAAACTTCCACACGAAATTTTGGAGTCCATCGAGATCTATAAGCACAACAAATGCTCGATCAGCAATTAGGGCATCACGGTAAGGAAAGTGGCCCGATGGAATCAAAACGTCACCACCTTTGTCGGTATCCACCTACGTAGCGGTCGACGGAAAGTTCAAACTCCACCTGCATCGGTATCCCTACTCACGTGCGGCATCTGAGTTTCAGAGCAATATTCCGAAAGGCACGTTAACATTGCAGAAGAGGCTCGATCTGCATTCGCTTCCACTTATAATTGACGTGGACTGTATGTTCTCTTGGACAAACTTCCACACGAAATTTTGGAGTCCATCGAGATCTATAACCACAACTAATGCTCGATCAGCAATTAGTGCGTCATGGTAAGGAAAGTGGCCCGATGGAATCAAAACGTCACCACCTGCGTCGGAATCCACCTACGTAGCGGTCAAGGGAAAGTTCAGACTCCACCTGCATCGGAATCCTTGCTCACTTGCGGCTTCTGAGTTTCAAACCAATATTCGAAAGGCACGTAAACATTGCAGAAGAGGCTCGATCTGCATTCGCGTCCGCTTATAATTGACGTGGACTGTATGTTCTCTTGGACAAACTTCCACACGAAATTTTGGAGTCCATCGAGATCTATAAGCACAACTAATGCTCGATCAGCAATTAGGGCATCACGGTAAGGAAAGTGGCCCGATGGAATCAAAACGTCACCACCTGCGTCGGAATCTACCTACGTAGCGGTCAAGGGAAAGTTCAGACTCCACCTGCATCGGAATCCTTGCTCACTTGCGGCTTCTGAGTTTCAAACCAATATTACGAAAGGCACGTAAACATTGCAGAAGAGGCTCGATCTGCATTCGCTTCCGCTTATAATTGACGTGGACTGTATGTTCTCTTGGACAAACTTCCACACGAAATTTTGGAGTCCATCGAGATCTATAAGCACAACAAATGCTCGATCAGCAATTAGGGCATCACGGT
This sequence comes from Liriodendron chinense, assembly GCA_003013855.2. Lineage (NCBI taxonomy): Eukaryota > Viridiplantae > Streptophyta > Magnoliopsida > Magnoliales > Magnoliaceae > Liriodendron > Liriodendron chinense. The sequence continues at coordinate 568,440 of PVNU02004149.1, read as the reverse complement.
AAGGAAAGTGGCCCGATGGAATCAAAACGTCACCACCTTTGTCGGTATCCACCTACGTAGCGGTCGACGGAAAGTTCAAACTCCACCACGTGCGGCTTCTGAGTTACAGAGCAATATTCCGAAAGGGACGTTAACATTGCAGAAGAGGCTCGATCTGCATTCGCTTCCACTTATAATTGACGTGGACTATATGTTCTCTTGGACAAACTTCCACACGAAATTTTGGAGTCCATCGAGATCTATAACCACAACTAATGCTCGATCAGCAATTAGTGCGTCATGGTAAGGAAAGTGGCCCGATGGAATCAAAACGTCACCACCTGCGTCGGAATCCACCTACGTAGCGGTCGAGGGAAAGTTCAGACTCCACTTGCATCGGAATCCTTGCTCACTTGCGGCTTCTGAGTTTCAAACCAATATTTCGAAAGGCACGTAAACATTGCAGAAGTGGCTCGATCTGCATTCGCGTCCGCTTATAATCCTTGCTCACTTGCGGCTTCTGAGTTTCAAACCAATATTTTGAAAGGCACGTAAACATTGCAGAAGAGGCTCGATCTGCATTCGCGTCCGCTTATAATTGACGTGGACTATATGTTCTCTTAGACAAACTTCCACACGAAATTTTGGAGTCCATCGAGATCTATAAGCACAACTAATGCTCGATCAGCAATTAGGGCATCACGGTAAGGAAAGTGGCCCGATGGAATCAAAACGTCACCACCTGCGTCGGAATCCACCTTCGTAGCGGTCGAGGGAAAGTTCAGACTCCACCTGCAACGGAATCCTTGCCCACTTGCTGCTTCTGAGTTTCAAACCAATATTCCGAAAGGCACGTAAACATTGCAGAAGTGGCTCGATCTGCATTCGCTTCCGCTTATAATTGACGTGGACTGTATGTTCTCTTGGACAAACTTCCACACGAAATTTTGGAGTCCATCGAGATCTATAAGCACAACTAATGCTCGATAAGCAATTAGGGCATCACGGTAAGGAAAGTGGCCCGATGGAATCAAAACGTCACCACCTGCGACGGAATCCACCTACGTGGCAGTCGAGGGAAAGTTCAGACTCCACCTGCATCGGAATCCTTGCTCACGTGCGGCTTCTGAGTTTCAAACCAATATTCCGAAAGGCACGTAAACATTGCAGAAGAGGCTCGATCTGCATTCTCTTCCACTTATAATTGACATGGACAGTATGTTCTCTTGGACAAACTTCCACACGAAATTTTGGAGTCCATCGAGATCTATAAGCACTACTAATGCTCGATCAGCAATTAGGGCATCGCGGTAGGGAAAGTGGCCCGATGGAATCAAAACGTCACCACCTGCGTCGGAATCTACCTACGTAGCGGTCAAGGGAAAGTTCAGACTCCACCTGCATCGGAATCCTTGCTCACTTGCGGCTTCTGAGTTTCAAACCAATATTACGAAAGGCACGTAAACATTGCAGAAGAGGCTCGATCTGCATTCGCTTCCGCTTATAATTGACGGGGACTGTATGTTCTCTTGGACAAACTTCCACACGAAATTTTGGAGTCCATCGAGATCTATAAGCGCAACTAATGCTCGATCAGCAATTTGGGCATCACGGTAAGGAAAGTGGGCCGATGGAATCAAAACGTCACCACCTGCGTCAGAATCCACCTACGTAGCGGTCGAGTGAAAGTTCAGACTCCACCTGCATCGGAATCCTTACTCACGTGTGGCTTCTGAGTTTCAAACCAATATTCCGAAAGGCACGTAAACATTGCAGAAGAGGCTTGATCCGCATTCGTGTCCGCTTATAATTGACGTGGACTGTATGTTCTCCATGACAAACGTCCATGCAAAATTCCAGAGTCCATCGAGATCCACAAGCACAATTATTACCCGATCCCGTAATAAGTGCGTTATAGAGAAGAATGGGGCCCGATGGCCTCAGAACGTCTTTATCGGTGTCCAGTCCATCTCGAAACCGAGGTGGAGACTCATTGGTCGTGGTCGAGCCGCCAGGGGATAGTTCGAACTCCACCTGGGTCGGAATCCGGGCTTACTTGCGGTTTTAGAGTTTCGAACCAATCTTTTGAGTGGTCCCTAAATAGTTCTGAAGAGGATCGATCTCAGATCGATGTCGCTCAAAATTGACGTCGACTGTATGCTTTCTACGACAGACATCGAAGCGAAATTTCAGAGTGCGTTGAGTTTCATAAGCGTAACTATTGCCCGATCCGCCAATCAGGGCCCTTCGGTAAGGAAAGTGGCCCTATGGCATCAAAACGTCTTTATCGGAGTCGAGTCCATCTCGAAATCGACGTGTAGGCTCCAGTCATGGACGAGCCACTGACGTAAAGTTCGGAATCCACCTGCGTCAGAATCCGAGCTTACTTGCTGTTTTGAATTTTCAAACCAATATTTCAAAAGGCTCCTAAACACTTCAGAAGAGGCTCGATCTGCAACTGATTCCGCACAAAATTGACGTGTATTGTATGTTCTCCGCAACAAACGTCCAAGCAAAATTTCAGAGTCCATTGAGATCCATAAGCATAACTATTGCCCGATCCAGTGATTAGGGTATCACGGTAAGGAAAGTAGCTCGATGCCCTAAGAACGTCTTTACTGGAGTCCAGTACATCCCGAAATTGACGTACAGATTCTCCAGTCATGGACGAGACGTCGAGGAAAGGTTCGGACTCCACATGCATCGGAATCCGTGCTTGCTTGCGATTTCGAACTTTCGAACCAATGTATTAAAAGACACTTAAACACTTCAGAAGAGGATCGATCTGCGATCGATGCGGCTCAAAATTGACGCGGACTGTATATATTTTCCGCGGCAGACAACCAAGCGAAATTTTGAAGTCCATCGAGATCCATAAGCATAACTATTGCCCGATCCAGCGATTAGGGTATCACGGTAAGGAAAGTAGGTCGATGCCCTAAGAACGTCTTTATTGGTGTTCAGTCCATCCTGAAAATTGACGGACAGACTCTCCAGTCATGGACGAGACGTCGAGGGAACGTTTGGACTCCACATGCATCGGAATCCGTGCTTGCTTGCGATTTCGAACATTCGAACCAATCTTTCGAAAGACACTTAAACACTTCAGAAGAGGATCGATGCTGCTCAAAATTGACGTGGACTCTATATTTTCTGCGGCAGACGTCTAAGCGAAATTTCGGAGTCCATCGAGATCCATAAGCATAACTATTGCCCGATCCAGCAATCGAGGCCTCTCGATAAGGAAACTGGCCTGATGGCCTCAAAATGTCTTTATCGAAGTCCAGTCCACCCGAAATCGACGTAGAGACTCTCCAGTCATGGACGAGCCGTCGAGGGAAAGTTCGTATTCCACCTGCATCGTAATCCGAGCTTACTTGCGGCTTCTGAGTTTCAAAGCAATATTCCGAAAGGCACCTAAACATTTCAGAAGAGGCTCGATTTGCTATCGATTCCGTTCAAAATTGACGTGGACTGTATGTTGTCCACGATGTCGACCACGCGAATTAGCGACGTCCATTGAGATCCATAAGGACAACTATTGCCCGATCCGGCAATTAGGGCCTCTCGGTAAGGTAAGTGGCCCGATGGCCTCGGAACGTCTTTATTGCAGTCTGGTTCATCTCGAAACCGACGTGGAGACTGTAGTGATGGACGTGCCGACGAGGGAAAGTTCGGACTTGACCTGCGTCGGAATCCCAGCTTACTTGCAGTCTCTGAGTTTCAAACCAATCCACCGAAAGGCACCTAAACACTTCAGAAGGGCATTGATCTGCGACCGGTTCCGCTCAAAATTGACGTGGACTGTATGTTCTCTTGGACAAACTTCCACACGAAATTTTGGAGTCCATCGACATCTATAAGCACAACTAATGCTAGATCAGTAATTAGGGCATCACGGTAAGGAAAGTGGCCCGATGGAATCAAAACGTCACCACCTGCGTCGGAATCCACCTACGTAGCGGTCGAGGGAAAGTTCAGACTCCACCTGCAACGGAATCCTTGCTCACTTGCGGCTTCTGAGTTTCAAACCAATATTCCGAAAGGAACGTAAACATTGCAGAAGAGGCTCGATCTGCATTCGCAACCGCTTATAATTGACGTGGACGGTATGTTCTCTTGGACAAACTTCCACACGAAATTTTGGAGTCCATCGAGATCTATAAGCACAACTAATGCTCGATCAGCAATTAGGGCATCACGGTAAGGAAAGTGGCCCGATGGAATCAAAACGTCACCACCTGCGTCGGAATCCACCTACGTAGCGGTCGAGTGAAAGTTCAGACTCCATCCGCATCGGAATCCTTGCCCACTTGCGGCTTCTGAGTTTTAAACCAATATTCCGAAAGGCACGTAAACATTGCAGAAGAGGCTCGATATGCATTCGCGTCCGCTTATAATTGACGTGGACTGTATGTTCTCTTGGACAAACTTCCACACGAAATTTTAGAGTCCATCGATATCTATAAGCACAACAAATGCTCGATCAGCAATTTGGGCATCACGGTAAGGAAAGTGGGCCGATGGAATTAAAACGTCACCACCTGCGTCGGAATCCACCTACGTAGCGGTCGAGGGAAAGTTCAGACTCCACCTGCATCGGAATCCTTGCACACTTGCGGCTTCTGAGTTTCAAAGCAATATTCCAAAAAGGCACGTAAATGTTGCAGAAGAGGCTCAATCTGCATTCGCTTCCGCTTATAATTGATGTGGACTGTATGTTCTCCATGACAAACGTCCATGCAAAATTCCAGAGTCCATCGAGATCCACAAGCACAATTATTACCCGATCCCGTAATAAGTGCGTCATAGAGAAGAATGGGGCCCGATGGCCTCAGAACGTCTTTATCGGAGTCCAGTCCATCTCGAAATCGAGGTGGAGACTCATTGGTCGTGGTCGAGCCGCCAGGGGATAGTTCGAACTCCACCTGGGTCGGAATTCGGGCTTACTTGCGGTTTTAGAGTTTCGAACCAATCTTTCGAGTGGTCCCTAAATAGTTCTGAAGAGGATCGATCTCCGATCGATGTCGCTCAAAATTGACGTCGACTGTATGCTTTCTACGACGTCTGTCGAAGCGAAATTTCAGAGTGCGTTGAGTTTTATAAGCGTAACTATTGCCCGATCCGCCAATCAGGGCCCTTCGGTAAGGAAAGTGGCCCTATGGCATCAAAACGTCTTTATCGGAGTCGAGTCCATCTCGAAATCGACGTGGAGGCTCCAGTCATGGACGAGCCACTGACGTAAAGTTCGGAATCCACCTGCGTCAGAATCCGAGCTTACTTGCTGTTTTGAATTTTCAAACCAATATTTCAAAAGGCTCCTAAACACTTCAGAAGAGGCTCGATCTGCAACTGATTCCGCACAAAATTGACGTGTATTGTATGTTCTCCGCAACAAACGTCCAAGCAAAATTTCAGAGTCCATTGAGATCCATAAGCATAACTATTGCCCGATCCAGTGATTAGGGTATCACGGTAAGGAAAGTAGCTCGATGCCCTAAGAACGTCTTTACTGGAGTCCGTCCAGTCCATCCCGAAATTGACGTACAGATTCTCCAGTCATGGACGAGACGTCGAGGGAAAGTTCGGACTCCACATGCATCGAAATCCGTGCTTGCTTGCGATTTGGAACTTTCGAACCAATGTATTAAAAGACACTTAAACACTTCAGAAGAGGATCGATCTGCGATCGATGCTGCTCAAAATTGACGCGGACTGTATATTTTTCGCGGCAGACGTCCAAGCGAAATTTCGGAGTCCATCGAGATCCATAAGCATAACTATTGCCCGATCCAGCGATTAAGGTATCACGGTAAGGAAAGTAGGCCGATGCCCTAAGAACGTCTTTATTGGTGTTCAGTCCATCCTGAAATTGACGGACAGACTCTCCAGTCATGGACGTGCCGACGAGGGAAAGTTCGGACTTGACCTACGTCGGAATCCCAGCTTACTTGCAGTCTCTGAGTTTCAAACCAATCCTCCGAAAGGCACCTAAACACTTCAGAAGAGGCATGATCTGCGACCGGTTCCGCTCAAAATTGACGTGGACTGTATGTTCTCTTGGACAAACTTCCACAAGAAATTTTGGAGTCCATCGACATCTATAAGCACAACTAATGCTAGATCAACAATTAAGGCATCACGGTAAGGAAAGTGGCCCGATGGAATCAAAACGTCACCACCTGCGTCGGAATCCACCTACGTAGCGGTCGAGGGAAAGTTCAGACTCCACTTGTAACGGAATCCTTGCTCACTTGTGGCTTCTGAGTTTCAAACCAATATTCCGAAAGGAACGTAAACATTGCAGAAGAGGCTCGATCTGCATTCGCTACTGCTTATAATTGACGTGGACTGTATGTTCTCTTGGACAAACTTCCACACGAAATTTTGGAGTCCATCGAGATCTATAAGCACAACTAATGCTCGATCAGCAATTAGGGCATCACGGTAAGGAAAGTGGCCCGATGGAATCAAAACGTCACCACCTGCGTCGGAATCCACCTACGTAGCGGTCGAGGGAAAGTTCAGACTCCACCTGCAACGGAATCCTTGCTCACTTGCGGCTTCTGAGTTTCAAACCAATATTCCGAAAGGAACGTAAACATTGCAGAAGAGGCTCGATCTGCATTCGCTACCGCTTATAATTGACGTGGACTGTATGTTCTCTTGGCCAAACTTCCACACGAAATTTTGGAGTCCATCGAGATCTATAAGCACAACTAATGCTCGATCAGCAATTAGGGCATCACGGTAAGGAAAGTGGCCCGATGGAATCAAAACGTCACCACCTGCGTCGGAATCCACCTACGTAGCGGTCGAGGGAAAGTTCAGACTCCACCTGCAACGGAATCCTTGCTCACTTGCGGCTTCTGAGTTTCAAACCAATATTCCGAAAGGAACGTAAACATTGCAGAAGAGGCTCGATCTGCATTCGCTATCGCTTATAATTGACGTGGACTGTATGTTCTCTTGGACAAACTTCCACACGAAATTTTGGAGTCCATCGAGATCTATAAGCACAACTAATGCTCGATCAGCAATTAGGGCATCACGGTAAGGAAAGTGGCCCGATGGAATCAAAACCTCACCACCTGCGTCGGAATCCACCTACGTAGCGGTCGAGGGAAAGTTCAGACTCCACCTGCAACGGAATCCTTGCTCACTTGCGGCTTCTGAGTTTCAAACCAATATTCCGAAAGGAACGTAAACATTGCAGAAGTGGCTCGATCTGCATTCGCTACCGCTTATAATTGACGTGGACTGTATGTTCTCTTGGACAAACTTCCACACGAAATTTTGGAGTCCATCGAGATCTATAAGTACAACTAATGCTCGATCAGCAATTAGGGCATCACGGTAAGGAAAGTGGCCCGATGGAATCAAAACGTCACCACCTGTGTCGGAATCCACCTACGTAGCGGTCGAGGGAAAGTTCAGACTCCACCTGCATCGGAATCCTTGCACACTTGCGGCTTCTGAGTTTAAAACCAATATTCCAAAAGGCACGTAAACATTGCAGAAGAGGCTCGATCTGCATTCGCTTCCACTTATAATTGACGTGGACTGTATGTTCTCTTGGACAAACTTCCACACGAAATTTTGGAGTCCATCGAGATCTATAAGCACTACTAATGCTCGATCAGCAATTAGGGCATCACGGTAAGGAAAGTAGCCCGATGGAATCAAAACGTCACCACCTACGTCGGAATCCATCTACGTAGCGGTCGAGGGAAAGTTCAGACTCCACCTGCATCGGAATCCTTGCACACTTGCGGCTTCTGAGTTTCAAAGGAATATTCCGAAAGGCACGTAAACGTTGCAGAAGTGGCTCAATCTGCATTCGCTTCCGCTTATAATTGACGTGGACTGTATGTTCTCTTGGACAAACTTCCACACGAAATTTTGGAGTCCATCGAGATCTATAAGCACAACTAATGCTCGATCACCAATTAGGGCATCACGGTAAGGAAAGTGGCCCGATGGAATCAAAACGTCACCACCTGCGTCGGAATCCACCTACGTAGCGGTCGAGGGAAAGTTCAGACTCCACCTGCATCGGAATCCTTGCTCACGTGTGGCTTCTGAGTTTCAAACCAATATTCCGAAAGGCACGTAAACATTGCAGAAGAGGCTTGATCCGCATTCGCGTCCGCTTATAATTGACGTGGACTGTCTGTTCACTTGGACAAACTTCCACACGAAATTTTGGAGTCCATCGAGATCTATAAGCACAACTAATGCTCGATCAGCAATTAGGGCATCACGGCAAGGAAAGTGGCCCGATGGAATCAAAACGTCACCACCTGCGTCAGAATCCATCTACGTAGCGGTCGAGGGAAAGTTCAGACTCCACCTGCAACGGAATCCTTGCTCACTTGCGGGTTCTGAGTTTCAAACCAATATTCCGAAAGGAACGTAAACATTGCAGAAGAGGCTCGATCTGCATTCGCAACCGCTTATAATTGACGTGGACGGTATATTCTCTTGGACAAACTTCCACACGAAATTTTGGAGTCCATCGAGATCTATAAGCACAACTAATGCTCGATCAGCAATTTGGGCATCACGGTAAGGAAAGTGGCCCGAAGGAATCAAAACGTCACCACCTGCGTCGGAATCCACCTACGTAGCGGTCGAGTGAAAGTTCAGACTCCACCCGCATCGAAATCCTTGCTCACTTGCGGCTTCTGAGTTTTAAACCAATATTCCGAAAGGCACGTAAACATTGCAGAAGAGGCTTGATCATCATTCGCGTCCGCTTATAATTGACGTGGACTCTATGTTCTCTTGGACAAACTTCCACACGAAATTTTGGAGTCCATCGAGATATATAAGCACTACTAATGCTCGATCAGCAATTAGGGCATCACGGTAAGGAGAGTGGCCCGATGGAATTAAAACGTCACCACCTGCGTAGGAATCCACCTACGTAGCGGTCGAGGGAAAGTTCAGACTCCACCTGCAACGGAATCCTTGCTCACTTGCGGCTTCTGAGTTTCAAACCAATATTCCGAAAGGCACGTAAACATTGCAGAAGAGGCTCGATCTGCATTCGCTTCCGCTTATAATTGAAGGGGACTGTATGTTCTCTTGGACAAACTTCCACACGAAATTTTGGAGTCCATCGAGATCTATAAGCACAACTAATGCTCGATCAGCAATTAGGGCATCACGGTAAGGAAACTGGCCCGATGGAATCAAAACGTCATCACCTGCGTCGGAATCCACCTACGTAGCGGTCAAGTGAAAGTTCAGACTCCACCTGCATCGGAATCCTTGCTCACTTGCGGCTTATGAGTTTCAAATCAATATTCCGGAAGGCACGTAAACATTGCAGAAGAGGCTCGATCTGCATTCGCGTCCGCTTATAATTGACGTGGACTGTATGTTCTCTTAGACAAACTTCCACATGAAATTTTGGAGTCCATCGAGATCTATAAGCACAACTAATGCTCGATCAGCAATTTGGGCATCACGGTAAGGAAAGTGGGCCGATGGAATCAAAACGTCACCACCTGCGTCGGAATCCACCTACGTAGCGGTCGAGTGAAAGTTCAGACTCCACCTGCATCGGAATCCTTGCTCACGTGTGGCTTCTGAGTTTCAAACCAATATTCCGAAAGGCACGTAAACATTGCAGAAGAGGCTTGATCCGCATTCACGTCCGCTTATAATTGACGTGGACTGTCTGTTCTCTTGGACAAACTTCCACATGAAATTTTGGAGTCCATCGAGATCTATAAGCACAACTAATGCTCGATCAGCAATTAGGGCATCACGGTAAGGAAAGTGGCCCGATGGAATCAAAACGTCACCACCTGCGTCAGAATCCATCTACGTAGCGGTCGAGGGAAAGTTCAGACTCCACCTGCATCGGAATCCTTGCACACTTGCGGCTTCTGAGTTTCAAAGCAATATTCCAAAAAGGCACGTAAATGTTGCAGAAGAGGCTCAATCTGCATTCGCTTCCGCTTATAATTGACGTGGACTGTATGTTCTCCATGACAAACGTCCATGCAAAATTCCAGAGTCCATCGAGATCCACAAGCACAATTATTACCCGATCCCGTAATAAGTGCGTCATAGAGAAGAATGGGGCCCGATGGCCTCAGAACGTCTTTATCGGAGTCCAGTCCATCTCGAAACCGAGGTGGAGACTCATTGGTCGTGGTCGAGCCGCCAGGGGATAGTTCGAACTCCACCTGGGTCGGAATTCGGGCTTACTTGCGGTTTTAGAGTTTCGAACCAATCTTTCGAGTGGTCCCTAAATAGTTCTGAAGAGGATCGATCTCCGATCGATGTCGCTCAAAATTGACGTCGACTGTATGCTTTCTACGACGTCTGTCGAAGCGAAATTTCAGAGTGCGTTGAGTTTCATAAGCGTAACTATTGCCCGATCCGCCAATCAGGGCCCTTCGGTAAGGAAAGTGGCCCTATGGCATCAAAACGTCTTTATCGGAGTCGAGTCCATCTCGAAATCGACGTGGAGGCTCCAGTCATGGACGAGCCACTGACGTAAAGTTCGGAATCCACCTGCGTCAGAATCCGAGCTTACTTGCTGTTTTGAATTTTCAAACCAATATTTCAAAAGGCTCCTAAACACTTCAGAAGAGGCTCGATCTGCAACTGATTCCGCACAAAATTGACGTGTATTGTATGTTCTCCGCAACAAACGTCCAAGCAAAATTTCAGAGTCCATTGAGATCCATAAGCATAACTATTGCCCGATCCAGTGATTAGGGTATCACGGTAAGGAAAGTAGCTCGATGCCCTAAGAACGTCTTTACTGGAGTCCGTCCAGTCCATCCCGAAATTGACGTACAGATTCTCCAGTCATGGACGAGACGTCGAGGGAAAGTTCGGACTCCACATGCATCGGAATCCGTGCTTGCTTGCGATTTGGAACTTTCGAACCAATGTATTAAAAGACACTTAAACACTTCAGAAGAGGATCGATCTGCGATCGATGCTGCTCAAAATTGACGCGGACTGTATATTTTTCGCGGCAGACGTCCAAGCGAAATTTCGGAGTCCATCGAGATCCATAAGCATAACTATTGCCCGATCCAGCGATTAAGGTATCACGGTAAGGAAAGTAGGTCGATGCCCTAAGAACGTCTTTATTGGTGTTCAGTCCATCCTGAAATTGACGGACAGACTCTCCAGTCATGGACGTGCCGACGAGGGAAAGTTCGGACTTGACCTACGTCGGAATCCCAGCTTACTTGCAGTCTCTGAGTTTCAAACCAATCCTCCGAAAGGCACCTAAACACTTCAGAAGAGGCATGATCTGCGACCGGTTCCGCTCAAAATTGACGTGGACTGTATGTTCTCTTGGACAAACTTCCACAAGAAATTTTGGAGTCCATCGACATCTATAAGCACAACTAATGCTAGATCAACAATTAAGGCATCACGGTAAGGAAAGTGGCCCGATGGAATCAAAACGTCACCACCTGCGTCGGAATCCACCTACGTAGCGGTCGAGGGAAAGTTCAGACTCCACTTGTAACGGAATCCTTGCCCACTTGCGGCTTCTAAGTTTCAAACCAATATTCCGAAAGGAACGTAAACATTGCAGAAGAGGCTCGATCTGCATTCGCTACTGCTTATAATTGACGTGGACTGTATGTTCTCTTGGACAAACTTCCACACGAAATTCTGGAGTCCATCGAGATCTATAAGCACAACTAATGCTCGATCAGCAATTAGGGCATCACGGTAAGGAAAGTGGCCCGATGGAATCAAAACGTCACCACCTGCGTCGGAATCCACCTACGTAGCGGTCGAGGGAAAGTTCAGACTCCACCTGCAACGGAATCCTTGCTCACTTGCGGCTTCTGAGTTTCAAACCAATATTCCGAAAGGAACGTAAACATTGCAGAAGAGGCTCGATCTGCATTCGCTACCGCTTATAATTGACGTGGACTGTATGTTCTCTTGGACAAACTTCCACACGAAATTTTGGAGTCCATCGAGATCTATAAGCACAACTAATGCTCGATCAGCAATTAGGGCATCACGGTAAGGAAAGTGGCCCGATGGAATCAAAACCTCACCACCTGCGTCGGAATCCACCTACGTAGCGGTCGAGGGAAAGTTCAGACTCCACCTGCAACGGAATCCTTGCTCACTTGCGGCTTCTGAGTTTCAAACCAATATTCCGAAAGGAACGTAAACATTGCAGAAGAGGCTCGATCTGCATTCGCTACCGCTTATAATTGACGTGGACTGTATGTTCTCTTGGACAAACTTCCACACGAAATTTTGGAGTCCATCGAGATCTATAAGCACAACTAATGCTCGATCAGCAATTAGGGCATCACGGTAAGGAAAGTGGCCCGAAGGAATCAAAACCTCACCACCTGCGTCGGAATCCACCTACGTAGCGGTCGAGGGAAAGTTCAGACTCCACCTGCAACGGAATCCTTGCTCACTTGCGGCTTCTGAGTTTCAAACCAATATTCCGAAAGGAACGTAAACATTGCAGAAGTGGCTCGATCTGCATTTGCTACCGCTTATAATTGACGTGGACTGTATGTTCTCTTGGACAAACTTCCACACGAAATTTTGGAGTCCATCGAGATCTATAAGTACAACTAATGCTCGATCAGCAATTAGGGCATCACGGTAAGGAAAGTGGCCCGATGGAATCAAAACGTCACCACCTGTGTCGGAATCCACCTACGTAGCGGTCGAGGGAAAGTTCAGACTCCACCTGCATCGGAATCCTTGCACACTTGCGGCTTCTGAGTTTAAAACCAATATTCCAAAAGGCACGTAAACATTGCAGAAGAGGCTCGATCTGCATTCGCTTCCACTTATAATTGACGTGGACTGTATGTTCTCTTGGACAAACTTCCACACGAAATTTTGGAGTCCATCGAGATCTATAAGCACTACTAATGCTCGATCAGCAATTAGGGCATCACGGTAAGGAAAGTAGCCCGATGGAATCAAAACGTCACCACCTACGTCGGAATCCATCTACGTAGCGGTCGAGGGAAAGTTCAGACTCCACCTGCATCGGAATCCTTGCACACTTGCGGCTTCTGAGTTTCAAAGGAATATTCCGAAAGGCACGTAAACGTTGCAGAAGTGGCTCAATCTGCATTCGCTTCCGCTTATAATTGACGTGGACTGTATGTTCTCTTGGACAAACTTCCACACGAAATTTTGGAGTCCATCGAGATCTATAAGCACAACTAATGCTCGATCACCAATTAGGGCATCACGGTAAGGAAAGTGGCCCGATGGAATCAAAACGTCACCACCTGCGTCGGAATCCACCTACGTAGCGGTCGAGGGAAAGTTCAGACTCCACCTGCATCGGAATCCTTGCTCACGTGTGGCTTCTGAGTTTCAAACCAATATTCCGAAAGGCACGTAAACATTGCAGAAGAGGCTTGATCCGCATTCGCGTCCGCTTATAATTGACGTGGACTGTCTGTTCACTTGGACAAACTTCCACACGAAATTTTGGAGTCCATCGAGATCTATAAGCACAACTAATGCTCGATCAGCAATTAGGGCATCACGGCAAGGAAAGTGGCCCGATGGAATCAAAACCTCACCACCTGCGTCGGAATCCACCTACGTAGCGGTCGAGGGAAAGTTCAGACTCCACCTGCAACGGAATCCTTGCTCACTTGCGGGTTCTGAGTTTCAAACCAATATTCCGAAAGGAACGTAAACATTGCAGAAGAGGCTCGATCTGCATTCGCAACCGCTTATAATTGACGTGGACGGTATATTCTCTTGGACAAACTTCCACACGAAATTTTGGAGTCCATCGAGATCTATAAGCACAACTAATGCTCGATCAGCAATTTGGGCATCACGGTAAGGAAAGTGGCCCGAAGGAATCAAAACGTCACCACCTGCGTCGGAATCCACCTACGTAGCGGTCGAGTGAAAGTTCAGACTCCACCCGCATCGAAATCCTTGCTCACTTGCGGCTTCTGAGTTTTAAACCAATATTCCGAAAGGCACGTAAACATTGCAGAAGAGGCTTGATCATCATTCGCGTCCGCTTATAATTGACGTGGACTCTATGTTCTCTTGGACAAACTTCCACACGAAATTTTGGAGTCCATCGAGATATATAAGCACTACTAATGCTCGATCAGCAATTAGGGCATCACGGTAAGGAGAGTGGCCCGATGGAATTAAAACGTCACCACCTGCGTAGGAATCCACCTACGTAGCGGTCGAGGGAAAGTTCAGACTCCACCTGCAACGGAATCCTTGCTCACTTGCGGCTTCTGAGTTTCAAACCAATATTCCGAAAGGCACGTAAACATTGCAGAAGAGGCTCGATCTGCATTCGCTTCCGCTTATAATTGAAGGGGACTGTATGTTCTCTTGGACAAACTTCCACACGAAATTTTGGAGTCCATCGAGATCTATAAGCACAACTAATGCTCGATCAGCAATTAGGGCATCACGGTAAGGAAACTGGCCCGATGGAATCAAAACGTCATCACCTGCGTCGGAATCCACCTACGTAGCGGTCAAGTGAAAGTTCAGACTCCACCTGCATCGGAATCCTTGCTCACTTGCGGCTTATGAGTTTCAAATCAATATTCCGGAAGGCACGTAAACATTGCAGAAGAGGCTCGATCTGCATTCGCGTCCGCTTATAATTGACGTGGACTGTATGTTCTCTTAGACAAACTTCCACATGAAATTTTGGAGTCCATCGAGATCTATAAGCACAACTAATGCTCGATCAGCAATTTGGGCATCACGGTAAGGAAAGTGGGCCGATGGAATCAAAACGTCACCACCTGCGTCGGAATCCACCTACGTAGCGGTCGAGTGAAAGTTCAGACTCCACCTGCATCGGAATCCTTGCTCACGTGTGGCTTCTGAGTTTCAAACCAATATTCCGAAAGGCACGTAAACATTGCAGAAGAGGCTTGATCCGCATTCACGTCCGCTTATAATTGACGTGGACTGTCTGTTCTCTTGGACAAACTTCCACATGAAATTTTGGAGTCCATCGAGATCTATAAGCACAACTAATGCTCGATCAGCAATTAGGGCATCACGGTAAGGAAAGTGGCCCGATGGAATCAAAACGTCACCACCTGCGTCAGAATCCATCTACGTAGCGGTCGAGGGAAAGTTCAGACTCCACCTGCATCGGAATCCTTGCACACTTGCGGCTTCTGAGTTTCAAAGCAATATTCCAAAAAGGCACGTAAATGTTGCAGAAGAGGCTCAATCTGCATTCGCTTCCGCTTATAATTGACGTGGACTGTATGTTCTCCATGACAAACGTCCATGCAAAATTCCAGAGTCCATCGAGATCCACAAGCACAATTATTACCCGATCCCGTAATAAGTGCGTCATAGAGAAGAATGGGGCCCGATGGCCTCAGAACGTCTTTATCGGAGTCCAGTCCATCTCGAAACCGAGGTGGAGACTCATTGGTCGTGGTCGAGCCGCCAGGGGATAGTTCGAACTCCACCTGGGTCGGAATTCGGGCTTACTTGCGGTTTTAGAGTTTCGAACCAATCTTTCGAGTGGTCCCTAAATAGTTCTGAAGAGGATCGATCTCCGATCGATGTCGCTCAAAATTGACGTCGACTGTATGCTTTCTACGACGTCTGTCGAAGCGAAATTTCAGAGTGCGTTGAGTTTCATAAGCGTAACTATTGCCCGATCCGCCAATCAGGGCCCTTCGGTAAGGAAAGTGGCCCTATGGCATCAAAACGTCTTTATCGGAGTCGAGTCCATCTCGAAATCGACGTGGAGGCTCCAGTCATGGACGAGCCACTGACGTAAAGTTCGGAATCCACCTGCGTCAGAATCCGAGCTTACTTGCTGTTTTGAATTTTCAAACCAATATTTCAAAAGGCTCCTAAACACTTCAGAAGAGGCTCGATCTGCAACTGATTCCGCACAAAATTGACGTGTATTGTATGTTCTCCGCAACAAACGTCCAAGCAAAATTTCAGAGTCCATTGAGATCCATAAGCATAACTATTGCCCGATCCAGTGATTAGGGTATCACGGTAAGGAAAGTAGCTCGATGCCCTAAGAACGTCTTTACTGGAGTCCGTCCAGTCCATCCCGAAATTGACGTACAGATTCTCCAGTCATGGACGAGACGTCGAGGGAAAGTTCGGACTCCACATGCATCGGAATCCGTGCTTGCTTGCGATTTGGAACTTTCGAACCAATGTATTAAAAGACACTTAAACACTTCAGAAGAGGATCGATCTGCGATCGATGCTGCTCAAAATTGACGCGGACTGTATATTTTTCGCGGCAGACGTCCAAGCGAAATTTCGGAGTCCATCGAGATCCATAAGCATAACTATTGCCCGATCCAGCGATTAAGGTATCACGGTAAGGAAAGTAGGTCGATGCCCTAAGAACGTCTTTATTGGTGTTCAGTCCATCCTGAAATTGACGGACAGACTCTCCAGTCATGGACGTGCCGACGAGGGAAAGTTCGGACTTGACCTACGTCGGAATCCCAGCTTACTTGCAGTCTCTGAGTTTCAAACCAATCCTCCGAAAGGCACCTAAACACTTCAGAAGAGGCATGATCTGCGACCGGTTCCGCTCAAAATTGACGTGGACTGTATGTTCTCTTGGACAAACTTCCACAAGAAATTTTGGAGTCCATCGACATCTATAAGCACAACTAATGCTAGATCAACAATTAAGGCATCACGGTAAGGAAAGTGGCCCGATGGAATCCAAACGTCACCACCTGCGTCGGAATCCACCTACGTAGCGGTCGAGGGAAAGTTCAGACTCCACTTGTAACGGAATCCTTGCCCACTTGCGGCTTCTAAGTTTCAAACCAATATTCCGAAAGGAACGTAAACATTGCAGAAGAGGCTCGATCTGCATTCGCTACTGCTTATAATTGACGTGGACTGTATGTTCTCTTGGACAAACTTCCACACGAAATTCTGGAGTCCATCGAGATCTATAAGCACAACTAATGCTCGATCAGCAATTAGGGCATCACGGTAAGGAAAGTGGCCCGATGGAATCAAAACGTCACCACCTGCGTCGGAATCCACCTACGTAGCGGTCGAGGGAAAGTTAAGACTCCACCTGCAACGGAATCCTTGCTCACTTGCGGCTTCTGAGTTTCAAACCAATATTCCGAAAGGAACGTAAACATTGCAGAAGAGGCTCGATCTGCATTCGCTACCGCTTATAATTGACGTGGACTGTATGTTCTCTTGGACAAACTTCCACACGAAATTTTGGAGTCCATCGAGATCTATAAGCACAACTAATGCTCGATCAGCAATTAGGGCATCACGGTAAGGAAAGTGGCCCGATGGAATCAAAACCTCACCACCTGCGTCGGAATCCACCTACGTAGCGGTCGAGGGAAAGTTCAGACTCCACCTGCAACGGAATCCTTGCTCACTTGCGGGTTCTGAGTTTCAAACCAATATTCCGAAAGGAACGTAAACATTGCAGAAGAGGCTCGATCTGCATTCGCTACCGCTTATAATTGACGTGGACTGTATGTTCTCTTGGACAAACTTCCACACGAAATTTTGGAGTCCATCGAGATCTATAAGCACAACTAATGCTCGATCAGCAATTAGGGCATCACGGTAAGGAAAGTGGCCCGATGGAATCAAAACCTCACCACCTGCGTCGGAATCCACCTACGTAGCGGTCGAGGGAAAGTTCAGACTCCACCTGCAACGGAATCCTTACTCACTTGCGGCTTCTGAGTTTCAAACCAATATTCCGAAAGGAACGTAAACATTGCAGAAGAGGCTCGATCTGCATTCGCTACCGCTTATAATTGACGTGGACTGTATGTTCTCTTGGACAAACTTCCACACGAAATTTTGGAGTCCATCGAGATCTATAAGTACAACTAATGCTCGATCAGCAATTAGGGCATCACGGTAAGGAAAGTGGCCCGATAGAATCAAAACGTCACCACCTGCGTCGGAATCCACCTACGTAGCGGTCGAGGGAAAGTTCAGACTCCACCTGCATCGGAATCCTTGCACACTTGCGGCTTCTGAGTTTAAAACCAATATTCCAAAAGGCACGTAAACATTGCAGAAGAGGCTCGATCTGCATTCGCTTCCACTTATAATTGACGTGGACTGTATGTTCTCTTGGACAAACTTCCATACGAAATTTTGGAGTCCATCGAGATCTATAAGCACTACTAATGCTCGATCAGCAATTAGGGCATCACGGTAAGGAAAGTAGCCCGATGGAATCAAAACGTCACCACCTACGTCGGAATCCATCTACGTAGCGGTCGAGGGAAAGTTCAGACTCCACCTGCATCGGAATCCTTGCACACTTGCGGCTTCTGAGTTTCAAAGGAATATTCCGAAAGGCACGTAAACGTTGCAGAAGTGGCTCAATCTGCATTCGCTTCCGCTTATAATTGACGTGGACTGTATGTTCTCTTGGACAAACTTCCACACGAAATTTTGGAGTCCATCGAGATCTATAAGCACAACTAATGCTCGATCAGCAATTTGGGCATCACGGTAAGGAAAGTGGCCCGATGGAATCAAAACGTCACCACCTGCGTCGGAATCCACCTACGTAGCGGTCGAGTGAAAGTTCAGACTCCACCTGCATCGGAATCCTTTCTCACGTGTGGCTTCTGAGTTTCAAACCAATATTCCGAAAGGCACGTAAACATTGCAGAAGAGGCTTGATCCGCATTCGCGTCCGCTTATAATTGACGTGGACTGTCTGTTCACTTGGACAAACTTCCACACGAAATTTTGGAGTCCATCGAGATCTATAAGCACAACTAATGCTCGATCAGCAATTAGGGCATCACGGCAAGGAAAGTGGCCCGATGGAATCAAAACGTCACCACCTGCGTCAGAATCCATCTACGTAGCGGTCGAGGGAAAGTTCAGACTCCACCTGCAACGGAATCCTTGCTCACTTGCGGGTTCTGAGTTTCAAACCAATATTCCGAAAGGAACGTAAACATTGCAGAAGAGGCTCGATCTGCATTCGCAACCGCTTATAATTGACGTGGACGGTATATTCTCTTGGACAAACTTCCACACGAAATTTTGGAGTCCATCGAGATCTATAAGCACAACTAATGCTCGATCAGCAATTTGGGCATCACGGTAAGGAAAGTGGCCCGATGGAATCAAAACATCACCACCTGCGTCGGAATCCACCTACGTAGCGGTCGAGTGAAAGTTCAGACTCCACCCGCATCGAAATCCTTGCTCACTTGCGGCTTCTGAGTTTTAAACCAATATTCCGAAAGGCACGTAAACATTGCAGAAGAGGCTTGATCATCATTCGCGTCCGCTTATAATTGACGTGGACTCTATGTTCTCTTGGACAAACTCCCACACGAAATTTTGGAGTCCATCGAGATATATAAGCACTACTAATGCTCGATCAGCAATTAGGGCATCACGGTAAGGAGAGTGGCCCGATGGAATTAAAACGTCACCACCTGCGTAGGAATCCACCTACGTAGCGGTCGAGGGAAAGTTCAGACTCCACCTGCAACGGAATCCTTGCTCACTTGCGGCTTCTGAGTTTCAAACCAATATTCCGAAAGGCACGTAAACATTGCAGAAGAGGCTCGATCTGCATTCGCTTCCTCTTATAATTGAAGGGGACTGTATGTTCTCTTGGACAAACTTCCACACGAAATTTTGGAGTCCATCGAGATCTATAAGCACAACTAATGCTCGATCAGCAATTAGGGCATCACGGTAAGGAAACTGGCCCGATGGAATCAAAACGTCATCACCTGCGTCGGAATCCACCTACGTAGCGGTCAAGTGAAAGTTCAGACTCCACCTGCATCGGAATCCTTGCTCACTTGCGGCTTATGAGTTTCAAATCAATATTCCGGAAGGCACGTAAACATTGCAGAAGAGGCTCGATCTGCATTCGGGTCCGCTTATAATTGGCGTGGACTGTATGTTCTCTTGGACAAACTTCCACATGAAATTTTGGAGTCCATCGAGATCTATAAGCACAACTAATGCTCGATCAGCAATTTGGGCATCACGGTAAGGAAAGTGGGCCGTTGGAATCAAAACGTCACCACCTGCGTCGGAATCCACCTACGTACCGGTCGAGTGAAAGTTCAGACTCCACCTGCATCGGAATCCTTGCTCACGTGTGGCTTCTGAGTTTCAAACCAATATTCCGAAAGGCACGTAAACATTGCAGAAGAGGCTTGATCCGCATTCGCGTCCGCTTATAATTGACGTGGACTGTCTGTTCACTTGGACAAGCTTCCACACGAAATTTTGGAGTCCATCGAGATCTATAAGCACAACTAATGCTCGATCAGCAATTAGGGCATCACGGTAAGGAAAGTGGCCCGATGGAATCAAAACGTCACCACCTGCGTCGGAATCCACCTACGTAGCGGTCGAGGGAAAGTTCAGACTCCACCTGCAACGGAATCCTTGCTCACTTGCGGCTTCTGAGTTTCAAACCAATATTCCGAAAGGAACGTAAACATTGCAGAAGAGGCTCGATCTGCATTCGCTACCGCTTATAATTGACGTGGACTGTATGTTCTCTTGGACAAACTTCCACACGAAATTTTTGAGTCCATCGAGATCTATAAGTACAACTAATGCTCGATCAGCAATTAGGGCATCACGGTAAGGAAAGTGGCCCGATGGAATCAAATCGTCACCACCTGCGTCGGAATCCACCTACGTAGCGGTCGAGGGAAAGTTCAGACTCCACCTGCATCGGAATCCTTGCACACTTGCGGCTTCTGAGTTTAAAACCAATATTCCGAAAGGCACGTAAACATTGCAGAAGAGGCTTGATCCGCATTCGCGTCCGCTTATAATTGACGTGGACTGTCTGTTCACTTGGACAAACTTCCACACGAAATTTTGGAGTCCATCGAGATCTATAAGCACAACTAATGCTCGATCAGCAATTAGGGCATCACGGTAAGGAAAGTGGCCCGATGGAATCAAAACGTCACCACCTGCGTCAGAATCCATGCAAAATTCCAGAGTCCATCGAGATCCACAAGCACAATTATTACCCGATCCCGTAATAAGTGCGTCATAGAGAAGAATGGGGCCCGATGGCCTCAGAACGTCTTTATCGGAGTCCAGTCCATCTCGAAACCGAGGTGGAGACTCATTGGTCGTGGTCGAGCCGCCAGGGGATAGTTCGAACTCCACCTGGGTCGGAATTCGGGCTTACTTGCGGTTTTAGAGTTTCGAACCAATCTTTCGAGTGGTCCCTAAATAGTTCTGAAGAGGATCGATCTCCGATCGATGTCGCTCAAAATTGACGTCGACTGTATGCTTTCTACGACGTCTGTCGAAGCGAAATTTCAGAGTGCGTTGAGTTTCATAAGCGTAACTATTGCCCGATCCGCCAATCAGGGCCCTTCGGTAAGGAAAGTGGCCCTATGGCATCAAAACGTCTTTATCGGAGTCGAGTCCATCTCGAAATCGACGTGGAGGCTCCAGTCATGGACGAGCCACTGACGTAAAGTTCGGAATCCACCTGCGTCAGAATCCGAGCTTACTTGCTGTTTTGAATTTTCAAACCAATATTTCAAAAGGCTCCTAAACACTTCAGAAGAGGCTCGATCTGCAACTGATTCCGCACAAAATTGACGTGTATTGTATGTTCTCCGCAACAAACGTCCAAGCAAAATTTCAGAGTCCATTGAGATCCATAAGCATAACTATTGCCCGATCCAGTGATTAGGGTATCACGGTAAGGAAAGTAGATCGATGCCCTAAGAACGTCTTTACTGGAGTCCGTCCAGTCCATCCCGAAATTGACGTACAGATTCTCCAGTCATGGACGAGACGTCGAGGGAAAGTTCGGACTCCACATGCATCGGAATCCGTGCTTGCTTGCGATTTGGAACTTTCGAACCAATGTATTAAAAGACACTTAAACACTTCAGAAGAGGATCGATCTGCGATCGATGCTGCTCAAAATTGACGCGGACTGTATATTTTTCGCGGCAGACGTCCAAGCGAAATTTCGGAGTCCATTGAGATCCATAAGCATAACTATTGCCCGATCCAGCGATTAAGGTATCACGGTAAGGAAAGTAGGTCGATGCCCTAAGAACGTCTTTATTGGTGTTCAGTCCATCCTGAAATTGACGGACAGACTCTCCAGTCACGGACGTGCCGACGAGGGAAAGTTCGGACTTGACCTACGTCGGAATCCCAGCTTACTTGCAGTCTCTGAGTTTCAAACCAATCCTCCGAAAGGCACCTAAACACTTCAGAAGAGGCATGATCTGCGACCGGTTCCGCTCAAAATTGACGTGGACTGTATGTTCTCTTGGACAAACTTCCACAAGAAATTTTGGAGTCCATCGACATCTATAAGCACAACTAATGCTAGATCAGCAATTAGGGCATCACGGTAAGGAAAGTGGCCCGATGGAATCAAAACGTCACCACCTGCGTCGGAATCCACCTACGTAGCGGTCGAGGGAAAGTTCAGACTCCACCTGTAACGGAATCCTTGCTCACTTGCGGCTTCTGAGTTTCAAACCAATATTCCGAAAGGAACGTAAACATTGCAGAAGAGGCTCGATCTGCATTCGCTACTGCTTATAATTGACGTGGACTGTATGTTCTCTTGGACAAACTTCCACACGAAATTTTGGAGTCCATCGAGATCTATAAGCACAACTAATGCTCGATCAGCAATTAGGGCATCACGGTAAGGAAAGTGGCCCGATGGAATCAAAACGTCACCACCTGCGTCGGAATCCACCTACGTAGCGGTCGAGGGAAAGTTCAGACTCCACCTGCAACGGAATCCTTGCTCACTTGCGGCTTCTGAGTTTCAAACCAATATTCCGAAAGGAACGTAAACATTGCAGAAGAGGCTTGATCTGCATTCGCTACCGCTTATAATTGACGTGGACTGTATGTTCTCTTGGACAAACTTCCACACGAAATTTTGGAGTCCATCGAGATCTATAAGCACAACTAATGCTCGATCAGCAATTAGGGCATCACGGTAAGGAAAGTGGCCCGATGGAATCAAAACGTCACCACCTGCGTCGGAATCCACCTACGTAGCGGTCGAGGGAAAGTTCAGACTCCACCTGCAACGGAATCCTTGCTCACTTGCGGCTTCTGAGTTTCAAACCAATATTCCGAAAGGAACGTAAACATTGCAGAAGAGGCTTGATCTGCATTCGCTACCGCTTATAATTGACGTGGACTGTATGTTCTCTTGGACAAACTTCCACACGAAATTTTTGAGTCCATCGAGATCTATAAGTACAACTAATGCTCGATCAGCAATTAGGGCATCACGGTAAGGAAAGTGGCCCGATGGAATCAAAACGTCACCACCTGCGTCGGAATCCACCTACGTAGCGGTCGAGGGAAAGTTCAGACTCCACCTGCATCGGAATCCTTGCACACTTGCGGCTTCTGAGTTTAAAACCAATATTCCAAAAGGCACGTAAACATTGCAGAAGAGGCTCGATCTGCATTCGCTTCCACTTATAATTGACGTGGACTGTATGTTCTCTTGGACAAACTTCCACACGAAATTTTGGAGTCCATCGAGATCTATAAGCACTACTAATGCTCGATCAGCAATTAGGGCATCACGATAAGGAAAGTAGCCCGATGGAATCAAAACGTCACCACCTACGTCGGAATCCATCTACGTAGCGGTCGAGGGAAAGTTCAGACTCCACCTGCATCGGAATCCTTGCACACTTGCGGCTTCTGAGTTTCAAAGGAATATTCCGAAAGGCACGTAAACGTTGCAGAAGTGGCTCAATCTGCATTCGCTTCCGCATATAATTGACGTGGACGGTATATTCTCTTGGACAAACTTCCACACGAAATTTTGGAGTCCATCGAGATCTATAAGCACAACTAATGCTCGATCAGCAATTTGGGCATCACGGTAAGGAAAGTGGCCCGATGGAATCAAAACGTCACCACCTACGTCGGAATCCACCTACGTAGCGGTCGAGTGAAAGTTCAGACTCCACCCGCATCGAAATCCTTGCTCACTTGCGGCTTCTGAGTTTTAAACCAATATTCCGAAAGGCACGTAAACATTGCAGAAGAGGCTTGATCATCATTCGCGTCCGCTTATAATTGACGTGGACTCTATGTTCTCTTGGACAAACTTCCACACGAAATTTTGGAGTCCATCGAGATATATAAGCACTACTAATGCTCGATCAGCAATTAGGGCATCACGGTAAGGAGAGTGGCCCGATGGAATTAAAACGTCACCACCTGCGTCGGAATCCACCTACGTAGCGGTCGAGGGAAAGTTCAGACTCCACCTGCAACGGAATCCTTGCTCACTTGCGGCTTCTGAGTTTCAAACCAATATTCCGAAAGGCAAGTAAACATTGCAGAAGAGGCTCGATCTGCATTCGCTTCCGCTTATAATTGAAGGGGACTGTATGTTCTCTTGGACAAACTTCCACACGAAATTTTGGAGTCCATCGAGATCTATAAGCACAACAAATGCTCGATCAGCAATTAGGGCATCACGGTAAGGAAACTGGCCCGATGGAATCAAAACGTCATCACCTGCGTCGGAATCCACCTACGTAGCGGTCAAGTGAAAGTTCAGACTCCACCTGCATCGGAATCCTTGCTCACATGCGGCTTATGAGTTTCAAATCAATATTCCGGAAGGCACGTAAACATTGCAGAAGAGGCTCGATCTGCATTCGCGTCCGCTTATAATTGACGTGGACTGTATGTTCTCTTGGACAAACTTCCACATGAAATTTTGGAGTCCATCGAGATCTATAAGCACAACTAATGCTCGATCAGCAATTTGGGCATCACGGTAAGGAAAGTGGGCCGATGGAATCAAAACGTCACCACCTGCGTCGGAATCCACCTACGTAGCGGTCGAGTGAAAGTTCAGACTCCACCTGCATCGGGATCCTTGCTCACGTGTGGCTTCTGAGTTTCAAACCAATATTCCGAAAGGCACGTAAACATTGCAGAAGAGGCTTGATCCGCATTCGCGTCCGCTTATAATTGACGTGGACTGTCTGTTCACTTGGACAAACTTCCACACGAAATTTTGGAGTCCATCGAGATCTATAAGCACAACTAATGCTCGATCAGCAATTAGGGCATCACGGTAAGGAAAGTGGCCCGATGGAATCAAAACGTCACCACTTGCGTCAGAATCCATCTACGTAGCGGTCGAGGGAAAGTTCAGACTCCACCTGCATCGGAATCCTTGCACACTTGCGGCTTCTGAGTTTCAAAGCAATATTCCAAAAAGGCACGTAAATGTTGCAGAAGAGGCTCAATCTGCATTCGCTTCCGCTTATAATTGACGTGGACTGTATGTTCTCCATGACAAACGTCCATGCAAAATTCCAGAGTCCATCGAGATCCACAAGCACAATTATTACCCGATCCCGTAATAAGTGCGTCATAGAGAAGAATGGGGCCCGATGGCCTCAGAACGTCTTTATCGGAGTCCAGTCCTTCTCGAAACCGAGGTGGAGACTCATTGGTCGTGGTCGAGCCGCCAGGGGATAGTTCGAACTCCACCTGGGTCGGAATCCGGGCTTACTTGCGGTTTTAGAGTTTCGAACCAATCTTTCGAGTGGTCCCTAAATAGTTCTGACGAGGATCGATCTCCGATCGATGTCGCTCAAAATTGACGTCGACTGTATGCTTTCTACGACGTCTGTCGAAGCGAAATTTCAGAGTGCGTTGAGTTCCATAAGCGTAACTATTGCCCGATCCGCCAATCAGGGCCCTTCGGTAAGGAAAGTGGCCCTATGGCATCAAAACGTCTTTATCGGAGTCGAGTCCATCTCGAAATCGACGTGGGGGCTCCAGTCATGGACGAGCCACTGACGTAAAGTTCGGAATCCACCTGCTTCAGAATCCGAGCTTACTTGCTGTTTTGAATTTTCAAACCAATATTTCAAAAGGCTCCTAAACACTTCAGAAGAGGCTCGATCTGCAACTGATTCCGCACAAAATTGACGTGTATTGTATGTTCTCCGCAACAAACGTCCAAGCAAAATTTCAGAGTCCATTGAGATCCATAAGCATAACTATTGCCCGATCCAGTGATTAGGGTATCACGGTAAGGAAAGTAGCTCGATGCCCTAAGAACGTCTTTACTGGAGTCCGTCCAGTCCATCCCGAAATTGACGTACAGATTCTCCAGTCATGGACGAGACGTCGAGGGAAAGTTCGGACTCCACATGCATCGGAATCCGTGCTTGCTTGCGATTTGGAACTTTCGAACCAATGTATTAAAAGACACTTAAACACTTCAGAAGAGGATCGATCTGCGATCGATGCTGCTCAAAATTGACGCGGACTGTATATTTTTCGCGGCAGACGTCCAAGCGAAATTTCGGAGTCCATCGAGATCCATAAGCATAACTATTGCCCGATCCAGCGATTAGGGTATCACGGTAAGGAAAGTAGCTCGATGCCCTAAGAACGTCTTTACTGGAGTCCGTCCAGTCCATCCCGAAATTGACGTACAGATTCTCCAGTCATGGACGAGACGTCGAGGGAAAGTTCGGACTCCACATGCATCGGAATCCGTGCTTACTTGCGATTTGGAACTTTCGAACCAATGTATTAAAAGACACTTAAACACTTCAGAAGAGGATCGATCTGCGATCGATGCTGCTCAAAATTGACGCGGACTGTATATTTTTCGCGGCAGACGTCCAAGCGAAATTTCGGAGTCCATCGAGATCCATAAGCATAACTATTGCCCGATCCAGCGATTAGGGTATCACGGTAAGGAAAGTAGGTCGATGCCCTAAGAACGTCTTTATTGGTGTTCAGTCCATCCTGAAATTGACGGACAGACTCTCCAGTCATGGACGAGACGTCGAGGGAACGTTCGGACTCCACATGCATCGGAATCAGTGCTTGCTTGCGATTTCGAACTTTCGAACCAATCTTTCGAAAGACACTTAAACACTTCAGAAGAGGATCGATGCTGCTCAAAATTGACGTGGACTCTATATTTTCCGCGGCAGACGTCTAAGCGAAATTTCAGAGTCCATCGAGATCAATAAGCATAACTATTGCCAGATCGAGCAATCGAGGCCTCTCGATAAGGAAACTGGCCTGATGGCCTCAAAATGTCTTTATCGAAGTCCAGTCCACCCGAAATCGACGTTGAGACTCTCCAGTCATGGACGAGCCGTCGAGGGAAAGTTCGTATTCCACCTGCATCGTAATCCGAGCTTACTTGCGACTTCTGAGTTTCAAAGCAATATTCCGAAAGGCACCTAAACATTTCAGAAGAGGCTCGATTTGCTATCGATTCCGTTCAAAATTGACGTGGACTGTATGTTGTCCACGATGTCGACCACGCGAATTTGCGACGTCCATTGAGATCCATAAGGACAACTATTGCCCGATCCGGCAATTAGGGCCTCTCGGTAAGGTAAGTGGCCCGATGGCCTCGGAACGTCTTTATTGCAGTCTGGTTCATCTCGAAACCGACGTGGAGACTGTAGTGATGGACGTGCCGACGAGGGAAAGTTCGGACTTGACCTACGTCGGAATCCCAGCTTACTTGCAGTCTCTGAGTTTCAAACCAATCCTCCGAAAGGCACCTAAACACTTCAGAAGAGGCATGATCTGCGACCGGTTCCGCTCAAAATTGACGTGGACTGTATGTTCTCTTGGACAAACTTCCACACGAAATTTTGGAGTCCATCGACATCTATAAGCACAACTAATGCTAGATCAGCAATTAGGGCATCACGGTAAGGAAAGTGGCCCGATGGAATCAAAACGTCACCACCTGCGTCGGAATCCACCTACGTAGCGGTCGAGGGAAAGTTCAGACTCCACCTGCAACGGAATCCTTGCTCACTTGCGGCTTCTGGGTTTCAAACCAATATTCCGAAAGGAACGTAAACATTGCAGAAGAGGCTCGATTTGCATTCGCTACCGCTTATAATTGACGTGGACTGTACGTTCTCTTGGACAAACTTCCACACGAAATTTTGGAGTCCATCGAGATCTATAAGCACTACTAATGCTCGATCAGCAATTAGGGCATCACGGTAAGGAAAGTAGCCCGATGGAATCAAAACGTCACCACCTACGTCGGAATCCATCTACGTAGCGGTCGAGGGAAAGTTCAGACCCCACCTGCATCGGAATCCTTGCACACTTGCGGCTTCTGAGTTTCAAACCAATATTCCGAAAGGAACGTAAACGTTGCAGAAGTGGCTCAATCTGCATTCGCTTCCGCTTATAATTGACGTGGACTGTATGTTCTCTTGGACAAACTTCCACACGAAATTTTGGAGTCCATCGAGATCTATAAGCACAACTAATGCTCGATCAACAATTAGGGCATCACGGTAAGGAAAGTGGCCCGTTGGAATCAAAACGTCACCACCTGCGTCGGAATCCACCTACGTAGCGATCGAGGGAAAGTTCAGACTCCACCTGCATCGGAATCCTTGCTCACGTGCGGCTTCTGAGTTTCAAACCAATATTCCGAAAGGCACGTAAACATTGCAGAAGAGGCTCGATCTGCATTCGCTTCCGCTTATAATTGACGTGGACTGTATGTTCTCTTGGACAAACTTCCACACGAAATTTTGGAGTCCATCGAGATCTATAAGCACAACTAATGCTCGATCAGCAATTAGGGCATCACGGTAAGGAAAGTGGCCCGATGGAATCAAAACGTCACCACCTGCGTCAGAATCCACTTACGTAACGGTCGAGGGAAAGTTCAGACTCCACCTGCATCGGAATCCTCGCTCACCTGCGGCTTATGGGTTTCAAACCAATATTCCGAAAGGCACGTAAACATTGCAGCAGAGGCTCGATCTGCATTCGCTTCCGCTTATAATTGACGTGGACTGTATGTTCTCTTGGACAAACTTCCACACGAAATTTTGGAGTCCATCGAGATCTATAAGCACAACTAATGCTCGATCAGCAATTAGGGCATCACGGTAAGGAAAGTGGCCCGATGGAATCAAAACGTCACCACCTGCGTCGGAATCCACCTACGTAACGGTCGAGGGAAAGTTCAGACTCCACCTGCATCGGAATCCTTGCTCACCTGCGGCTTCTGAGTTTCAAACCAATATTCCGAAAGGCACGTAAACTTTGCAGAAGAGGCTCGATCTGCATTCGCTTCCGCTTATAATTGACGTGGACTGTATGTTCTCTTGGACAAACTTCCACACGAAATTTTGGAGTCCATCGAGATCTATAAGCACAACTAATGCTCGATCAGCAATTTGGGCATCACGGTAAGGAAAGTGGCCCGATGGAATCAAAACGTCACCACCTGCGTCGGAATCCACCTACGTAGCGGTCGAGGGAAAGTTCAGACTCCACCTGCATCGGAATCCTTGCACACTTGCGGCTTCTGAGTTTCAAAGCAATATTTCGAAAGGCACGTAAATGTTGCAGAAGAGGCTCAATCTGCATTCGCTTCCGCTTATAATTGACGTGGACTGTATGTTCTCCATGACAAACGTCCATGCAAAATTCCAGAGTCCATCGAGATCCACAAGCACAATTATTACCCGATCCCGTAATAAGTACGTCACAGAGAAGAATGGGGCCCGATGGCCTCAGAACGTCTTTATCGGAGTCCAGTCCATCTCGAAACCGAGGTGGAGACTCATTGGTCGTGGTCGAGCCGCCAGGGGATAGATCGAACTCCACCTGTGCCGGAATCCGGGCTTACTTGCGGTTTTAGAGTTTCGAACCAATCTTTCGAGTGGTCCCTAAATAGTTCTGAAGAGGATCGATCTCCGATCGATGTCGCTCAAAATTGACGTCGACTGTATGCTTTCTACGACAGACGTCGAAGCGAAATTTCAGAGTGCGTTGAGTTTCATAAGCGTAACTATTGCCCGATCCGCCAATCAGGGCCCTTCGGTAAGGAAAGTGGCCCGATGGCCTCAAAACGTCTTTATCGGAGTCGAGTCCATCTCGAAATCGACGTGGAGGCTCCAGTCATGGACGAGCCACTGACGTAAAGTTCGGAATCCACCTGCGTCAGAATCCGAGCTTACTTGTTGTTTTGAATTTTCAAACCAATATTTCGAAAGGCTCCTAAACACATCAGAAGAGGCTCGATCTACAACTGATTCCGCACAAAATTGACGTGTATTGTATGTTCTCCGCAACAAACGTCCAAGCAAAATTTCAGAGTCCATTGAGATCCATAAGCATAACTATTGCCCGATCCAGTGATTAGGGTATCACGGTAAGGAAAGTAGCTCGATGCCTTAAGAACCTCTTTACTGGAGTCCAGTCCATCCCGAAATTGACGTACAGATTCTCCAGTCATGGATGAGACGTCGAGGAAAAGTTCGGACTCCACATGCATCGGAATCCGTGCTTGCTTGCGATTTCGAACTTTCGAACCAATCTTTCGAAAGACACTTAAACACTTCAGAAGAGGATCGATGCTGCTCAAAATTGACGTGGACTCTATATTTTCCGCGGCAGATGTCTAAGCGAAATTTCGGAGTCCATCGAGATCCATAAGCATAACTATTGCCCGATCCAGCAATCGAGGCCTCTCGATAAGAAAACTGGCCTGATGGCCTCAAAATGTCTTTATCGAAGTCCAGTCCACCCGAAATCGACGTAGAGACTCTCCAGTCATGGACGAGCCATCGAGGGAAAGTTCGTATTCCACCTGCATCGTAATCCGAGCTTACCTGCGGCTTCTGAGTTTCAAAGCAATATTCCGAAAGGCACCTAAACATTTCAGAAGAGGCTCGATTTGCTACCGATTCCGTTCAAAATTGACGTGGACTGTATGTTGTCCACGATGTCGACCACGCGAATTTGCGACGTCCATCGAGATCCATAAGGACAACTATTGCCCGATCCGGCAATTAGGGCCTCTCGGTAAGGTAAGTGGCCCGATGTCCTCGGAACGTCTTTATTGCAGTCTGGTTCATCTCGAAACCGACGTGGAGACTGTAGTGATGGACGTGCCGACGAGGGAAAGTTCGGACTTGACCTGCGTCGGAATCCCAGCTTACTTGCAATCTCTAAGTTTCAAACCAATCCTCCGAAAGGCACCTAAACACCTTAGAAGAGGCTTGATCTGCGACCGGTTCCGCTCAAAATTGACGTGGACTGTATGTTCTCTTGGACAAAATTCCACACGAAATTTTGGAGTCCATCGACATCTATAAGCACAACTAATGCTCGATCAGCAATTAGGGCTCACGGTAAGGAAAGTGGCCCGATGGAATCAAAACGTCACCACCTGCGTCGGAATCCACCTACGTAACGGTCGAGGGAAAGTTCAGACTCCACCTGCATCGGAATCCTTGCTCACCTGCGGCTTCTGAGTTTCAAACCAATATTCCGAAAGGCAAGTAAACATTGCAGAAGAGGCTCGATCTGCATTCGCTCCCGCTTATAATTGACGTGGACTGTATGTTCTCTTGGACAAAATTCCACACGAAATTTTGGAGTCCATCGACATCTATAAGCACAACTAATGCTCGATCAGCAATTAGGGCTCACGGTAAGGAAAGTGGCCCGATGGAATCAAAACGTCACCACCTGCGTCGGAATCCACCTACGTAGCGGTCGAGTGAAAGTTCAGACTCCACCTGCATCGGAATCCTTGCTCACGTGTGGCTTCTGAGTTTCAAACCAATATTCCGAAAGGCACGTAAACATTGCAGAAGAGGCTTGATCCGCATTCGCGTCCGCTTATAATTGACGTGGACTGTCTGTTCACTTGGACAAACTTCCACACGAAATTTTGGAGTCCATCGAGATCTATAAGCACAACTAATGCTCGATCAGCAATTAGGGCATCACGGTAAGGAAAGTGGCCCGATGGAATCAAAACGTCACCACCTGCGTCGGAATCCACCTACGTAACGGTCGAGGGAAAGTTCAGACTCCACCTGCATCGGAATCCTTGCTCACCTGCGCCTTCTGAGTTTCAAACCAATATTCCGAAAGGCACGTAAACTTTGCAGAAGAGGCTCGATCTGCATTCGATTCCGCTTATAATTGACGTGGACTGTATGTTCTCTTGGACAAACTTCCACACGAAATTTTGGAGTCCATCGAGATCTATAAGCACAACTAATGCTCGATCAGCAATTAGGGCATCACGGTAAGGAAAGTGGCCCGATGGAATCAAAACGTCACCACCTGCGTCGGAATCCACCTACGTAGCGGTCGAGGGAAAGTTCAGACTCCACCTGCATCGGAATCCTTGCTCACTTGCGGCTTCTGAGTTTCAAAGCAATATTCCAAAAAGGCACGTAAATGTTGCAGAAGAGGCTCAATCTGCATTCGCTTCCGCTTATAATTGACGTGGACTGTATGTTCTCCATGACAAACGTCCATGCAAAATTCCAGAGTCCATCGAGATCCACAAGCACAATTATTACCCGATCCCGTAATAAGTGCGTCATAGAGAAGAATGGGGCCCGATGGCCTCAGAACGTCTTTATCGGAGTCCAGTCCATCTCGAAACCGAGGTGGAGACTCATTGGTCGTGGTCGAGCCGCCAGGGGATAGTTCGAACTCCACCTGGGTCGGAATTCGGGCTTACTTGCGGTTTTAGAGTTTCGAACCAATCTTTCGAGTGGTCCCTAAATAGTTCTGAAGAGGATCGATCTCCGATCGATGTCGCTCAAAATTGACGTCGACTGTATGCTTTCTACGATGTCTGTCGAAGCGAAATTTCAGAGTGCGTTGAGTTTCATAAGCGTAACTATTGCCCGATCCGCCAATCAGGGCCCTTCGGTAAGGAAAGTGGCCCGATGGCCTCAAAACGTCTTTATCGGAGTCTAGTCCATCTCGAAATCGACGTGGAGGCTCCAGTCATGGACGAGCCACTGACGTAAAGTTCGGAATCCACTTGCGTCAGAATCCGAGCTTACTTGCTGTTTTGAATTTTCAAACCAATATTTCGAAAGGCTCCTAAACACTTCAGAAGAGGCTCGATCGGCAACTGATTCCGCACAAAATTGACGTGTATTGTATGTTCTCCGCAACAAACGTCCAAGCAAAATTTCAGAGTCCATTGAGATCCATAAGCATAACTATTGCCCGATCCAGTGATTAGGGTATCACGGTAAGGAAAGTAGCTCGATGCCCTAAGAACGTCTTTACTGGAGTCCAGTCCATCCCGAAATTGACGTACAGATTCTCCAATCATGGGCGAGACGTCGAGGAAAAGTTCGGACTCCACATGCATCGGAATCCGTGCTTGCTTGCGATTTCGAACTTTCGAACCAATGTATTAAAAGACACTTAAACACTTCAGAAGAGGATCGATCTGCGATCGATGCTGCTCAAAATTGACGCGGACTGTATATTTTTCGCGGCAGACGTCCAAGCGAAATTTCGAAGTCCATCGAGATCCATAAGCATAACTATTGCCCGATCCAGCGATTAGGGTATCACGGTAAGGAAAGTAGGTCGATGCCCTAAGAACGTCTTTATTGGTGTTCAGTCCATCCTGAAATTGACGAACAGACTCTCCAGTCATGGACGAGACGTCGAGGGAACGTTCGGACTCCACATGCATCGGAATCCGTGCTTGCTTGCGATTTCGAACTTTCGAACCAATCTTTCGAAAGACACTTAAACACTTCAGAAGAGGATCGATGCTGCTCAAAATTGACGTGGACTCTATATTTTCCACAGCAGACAT
Organism: Liriodendron chinense; assembly: GCA_003013855.2. NCBI lineage: Eukaryota > Viridiplantae > Streptophyta > Magnoliopsida > Magnoliales > Magnoliaceae > Liriodendron > Liriodendron chinense. The sequence goes on along the minus strand of PVNU02004149.1, from coordinate 534,794 downwards.
CTAAGCGAAATTTTGGAGTCCATCGAGGTCCATAAGCATAACTATTGCCCGATCGAGCAATCGAGGCCTCTCGATAAGGAAACTGGCCTGATGGCCTCAAAATGTCTTTATCGAAGTCCAGTCCACCCGAAATCGACGTAGAGACTCTCCAGTCATGGTCGAGCCGTCGAGGGAAAGTACGGATTCCACCTGCATCGTAATTCGCGCTTACTTGCGGCTTCTGAGTTTCAAAGCAATATTCCGAAAGGCACCTAAACATTTCAGAAGAGGCTCGATTTGCTACCGATTCCGTTCAAAATTGACGTGGACTGTATGTCGTCCACGATGTCGACCACGTGAATTTGCGATGTCCATTGAGATCCATAAGGACAACTATTGCCCGATCCGGCAATTAGGGCCTCTCGGTAAGGTAAGTGGCCCGATGCCCTCGGAACGTCTTTATTGCAGTCTGGTTCATCTCGAAACCGACGCGGAGACTGTAGTGATGGACGTGCCGACGAGGGAAAGTTCGGACTTGACCTGCGTCGGAATCCCAGCTTACTTGCAGTTTCTGAGTTTCAAACCAATCCTCCGAAAGGCACCTAAACACTTTAGAAGAGGCTTGATCTGCGACCGGTTCTGCTCAAAATTGACGTGGACTGTATGTTCTCTTGGACAAACTTCCACACAAAATTTTGGAGTCCATCGAGATCTATAAGCACAACTAATGCTCGATCAGCAATTAGGGCATCACGGTAAGGAAAGTGGCCCGATGGAATCAAAACGTCACCACCTGCGTCGGAATCCACCTACGTAGCGGTCGAGGGAAAGTTCAGACTCCACCTGCAACGAAATCCTTGCTCACTTGCGGCTTCTGAGTTTCAAACCAATATTCCGAAAGGAACGTAAACATTGCAGAAGAGGCTCGATTTGCATTAGCTACCGCTTATAACTGACGTGGACTGTATGTTCTCTTGGACAAACTTCCACACGAAATTTTGGAGTCCATCGAGATCTATAAGCACAACTAATGCTCAATCAGCAATTAGGGCATCACGGTAAGGAAAGTGGCCCGATGGAATCAAAACGTCACCACCTGCGTCGGAATCCACCTACGTAGCGGTCGAGGGAAAGTTCAGACTCCACCTGCATCGGAATCCTTGCTCACTTGCGGCTTCTGAGTTTCAATGCAATATTCCAAAAGGCACGTAAACATTGCAGAAGAGGCTCAATCTGCATTCGCTTCCGCTTATAATTGATGTGGACTGTATGTTCTCCATGACAAATGTCCATGCAAAATTCCAGAGTCCATCGAGATCCACAAGCACAATTATTACCCGATCCCGTAATAAGTGCGTCACAGAGAGGAATGGGGCCCGATGGCCTCAGAACGTCTTTATCGGAGTCCAGTCAATCTCGAAACCGAGGTGGAGACTCATTGGTCATGGTCGAGCCGCCAAGGGATAGTTCGGACTCCACCTGCGTCGGAATCCGGGCTTACTTGCGGTTTTAGAGTTTCGAACCAATCGAGTGGTCCCTAAATAGTTCTGAAGAGGATCGATCTCCAATCGATGTCGCTCAAAATTGACGTCGACTGTATGCTTTCTACGACAGACGTCGTAGCGAAATTTCAGAGTGCGTTGAGTTTCATAAGCGTAACTATTGCCCGATCCGCCAATCAGGGCCCTTCGGTAAGGAAAGTGGCCCGATGGCCTCAAAACGTCTTTATCGGAGTCTAGTCCATCTCGAAATCGACGTGGAGGCTCCAGTTATGGACGAGCCACTGACGTAAAGTTCGGAATCCACCTGCGTCAGAATCCGAGCTTACTTGCGGTTTTGAATTTTCAAACCAATATTTCGAAAGGCTCCTAAGCACTTCAGAAGAGGCTCGATCTGCAACTGATTCCGCACAAAACTAACGTGTATTGTATGTTCTCCGCAACAAACGTCCAAGCAAAATTTCAGAGTCCATTGAGATCCTTAAGCATAACTATTGCCCGATCCAGTGATTAGGGTATCACGGTAAGGAAAGTAGCTCGATGCCCTAAGAACGTCTTTACTGGAGTCCAGTCCATCCCGAAATTGACGTACAGATTCTCCAGTCAAGGACGAGACGTCGAGGAAAAGTTCGGACTCCACATGCATCGGAATCCGTGCTTGCTTGCGATTTAGAACTTTCGAACCAATGTATTAAAAGACACTTAAACACTTCAGAAGAGGATCGATCTGCGATCGATGCTGCTCAAAATTGACGCGGACTGTATATTTTCCGCGGCAAACGTCCAAGCGAAATTTCGAAGTCCATCGAGATCTATAAGCATAACTATTGCCCGATCCAGCGATTAGGGTATCACGGTAAGGAAAGTAGGTCGATGCCCTAAGAACGTCTTTATTGGTGTTCAGTCCATCCTGAAAATTGACGGACAGACTCTCCAGTCATGGACGAGACGTTGAGGGAAAGTTCGGACTCCACATGCATCGGAATCCGTGCTTGCTTGCGATTTCAAACTTTCGCACCAAGCTTTCGAAAGACACTTAAACACTTCAGAAGAGGATCGATGCTGCTCAAAATTGACGTGGACTCTATATTTTCCGCGGCAAACGTCTAAGTGAAATTTCGGAGTCCATCGAGATCCATAAGCATAACTATTGCCCGATCCAGCAATCGAGGCCTCTCGATAAGGAAACTGGCCTGATGGCCTCAAAATGTCTTTATCGAAGTCCAGCCCACCCGAAATCGACGTAGAGACTCTCCAGTCATGGACGAGCCATCGAGGGAAAGTTCGTATTCCACCTGCATCGTAATCCGAGCTTACTTGCGGCTTCTGAGTTTTAAAGCAATATTCCGAAAGGCACCTAAACATTTCAGAAGAGGCTCGATTTGCTACCGATTCCGTTCAAAATTTACGTGGACTGTATGTTGTCCACGATGTCGACCACGCGAATTTGCGAGGTCCATTGAGATCCATAAGGACAACTATTGCCCGATCCGACAATTAGGGCCTCTCGGTAAGGTAAGTGGCCCGATGCCCTCGGAACGTCTTTATTGCAGTCTGGTTCATCTCGAAACCGACGTGGAGACTGTAGTGATGGACGTGCCGACGAGGGAAAGTTCGGACTTGACCTGCGTCGGAATCCCAGCTTACTTGCAGTCTCTGAGTTTCAAACCAATCCTCCGAAAGGCACCTAAACACCTCAGAAGAGGCTTGATCTGCGACCGGTTCCGCTCAAAATTGACGTGGACTGTATGTTCTCTTGGACAAAATTCCACACGAAATTTTGGAGTCCATCGACATCTATAAGCACAACTAATGCTCGATCAGCAATTTGGGCATCACGGTAAGGAAAGTGGCCCGATGGAATCAAAACGTCACCACCTGCGTCGGAATCCACCTACGTAGCGGTCGAGGGAAAGTTCAGACTCCACCTGCAACGGAATCCTTGCTCACTTGCGGCTTTTGAGTTTCAAACCAATATTCCGAAAGGCACGTAAACATTGCAGAAGAGGCTCGATCTGCATTCGCTCCCGCTTATAATTGACGTGGACTGTATGTTCTCTTGGACAAACTTCCACACAAAATTTTGGAGTCCATCGACATCTATAAGCACAACTAATGCTCGATCAGCAATTTGGGCATCACGGTAAGGAAAGTGGCCCGATGGAATCAAAACGTCACCACCTGCGTCGGAATCCACCTACGTAGCGGTCGAGGGAAAGTTCAGACTCCACCTGCAACGGAATCCTTGCTCACTTGCGGCTTTTGAGTTTCAAACCAATATTCCGAAAGGCACGTAAACATTGCAGAAGTGGCTCAATCTGCATTCGCTTCCGCTTATAATTAACGTGGACTGTATGTTCTCCATGACAAATGTCCATGCAAAATTCCAGAGTCCATCGAGATCCACATCCACAATTATTTCCCGATCCCGTAATAAGTGCGTCACAGAGAGGAATGGGGCCCGATGCCCTCAGAACGTCTTTATCGGAGTCCAGTCCATCTCGAAACCGAGGTGGAGACTCATTGGTCGTGGTCGAGCCGCCAGGGGATAGTTCGGACTCCACCTGCGTCGGAATCCGGGCTTACATGCGGTTTTAGAGTTTCGAACCAATCTTTCGAGTGGACCCTAAATAGTTCTCAAGAGGATCGATCTCCGATCGATGTCGCTCAAAATTGACTTCGACTGTATGCTTTCTACGACAGACGTCGAAGTGAAATTTCAAAGTGCGTTGAGTTTCATAAGCGTAACTATTGCCCGATCCGCCAATCAGGGCCCTTTGGTAAGGAAAGTGGCCCGATGGCCTCAAAACGTCTTTATCGGAGTCTAGTCCATCTCGAAATCGACGTGGAGGCTCCAGTCATGGAGGAGCCACTGACGTAAAGTTCGGAATCCACCTACGTCAGAATCCGAGCTTACTTGCTGTTTTGAATTTTCAAACCAATATTTCGAAAGGCTCCTAAACACTTCAGAAGAGGCTCGATCTGCAACTGATTCTGCACAAAATTGACGTGTATTGTATGTTCTCCGCAACAAACGTCCAAGCAAAATTTCAGAGTCCATTGAGATCCATAAGCATAACTATTGCCCGATCCAGTGATTAGGGTATCACGGTAAGGAAAGTAGCTCGATGCCCTAAGAACGTCTTTACTGGAGTCCAGTCCATCCCGAAATTGACGTACATATTCTCCAATCTTGGGCGAGACGTCGAGGAAAAGTTCGGACTCCACATGCATCGAAATCCGTGCTTGCTTGCGATTTAGAACTTTCGAACCAATGTATTAAAAGACACTTAAACACTTCAGAAGAGAATCGATCTGCAATAGATGCGGCTCAAAATTGACGCGGACTGTATATTTTCCGCGGCAGACGTCCAAGCGAAATTTCGAAGTCCATCGAGATCCATAAGCATAACTATTGCCCGATCCAGCGATTAGGGTATCACGGTAAGGAAAGTAGGTCGATGCCCTAAGAACGTCTTTATTGGTGTTTAGTCCGTCCTGAAAATTGACGGACAGACTCTCCAGTCATGGACGAGACGTCGAGGGAACGTTCGGACTCCACATGCATCGGAATCCGTGCTTGCTTGCGATTTCGAACTTTCGAACCAATCTTTCGAAAGACACTTAAACACTTCAGAAGAGGATCGATGCTGCTCAAAATTGACGTGGACTCTATATTTTCCGCGGCAAACGTCTAAGTGAAATTTCGGAGTCCATCGAGATCCATAAGCATAACTATTGCCCGATCCAGCAATCGAGGCCTCTCGATAAGGAAACTGGCCTGATGGCCTCAAAATGTCTTTATCGAAGTCCAGCCCACCCGAAATCGACGTAGAGACTCTCCAGTCATGGACGAGCCATCGAGGGAAAGTTCGTATTCCACCTGCATCGTAATCCGAGCTTACTTGCGGCTTCTGAGTTTTAAAGCAATATTCCGAAAGGCACCTAAACATTTCAGAAGAGGCTCGATTTGCTACCGATTCCGTTCAAAATTTACGTGGACTGTATGTTGTCCACGATGTCGACCACGCGAATTTGCGAGGTCCATTGAGATCCATAAGGACAACTATTGCCCGATCCGACAATTAGGGCCTCTCGGTAAGGTAAGTGGCCCGATGCCCTCGGAACGTCTTTATTGCAGTCTGGTTCATCTCGAAACCGACGTGGAGACTGTAGTGATGGACGTGCCGACGAGGGAAAGTTCGGACTTGACCTGCGTCGGAATCCCAGCTTACTTGCAGTCTCTGAGTTTCAAACCAATCCTCCGAAAGGCACCTAAACACCTCAGAAGAGGCTTGATCTGCGACCGGTTCCGCTCAAAATTGACGTGGACTGTATGTTCTCTTGGACAAAATTCCACACGAAATTTTGGAGTCCATCGACATCTATAAGCACAACTAATGCTCGATCAGCAATTTGGGCATCACGGTAAGGAAAGTGGCCCGATGGAATCAAAACGTCACCACCTGCGTCAGAATCCACCTACGTAGCGGTCGAGGGAAAGTTCAGACTCCACCTGCAACGGAATCCTTGCTCACTTGCGGCTTTTGAGTTTCAAACCAATATTCCGAAAGGCACGTAAACATTGCAGAAGAGGCTCGATCTGCATTCGCTCCCGCTTATAATTGACGTGGACTGTATGTTCTCTTGGACAAACTTCCACACAAAATTTTGGAGTCCATCGAGATCTAGAAGCACAACTAATGCTCGATCAGCAATTAGGGCATCACGGTAAGGAAAGTGGCCCGATGGAATCAAAACGTCACCACCTGCGTCGGAATCCACCTACGTAGCGGTCGAGGGAAAGTTCAGACTCCACCTGCATCGGAATCCTTGCTCACTTGCGGCTTCTGAGTTTCAATGCAATATTCCAAAAGGCACGTAAACATTGCAGAAGAGGCTCAATCTGCATTCGCTTCCGCTTATAATTAACGTGGACTGTATGTTCTCCATGACAAATGTCCATGCAAAATTCCAGAGTCCATCGAGATCCACATCCACAATTATTTCCCGATCCCGTAATAAGTGCGTCACAGAGAGGAATGGGGCCCGATGCCCTCAGAACGTCTTTATCGGAGTCCAGTCCATCTCGAAACCGAGGTGGAGACTCATTGGTCGTGGTCGAGCCGCCAGGGGATAGTTCGGACTCCACCTGCGTCGGAATCCGGGCTTACATGCGGTTTTAGAGTTTCGAACCAATCTTTCGAGTGGACCCTAAATAGTTCTCAAGAGGATCGATCTCCGATCGATGTCGCTCAAAATTGACTTCGACTGTATGCTTTCTACGACCGACGTCGAAGCGAAATTTCAAAGTGCGTTGAGTTTCATAAGCGTAACTATTGCCCGATCCGCCAATCAGGGCCCTTCGGTAAGGAAAGTGGCCCGATGGCCTCAAAACGTCTTTATCGGAGTCTAGTCCATCTCGAAATCGACGTGGAGGCTCCAGTCATGGAGGAGCCACTGACGTAAAGTTCGGAATCCACCTACGTCAGAATCCGAGCTTACTTGCTGTTTTGAATTTTCAAACCAATATTTCGAAAGGCTCCTAAACACTTCAGAAGAGGCTCGATCTGCAACTGATTCTGCACAAAATTGACGTGTATTGTATGTTCTCCGCAACAAACGTCCAAGCAAAATTTCAGAGTCCATTGAGATCCATAAGCATAACTATTGCCCGATCCAGTGATTAGGGTATCACGGTAAGGAAAGTAGCTCGATGCCCTAAGAACGTCTTTATTGGAGTCCAGTCCATCCCGAAATTGACGTACAGATTCTCCAATCTTGGGCGAGACGTCGAGGAAAAGTTCGGACTCCACATGCATCGAAATCCGTGCTTGCTTGCGATTTAGAACTTTCGAACCAATGTATTAAAAGACACTTAAACACTTCAGAAGAGAATCGATCTGCGATAGATGCGGCTCAAAATTGACGCGGACTGTATATTTTCCGCGGCAGACGTCCAAGCGAAATTTCGAAGTCCATCGAGATCCATAAGCATAACTATTGCCCGATCCAGCGATTAGGGTATCACGGTAAGGAAAGTAGGTCGATGCCCTAAGAACGTCTTTATTGGTGTTTAGTCCGTCCTGAAAATTGACGGACAGACTCTCCAGTCATGGACGAGACGTCGAGGGAACGTTCGGACTCCACATGCATCGGAATCCGTGCTTGCTTGCGATTTCGAACTTTCGAACCAATCTTTCGAAAGACACTTAAACACTTCAGAAGAGGATCGATGCTGCTCAAAATTGACGTGGACTCTATATTTTCCGCGGCAAACGTCTAAGTGAAATTTCGGAGTCCATCGAGATCCATAAGCATAACTATTGCCCGATCCAGCAATCGAGGCCTCTCGATAAGGAAACTGGCCTGATGGCCTCAAAATGTCTTTATCGAAGTCCAGCCCACCCGAAATCGACGTAGAGACTCTCCAGTCATGGACGAGCCATCGAGGGAAAGTTCGTATTCCACCTGCATCGTAATCCGAGCTTACTTGCGGCTTCTGAGTTTTAAAGCAATATTCCGAAAGGCACCTAAACATTTCAGAAGAGGCTCGATTTGCTACCGATTCCGTTCAAAATTTACGTGGACTGTATGTTGTCCACGATGTCGACCACGCGAATTTGCGAGGTCCATTGAGATCCATAAGGACAACTATTGCCCGATCCGACAATTAGGGCCTCTCGGTAAGGTAAGTGGCCCGATGCCCTCGGAACGTCTTTATTGCAGTCTGGTTCATCTCGAAACCGACGTGGAGACTGTAGTGATGGACGTGCCGACGAGGGAAAGTTCGGACTTGACCTGCGTCGGAATCCCAGCTTACTTGCAGTCTCTGAGTTTCAAACCAATCCTCCGAAAGGCACCTAAACACCTCAGAAGAGGCTTGATCTGCGACCGGTTCCGCTCAAAATTGACGTGGACTGTATGTTCTCTTGGACAAAATTCCACACGAAATTTTGGAGTCCATCGACATCTATAAGCACAACTAATGCTCGATCAGCAATTTGGGCATCACGGTAAGGAAAGTGGCCCGATGGAATCAAAACGTCACCACCTGCGTCGGAATCCACCTACGTAGCGGTCGAGGGAAAGTTCAGACTCCACCTGCAACGGAATCCTTGCTCACTTGCGGCTTTTGAGTTTCAAACCAATATTCCGAAAGGCACGTAAACATTGCAGAAGAGGCTCGATCTGCATTCGCTCCCGCTTATAATTGACGTGGACTGTATGTTCTCTTGGACAAACTTCCACACAAAATTTTGGAGTCCATCGACATCTATAAGCACAACTAATGCTCGATCAGCAATTTGGGCATCACGGTAAGGAAAGTGGCCCGATGGAATCAAAACGTCACCACCTGCGTCGGAATCCACCTACGTAGCGGTCGAGGGAAAGTTCAGACTCCACCTGCAACGGAATCCTTGCTCACTTGCGGCTTTTGAGTTTCAAACCAATATTCCGAAAGGCACGTAAACATTGCAGAAGAGGCTCGATCTGCATTCGCTCCCGCTTATAATTGACGTGGACTGTATGTTCTCTTGGACAAACTTCCACACAAAATTTTGGAGTCCATCGAGATCTATAAGCACAACTAATGCTCGATCAGCAATTAGGGCATCACGGTAAGGAAAGTGGCCCGATGGAATCAAAACGTCACCACCTGCGTCGGAATCCACCTACGTAGCGGTCGAGGGAAAGTTCAGACTCCACCTGCATCGGAATCCTTGCTCACTTGCGGCTTCTGAGTTTCAATGCAATATTCCAAAAGGCACGTAAACATTGCAGAAGCGGCTCAATCTGCATTCGCTTCCGCTTATAATTAACGTGGACTGTATGTTCTCCATGACAAATGTCCATGCAAAATTCCAGAGTCCATCGAGATCCACATCCACAATTATTTCCCGATCCCGTAATAAGTGCGTCACAGAGAGGAATGGGGCCCGATGCCCTCAGAACGTCTTTATCGGAGTCCAGTCCATCTCGAAACCGAGGTGGAGACTCATTGGTCGTGGTCGAGCCGCCAGGGGATAGTTCGGACTCCACCTGCGTCGGAATCCGGGCTTACATGCGGTTTTAGAGTTTCGAACCAATCTTTCGAGTGGACCCTAAATAGTTCTCAAGAGGATCGATCTCCGATCGATGTCGCTCAAAATTGACTTCGACTGTATGCTTTCTACGACAGACGTCGAAGCGAAATTTCAAAGTGCGTTGAGTTTCATAAGCGTAACTATTGCCCGATCCGCCAATCAGGGCCCTTCGGTAAGGAAAGTGGCCCGATGGCCTCAAAACGTCTTTATCGGAGTCTAGTCCATCTCGAAATCGACGTGGAGGCTCCAGTCATGGAGGAGCCACTGACGTAAAGTTCGGAATCCACCTACGTCAGAATCCGAGCTTACTTGCTGTTTTGAATTTTCAAACCAATATTTCGAAAGGCTCCTAAACACTTCAGAAGAGGCTCGATCTGCAACTGATTCTGCACAAAATTGACGTGTATTGTATGTTCTCCACAACAAACGTCCAAGCAAAATTTCAGAGTCCATTGAGATCCATAAGCATAACTATTGCCCGATCCAGTGATTAGGGTATCACGGTAAGGAAAGTAGCTCGATGCCCTAAGAACGTCTTTACTGGAGTCCAGTCCATCCCGAAATTGACGTACAGATTCTCCAATCATGGGCGAGACGTCGAGAAAAAGTTCGGACTCCACATGCATCGAAATCCGTGCTTGCTTGCGATTTAGAACTTTCGAACCAATGTATTAAAAGACACTTAAACACTTCAGAAGAGAATCGATCTGCGATAGATGCGGCTCAAAATTGACGCGGACTGTATATTTTCCGCGGCAGACGTCCAAGCGAAATTTCAAAGTCCATCGAGATCCATAAGCATAACTATTGCCCGATCCAGCGATTAGGGTATCACGGTAAGGAAAGTAGGTCGATGCCCTAAGAACGTCTTTATTGGTGTTTAGTCCGTCCTGAAAATTGACGGACAGACTCTCCAGTCATGGACGAGACGTCGAGGGAACGTTCGGACTCCACATGCATCGGAATCCGTGCTTGCTTGCGATTTCGAACTTTCGAACCAATCTTTCGAAAGACACTTAAACACTTCAGAAGAGGATCGATGCTGCTCAAAATTGACGTGGACTCTATATTTTCCGCGGCAAACGTCTAAGTGAAATTTCGGAGTCCATCGAGATCCATAAGCATAACTATTGCCCGATCCAGCAATCGAGGCCTCTCGATAAGGAAACTGGCCTGATGGCCTCAAAATGTCTTTATCGAAGTCCAGCCCACCCGAAATCGACGTAGAGACTCTCCAGTCATGGACGAGCCATCGAGGGAAAGTTCGTATTCCACCTGCATCGTAATCCGAGCTTACTTGCGGCTTCTGAGTTTTAAAGCAATATTCCGAAAGGCACCTAAACATTTCAGAAGAGGCTCGATTTGCTACCGATTCCGTTCAAAATTTACGTGGACTGTATGTTGTCCACGATGTCGACCACGCGAATTTGCGAGGTCCATTGAGATCCATAAGGACAACTATTGCCCGATCCGACAATTAGGGCCTCTCGGTAAGGTAAGTGGCCCGATGCCCTCGGAACGTCTTTATTGCAGTCTGGTTCATCTCGAAACCGACGTGGAGACTGTAGTGATGGACGTGCCGACGAGGGAAAGTTCGGACTTGACCTGCGTCGGAATCCCAGCTTACTTGCAGTCTCTGAGTTTCAAACCAATCCTCCGAAAGGCACCTAAACACCTCAGAAGAGGCTTGATCTGCGACCGGTTCCGCTCAAAATTGACGTGGACTGTATGTTCTCTTGGACAAAATTCCACACGAAATTTTGGAGTCCATCGACATCTATAAGCACAACTAATGCTCGATCAGCAATTTGGGCATCACGGTAAGGAAAGTGGCCCGATGGAATCAAAACGTCACCACCTGCGTCGGAATCCACCTACGTAGCGGTCGAGGGAAAGTTCAGACTCCACCTGCAACGGAATCCTTGCTCACTTGCGGCTTTTGAGTTTCAAACCAATATTCCGAAAGGCACGTAAACATTGCAGAAGAGGCTCGATCTGCATTCGCTCCCGCTTATAATTGACGTGGACTGTATGTTCTCTTGGACAAACTTCCACACAAAATTTTGGAGTCCATCGACATCTATAAGCACAACTAATGCTCGATCAGCAATTTGGGCATCACGGTAAGGAAAGTGGCCCGATGGAATCAAAACGTCACCACCTGCGTCGGAATCCACCTACGTAGCGGTCGAGGGAAAGTTCAGACTCCACCTGCAACGGAATCCTTGCTCACTTGCGGCTTTTGAGTTTCAAACCAATATTCCGAAAGGCACGTAAACATTGCAGAAGAGGCTCGATCTGCATTCGCTCCCGCTTATAATTGACGTGGACTGTATGTTCTCTTGGACAAACTTCCACACAAAATTTTGGAGTCCATCGAGATCTATAAGCACAACTAATGCTCGATCAGCAATTAGGGCATCACGGTAAGGAAAGTGGCCCGATGGAATCAAAACGTCACCACCTGCGTCGGAATCCACCTACGTAGCGGTCGAGGGAAAGTTCAGACTCCACCTGCATCGGAATCCTTGCTCACTTGCGGCTTCTGAGTTTCAATGCAATATTCCAAAAGGCACGTAAACATTGCAGAAGAGGCTCAATCTGCATTCGCTTCCGCTTATAATTAACGTGGACTGTATGTTCTCCATGACAAATGTCCATGCAAAATTCCAGAGTCCATCGAGATCCACATCCACAATTATTTCCCGATCCCGTAATAAGTGCGTCACAGAGAGGAATGGGGCCCGATGCCCTCAGAACGTCTTTATCGGAGTCCAGTCCATCTCGAAACCGAGGTGGAGACTCATTGGTCGTGGTCGAGCCGCCAGGGGATAGTTCGGACTCCACCTGCGTCGGAATCCGGGCTTACATGCGGTTTTAGAGTTTCGAACCAATCTTTCGAGTGGACCCTAAATAGTTCTCAAGAGGATCGATCTCCGATCGATGTCGCTCAAAATTGACTTCGACTGTATGCTTTCTACGACAGACGTCGAAGCGAAATTTCAAAGTGCGTTGAGTTTCATAAGCGTAACTATTGCCCGATCCGCCAATCAGGGCCCTTCGGTAAGGAAAGTGGCCCGATGGCCTCAAAACGTCTTTATCGGAGTCTAGTCCATCTCGAAATCGACGTGGAGGCTCCAGTCATGGAGGAGCCACTGACGTAAAGTTCGGAATCCACCTACGTCAGAATCCGAGCTTACTTGCTGTTTTGAATTTTCAAACCAATATTTCGAAAGGCTCCTAAACACTTCAGAAGAGGCTCGATCTGCAACTGATTCTGCACAAAATTGACGTGTATTGTATGTTCTCCACAACAAACGTCCAAGCAAAATTTCAGAGTCCATTGAGATCCATAAGCATAACTATTGCCCGATCCAGTGATTAGGGTATCACGGTAAGGAAAGTAGCTCGATGCCCTAAGAACGTCTTTACTGGAGTCCAGTCCATCCCGAAATTGACGTACAGATTCTCCAATCATGGGCGAGACGTCGAGAAAAAGTTCGGACTCCACATGCATCGAAATCCGTGCTTGCTTGCGATTTAGAACTTTCGAACCAATGTATTAAAAGACACTTAAACACTTCAGAAGAGAATCGATCTGCGATAGATGCGGCTCAAAATTGACGCGGACTGTATATTTTCCGCGGCAGACGTCCAAGCGAAATTTCAAAGTCCATCGAGATCCATAAGCATAACTATTGCCCGATCCAGCGATTAGGGTATCACGGTAAGGAAAGTAGGTCGATGCCCTAAGAACGTCTTTATTGGTGTTTAGTCCGTCCTGAAAATTGACGGACAGACTCTCCAGTCATGGACGAGACGTCGAGGGAACGTTCGGACTCCACATGCATCGGAATCCGTGCTTGCTTGCGATTTCGAACTTTCGAACCAATCTTTCGAAAGACACTTAAACACTTCAGAAGAGGATCGATGCTGCTCAAAATTGACGTGGACTCTATATTTTCCGCGGCAAACGTCTAAGTGAAATTTCGGAGTCCATCGAGATCCATAAGCATAACTATTGCCCGATCCAGCAATCGAGGCCTCTCGATAAGGAAACTGGCCTGATGGCCTCAAAATGTCTTTATCGAAGTCCAGCCCACCCGAAATCGACGTAGAGACTCTCCAGTCATGGACGAGCCATCGAGGGAAAGTTCGTATTCCACCTGCATCGTAATCCGAGCTTACTTGCGGCTTCTGAGTTTTAAAGCAATATTCCGAAAGGCACCTAAACATTTCAGAAGAGGCTCGATTTGCTACCGATTCCGTTCAAAATTTACGTGGACTGTATGTTGTCCACGATGTCGACCACGCGAATTTGCGAGGTCCATTGAGATCCATAAGGACAACTATTGCCCGATCCGACAATTAGGGCCTCTCGGTAAGGTAAGTGGCCCGATGCCCTCGGAACGTCTTTATTGCAGTCTGGTTCATCTCGAAACCGACGTGGAGACTGTAGTGATGGACGTGCCGACGAGGGAAAGTTCGGACTTGACCTGCGTCGGAATCCCAGCTTACTTGCAGTCTCTGAGTTTCAAACCAATCCTCCGAAAGGCACCTAAACACCTCAGAAGAGGCTTGATCTGCGACCGGTTCCGCTCAAAATTGACGTGGACTGTATGTTCTCTTGGACAAAATTCCACACGAAATTTTGGAGTCCATCGACATCTATAAGCACAACTAATGCTCGATCAGCAATTTGGGCATCACGGTAAGGAAAGTGGCCCGATGGAATCAAAACGTCACCACCTGCGTCGGAATCCACCTACGTAGCGGTCGAGGGAAAGTTCAGACTCCACCTGCAACGGAATCCTTGCTCACTTGCGGCTTTTGAGTTTCAAACCAATATTCCGAAAGGCACGTAAACATTGCAGAAGAGGCTCGATCTGCATTCGCTCCCGCTTATAATTGACGTGGACTGTATGTTCTCTTGGACAAACTTCCACACAAAATTTTGGAGTCCATCGACATCTATAAGCACAACTAATGCTCGATCAGCAATTTGGGCATCACGGTAAGGAAAGTGGCCCGATGGAATCAAAACGTCACCACCTGCGTCGGAATCCACCTACGTAGCGGTCGAGGGAAAGTTCAGACTCCACCTGCAACGGAATCCTTGCTCACTTGCGGCTTTTGAGTTTCAAACCAATATTCCGAAAGGCACGTAAACATTGCAGAAGAGGCTCGATCTGCATTCGCTCCCGCTTATAATTGACGTGGACTGTATGTTCTCTTGGACAAACTTCCACACAAAATTTTGGAGTCCATCGAGATCTATAAGCACAACTAATGCTCGATCAGCAATTAGGGCATCACGGTAAGGAAAGTGGCCCGATGGAATCAAAACGTCACCACCTGCGTCGGAATCCACCTACGTAGCGGTCGAGGGAAAGTTCAGACTCCACCTGCATCGGAATCCTTGCTCACTTGCGGCTTCTGAGTTTCAATGCAATATTCCAAAAGGCACGTAAACATTGCAGAAGAGGCTCAATCTGCATTCGCTTCCGCTTATAATTAACGTGGACTGTATGTTCTCCATGACAAATGTCCATGCAAAATTCCAGAGTCCATCGAGATCCACATCCACAATTATTTCCCGATCCCGTAATAAGTGCGTCACAGAGAGGAATGGGGCCCGATGCCCTCAGAACGTCTTTATCGGAGTCCAGTCCATCTCGAAACCGAGGTGGAGACTCATTGGTCGTGGTCGAGCCGCCAGGGGATAGTTCGGACTCCACCTGCGTCGGAATCCGGGCTTACATGCGGTTTTAGAGTTTCGAACCAATCTTTCGAGTGGACCCTAAATAGTTCTCAAGAGGATCGATCTCCGATCGATGTCGCTCAAAATTGACTTCGACTGTATGCTTTCTACGACAGACGTCGAAGCGAAATTTCAAAGTGCGTTGAGTTTCATAAGCGTAACTATTGCCCGATCCGCCAATCAGGGCCCTTCGGTAAGGAAAGTGGCCCGATGGCCTCAAAACGTCTTTATCGGAGTCTAGTCCATCTCGAAATCGACGTGGAGGCTCCAGTCATGGACGAGCCACTGACGTAAAGTTCGGAATCCACCTACGTCAGAATCCGAGCTTACTTGCTGTTTTGAATTTTCAAACCAATATTTCGAAAGGCTCCTAAACACTTCAGAAGAGGCTCGATCTGCAACTGATTCTGCACAAAATTGACGTGTATTGTATGTTCTCCACAACAAACGTCCAAGCAAAATTTCAGAGTCCATTGAGATCCATAAGCATAACTATTGCCCGATCCAGTGATTAGGGTATCACGGTAAGGAAAGTAGCTCGATGCCCTAAGAACGTCTTTACTGGAGTCCAGTCCATCCCGAAATTGACGTACAGATTCTCCAATCATGGGCGAGACGTCGAGAAAAAGTTCGGACTCCACATGCATCGAAATCCGTGCTTGCTTGCGATTTAGAACTTTCGAACCAATGTATTAAAAGACACTTAAACACTTCAGAAGAGAATCGATCTGCGATAGATGCGGCTCAAAATTGACGCGGACTGTATATTTTCCGCGGCAGACGTCCAAGCGAAATTTCAAAGTCCATCGAGATCCATAAGCATAACTATTGCCCGATCCAGCGATTAGGGTATCACGGTAAGGAAAGTAGGTCGATGCCCTAAGAACGTCTTTATTGGTGTTTAGTCCGTCCTGAAAATTGACGGACAGACTCTCCAGTCATGGACGAGACGTCGAGGGAACGTTCGGACTCCACATGCATCGGAATCCGTGCTTGCTTGCGATTTCGAACTTTCGAACCAATCTTTCGAAAGACACTTAAACACTTCAGAAGAGGATCGATGCTGCTCAAAATTGACGTGGACTCTATATTTTCCGCGGCAAACGTCTAAGTGAAATTTCGGAGTCCATCGAGATCCATAAGCATAACTATTGCCCGATCCAGCAATCGAGGCCTCTCGATAAGGAAACTGGCCTGATGGCCTCAAAATGTCTTTATCGAAGTCCAGCCCACCCGAAATCGACGTAGAGACTCTCCAGTCATGGACGAGCCATCGAGGGAAAGTTCGTATTCCACCTGCATCGTAATCCGAGCTTACTTGCGGCTTCTGAGTTTTAAAGCAATATTCCGAAAGGCACCTAAACATTTCAGAAGAGGCTCGATTTGCTACCGATTCCGTTCAAAATTTACGTGGACTGTATGTTGTCCACGATGTCGACCACGCGAATTTGCGAGGTCCATTGAGATCCATAAGGACAACTATTGCCCGATCCGACAATTAGGGCCTCCCGGTAAGGTAAGTGGCCCGATGCCCTCGGAACGTCTTTATTGCAGTCTGGTTCATCTCGAAACCGACGTGGAGACTGTAGTGATGGACGTGCCGACGAGGGAAAGTTCGGACTTGACCTGCGTCGGAATCCCAGCTTACTTGCAGTCTCTGAGTTTCAAACCAATCCTCCGAAAGGCACCTAAACACCTCAGAAGAGGCTTGATCTGCGACCGGTTCCGCTCAAAATTGACGTGGACTGTATGTTCTCTTGGACAAAATTCCACACGAAATTTTGGAGTCCATCGACATCTATAAGCACAACTAATGCTCGATCAGCAATTTGGGCATCACGGTAAGGAAAGTGGCCCGATGGAATCAAAACGTCACCACCTGCGTCGGAATCCACCTACGTAGCGGTCGAGGGAAAGTTCAGACTCCACCTGCAACGGAATCCTTGCTCACTTGCGGCTTTTGAGTTTCAAACCAATATTCCGAAAGGCACGTAAACATTGCAGAAGAGGCTCGATCTGCATTCGCTCCCGCTTATAATTGACGTGGACTGTATGTTCTCTTGGACAAACTTCCACACAAAATTTTGGAGTCCATCGAGATCTATAAGCACAACTAATGCTCGATCAGCAATTAGGGCATCACGGTAAGGAAAGTGGCCCGATGGAATCAAAACGTCACCACCTGCGTCGGAATCCACCTACGTAACGGTCGAGGGAAAGTTCAGACTCCACCTGCATCGGAATCCTTGCTCACCTGCGGCTTCTGAGTTTCAAACCAATATTCCGAAAGGCACGTAAACATTGCAGAAGAGGCTCGATCTGCATTCGCTTCCGCTAATAATTGACGTGGACTGTATGTTCTCTTGGACAAACTTCCACACGAAATTTTGGAGTCCATCGAGATCTATAAGCACAACTAATGCTCAATCAGCAATTAGGGCATCACGGTAAGGAAAGTGGCCCGATGGAATCAAAACGTCACCACCTGCGTCGGAATCCACCTACGTAATGGTCGAGGGAAAGTTCAGACTCCACCTGCATCGGAATCCTTGCTCACCTGCGGCTTCTGAGTTTCAAACCAATATTCCGAAAGGCACGTAAACATTGCAGAAGAGGCTCGATCTGCATTCGCTTCCGCTAATAATTGACGTGGACTGTATGTTCTCTTGGACAAACTTCCACACGAAATTTTGGAGTCCATCGAGATCTATAAGCACAACTAATGCTCAATCAGCAATTAGGGCATCACGGTAAGGAAAGTGGCCCGATGGAATCAAAACGTCACCACCTGCGTCGGAATCCACCTACGTAGCGGTCGAGGGAAAGTTCAGACTCCACCTGCATCGGAATCCTTGCTCACTTGCGGCTTCTGAGTTTCAATGCAATATTCCAAAAGGCACGTAAACATTGCAGAAGAGGCTCAATCTGCATTCGCTTCCGCTTATAATTAACGTGGACTGTATGTTCTCCATGACAAATGTCCATGCAAAATTCCAGAGTCCATCGAGATCCACATCCACAATTATTTCCCGATCCCGTAATAAGTGCGTCACAGAGAGGAATGGGGCCCGATGCCCTCAGAACGTCTTTATTGGAGTCCAGTCCATCTCGAAACCGAGGTGGAGACTCATTGGTCGTGGTCGAGCCGCCAGGGTATAGTTCGGACTCCACCTGCGTCGGAATCCGGGCTTACATGCGGTTTTAGAGTTTCGAACCAATCTTTCGAGTGGACCCTAAATAGTTCTGAAGAGGATCGATCTCCGATCGATGTCGCTCAAAATTGACTTCGACTGTATGCTTTCTACGACAGACGTCGAAGCGAAATTTCAAAGTGCGTTGAGTTTCATAAGCGTAACTATTGCCCGATCCACCAATCAGGGCCCTTCGGTAAGGAAAGTGGCCCGATGGCCTCAAAACGTCTTTATCGGAGTCTAGTCCATCTCGAAATCGACGTGGAGGCTCCAGTCATGGACGAGCCACTGACGTAAAGTTCGGAATCCACCTACGTCAGAATCCGAGCTTACTTGCTGTTTTGAATTTTCAAACCAATATTTCGAAAGGCTCCTAAACACTTCAGAAGAGGCTCGATCTGCAACTGATTCTGCACAAAATTGACGTGTATTGTATGTTCTCCGCAACAAACGTCCAAGCAAAATTTCAGAGTCCATTGAGATCCATAAGCATAACTATTGCCCGATCCAGTGATTAGGGTATCACGGTAAGGAAAGTAGCTCGATGCCCTAAGAACGTCTTTACTAGAGTCCAGTCCATCCCGAAATTGACGTACAGATTCTCCAATCATGGGCGAGACGTCGAGGAAAAGTTCGGACTCCACATGCATCGAAATCCGTGCTTGCTTGCGATTTAGAACTTTCGAACCAATGTATTAAAAGACACTTAAACACTTCAGAAGAGAATCGATCTGCGATCGATGCTGCTCAAAATTGACGCGGACTGTATATTTTCCGCGGCAGACGTCCAAGCGAAATTTCGAAGTCCATCGAGATCCATAAGCATAACTATTGCCCGATCCAGCGATTAGGGTATCACGGTAAGGAAAGTAGGTCGATGCCCTAAGAACGTCTTTATTGGTGTTCAGTCCGTCCTGAAAATTGACGGACAGACTCTCCAGTCATGGACGAGACGTCGAGGGAACATTCGGACTCCACATGCATCGGAATCCGTGCTTGCTTGCGATTTCGAACTTTCGAACCAATCTTTCGAAAGACACTTAAACACTTCAGAAGAGGATCGATGCTGCTCAAAATTGACGTGGACTCTATATTTTCCGCGGCAAACGTCTAAGTGAAATTTCGGAGTCCATCGAGATCCATAAGCATAACTATTGCCCGATCCAGCAATCGAGGCCTCTCGATAAGGAAACTGGCCTGATGGCCTCAAAATGTCTTTATCGAAGTCCAGCCCACCCGAAATCGACGTAGAGACTCTCCAGTCATGGACGAGCCATCGAGGGAAAGTTCGTATTCCACCTGCATCGTAATCCGAGCTTACTTGCGGCTTCTGAGTTTTAAAGCAATATTCCGAAAGGCACCTAAACATTTCAGAAGAGGCTCGATTTGCTACCGATTCCGTTCAAAATTTACGTGGACTGTATGTTGTCCACGATGTCGACCACGCGAATTTGCGAGGTCCATTGAGATCCATAAGGACAACTATTGCCCGATCCGACAATTAGGGCCTCTCGGTAAGGTAAGTGGCCCGATGCCCTCGGAACGTCTTTATTGCAGTCTGGTTCATCTCGAAACCGACGTGGAGACTGTAGTGATGGACGTGCCGACGAGGGAAAGTTCGGACTTGACCTGCGTCGGAATCCCAGCTTACTTGCAGTCTCTGAGTTTCAAACCAATCCTCCGAAAGGCACCTAAACACCTCAGAAGAGGCTTGATCTGCGACCGGTTCCGCTCAAAATTGACGTGGACTGTATGTTCTCTTGGACAAAATTCCACACGAAATTTTGGAGTCCATCGACATCTATAAGCACAACTAATGCTCGATCAGCAATTTGGGCATCACGGTAAGGAAAGTGGCCCGATGGAATCAAAACGTCACCACCTGCGTCGGAATCCACCTACGTAGCGGTCGAGGGAAAGTTCAGACTCCACCTGCAACGGAATCCTTGCTCACTTGCGGCTTTTGAGTTTCAAACCAATATTCCGAAACGCACGTAAACATTGCAGAAGAGGCTCGATCTGCATTCGCTCCCGCTTATAATTGACGTGGACTGTATGTTCTCTTGGACAAACTTCCACACAAAATTTTGGAGTCCATCGAGATCTATAAGCACAACTAATGCTCGATCAGCAATTAGGGCATCACGGTAAGGAAAGTGGCCCGATGGAATCAAAACGTCACCACCTGCGTCGGAATCCACCTACGTAACGGTCGAGGGAAAGTTCAGACTCCACCTGCATCGGAATCCTTGCTCACCTGCGGCTTCTGAGTTTCAAACCAATATTCCGAAAGGCACGTAAACATTGCAGAAGAGGCTCGATCTGCATTCGCTTCCGCTAATAATTTACGTGGACTGTATGTTCTCTTGGACAAACTTCCACACGAAATTTTGGAGTCCATCGAGATCTATAAGCACAACTAATGCTCAATCAGCAATTAGGGCATCACGGTAAGGAAAGTGGCCCGATGGAATCAAAACGTCACCACCTGCGTCGGAATCCACCTACGTAATGGCCGAGGGAAAGTTCAGACTCCACCTGCATCGGAATCCTTGCTCACCTGCGGCTTCTGAGTTTCAAACCAATATTCCGAAAGGCACGTAAACATTGCAGAAGAGGCTCGATCTGCATTCGCTTCCGCTAATAATTGACGTGGACTGTATGTTCTCTTGGACAAACTTCCACACGAAATTTTGGAGTCCATCGAGATCTATAAGCACAACTAATGCTCAATCAGCAATTAGGGCATCACGGTAAGGAAAGTGGCCGGATGGAATCAAAACGTCACCACCTGCGTCGGAATCCACCTACGTAGCGGTCGAGGGAAAGTTCAGACTCCACCTGCATCGGAATCCTTGCTCACTTGCGGCTTCTGAGTTTCAATGCAATATTCCAAAAGGCACGTAAACATTGCAGAAGAGGCTCAATCTGCATTCGCTTCCGCTTATAATTAACGTGGACTGTATGTTCTCCATGACAAATGTCCATGCAAAATTCCAGAGTCCATCGAGATCCACATCCACAATTATTTCCCGATCCCGTAATAAGTGCGTCACAGAGAGGAATGGGGCCCGATGCCCTCAGAACGTCTTTATCGGAGTCCAGTCCATCTCGAAACCGAGGTGGAGACTCATTGGTCGTGGTCGAGCCGCCAGGGGATAGTTCGGACTCCACCTGCGTCGGAATCCGGGCTTACATGCGGTTTTAGAGTTTCGAACCAATCTTTTGAGTGGACCCTAAATAGTTCTGAAGAGGATCGATCTCCGATCGATGTCGCTCAAAATTGACTTCGACTGTATGCTTTCTACGACAGACGTCGAAGCGAAATTTCAAAGTGCGTTGAGTTTCATAAGCGTAACTATTGCCCGATCCGCCAATCAGGGCCCTTCGGTAAGGAAAGTGGCCCGATGGCCTCAAAACATCTTTATCGGAGTCTAGTCCATCTCGAAATCGACGTGGCGGCTCCAGTCATGGACGAGCCACTGACGTAAAGTTCGGAATCCACCTGCGTCAGAATCCGAGCTTACTTGCTGTTTTGAATTTTCAAACCAATATTTCGAAAGGCTCCTAAACACTTCAGAAGAGGCTCGATCTGCAACTGATTCTGCACAAAATTGACGTGTATTGTATGTTCTCCGCAACAAACGTCCAAGCAAAATTTCAGAGTCCATTGAGATCCATAAGCATAACTATTGCCCGATCCAGTGATTAGGGTATCTCGGTAGGGAAAGTAGCTCGATGCCCTAAGAACGTCTTTACTGGAGTCCAGTCCATCCCGAAATTGACGTACAGATTCTCCAATCATGGGCGAGACGTCGAGGAAAAGTTCGGACTCCACATGCATCGCAATCCGTGCTTGCTTGCGATTTAGAACTTTCGAACCAATGTATTAAAAGACACTTAAACACTTCAGAAGAGAATCGATCTGCGATCGATGCGGCTCAAAATTGACGCGGACTGTATATTTTCCGCGGCAGACGTCCAAGCGAAATTTCGAAGTCCATCGAGATCCATAAGCATAACTATTGCCCGATCCAGCGATTAGGGTATCACGGTAAGGAAAGTAGGTCGATGCCCTAAGAACGTCTTTATTGGTGTTCAGTCCGTCCTGAAAATTGACGGACAGACTCTCCAGTCATGGACGAGACGTCGAGGGAACGTTCGGACTCCACATGGATCGGAATCCGTGCTTGCTTGCGATTTCGAACATTCGAACCAATCTTTCGAAAGACACTTAAACGCTGCTCAAAATTGACATGGACTCTATATTTTCCGCGGCAGACGTCTAAGCGAAATTTCGGAGTCCATCGAGATCCATAAGCATAACTATTGCCCGATCCAGCAATCGAGGCCTCTCGATAAGGAAACTGGCCTGATGGCCTCAAAATGTCTTTATCAAAGTCCAGTCACCCGAAATCGACGTAGAGACTCTCCAGTCATGGACTAGCCGTCGAGGGAAAGTTCGTATTCCACCTGCATCGTAATCCGAGCTTACTTGCGGCTTCTGAGTTTCAAAGCAATATTCCGAAAGGCACGTGAACATTTCAGAAGAGGCTCGATTTGCTACCGATTCCATTCAAAATTGACGTGGTCTGTATGTTGTCCACGATGTCGACCACGTGAATTTGGGACGTCCATTGAGATCCATAAGGACAACTATTGCCCGATCCGGCAATTAGGGCCTCTCGGTAAGGTAAATGGCCCGATGGCCTCGGAATGTCTTTATTGCAGTCTGGTTCATCTTGAAATCGACGTGGAGACTGTAGTGATGGACGTGCTGACGAGGGAAAGTTCGGACTTGACCTGCGTCGGAATCCCAGCTTACTTGCAGTCTCTGAGTTTCAAACCAATCCTCCGAAAGGCACCTAAACACTTCAGAAGAGGCTTGATCTGCGACCGGTTCTGCTCAAAATTGACGTGGACTGTATGTTCTCTTGGACAAACTTCCACACGAAATTTTGGAGTCCATCGAGATCTATAAGCACAACTAATGCTCGATCAGCAATTAGGGCATCACGTTAAGGAAAGTGGCCCGATGGAATCAAAACGTCACCACCTACGTCGGAATCCACCTACGTAGCGGTCGAGGGAAAGTTCAGACTCCACCTGCAACGGAATCCTTGCTCACTTGCGGCTTCTGAGTTTCAAACCAATATTCCGAAAGGCACGTAACCATTGCAGAAGAGGATCAATCTGCATTCGCTTCCGCTTATAATTGACGTGGACTGTATGTTCTCTTGGACAAACTTCCACACGAAATTTTGGAGTCCATCGAGATCTATAAGCACAACTAATGCTCAATCAGCAATTAGGGCATCACGTTAAGGAAAGTGGCCCGATGGAATCAAAACGTCACCACCTGCGTCGGAATCCACCTACGTAGCGGTCGAGGGAAAGTTCAGACTCCACCTGCAACGGAATCCTTGCTCACTTGCGGCTTCTGAGTATCAAACCAATATTCCGAAAAGGCACGTAACCATTGCAGAAGAGGCTTGATCTGCATTCGCTTCGGCTTATAATTGAGGTGGACTGTATGTTCTCTTGGACAAACTTCCACACGAAATTTTGGAGTCCATCGAGATCTATAAGCACAACTAATGCTCGATCAGCAATTAGGGCATCACGGTAAGGAAAGTGGCCCGATGGAATCAAAACATCACCACCTGCGTCGGAATCCACCTACGTAACGGTCGAGGGAAAGTTCAGACTCCACCTGCATCGGAATCCTTGCTCACCTGCGGCTTCTGAGTTTCAAACCAATATTCCGAAAGGCACGTAAACATTGCAGAAGAGGCTCGATCTGCATTCGCTTCCGCTAATAATTGACGTGGACTGTATGTTCTCCATGACAAATGTCCATGCAAAATTCCAGAGTCCATCGAGATCCACAACCACAATTTTTTTCCGATCCCGTAATAAGTGCGTCACAGAGAGGAATGGGGTCCGATGCCCTCAGAACGTCTTTATCGGAGTCCAGTCCATCTCAAAACCGAGGTGGAGACTCATTGGTCGTGGTCGAGCCGCCAGGGGATAGTTCGGACTCCACCTGCGTCGGAATCCAGGCTTACTTGCAGTTTTAGAGTTTCGAACCAATCTTTCGAGTGGACCCTAAATAGTTCTGAAGAGGATCGATCTCCGATCGATGTCGCTCAAAATTGACGTCGACAGTATGCTTTCTACGACAGACGTCGAAGCGAAATTTCAAAGTGCGTTGAGTTTCATAAGCGTAACTATTGCCCGATCCGCCAATCAGGGCCCTTCGGTAAGGAAAGTGGCCCGATGGCCTCAAAACGTCTTTATCGGAGTCTAGTCCATCTCGAAATCGACGTGGAGGCTCCAGTCATGGACGAGCCACTGACGTAAAGTTCGGAATCCACCTGCGTCAGAATCCGAGCTTACTTGCTGTTTTGAATTTTCAAACCAATATTTCGAAAGGCTCCTAAACACTTCAGAAGAGGCTCGATCTGCAACTGATTTCGCACAAAATTGACGTGTATTGTATGTTCTCCGCAACAAACGTCCAAGCAAAATTTCAGAGTCCATTGAGATCCATAAGCATAACTATTGCCCGATCCAGTGATTAGGGTATCACGGTTGGGAAAGTAGCTCGATGCCCTAAGAACCTCTTTACTGGAGTCCAGTCCATCCCGAAATTGACGTACAGATTCTCCAGTCATGGACGAGACGTCGAGGGAAAGTTCGGACTCCACATGCATCGGAATCCATGCTTGCTTGCGATTTCGAACTTTCGAACCAATGTATTAAAAGACACTTAAACACTTCAGAAGAGGATCGATCTGCGATCGATGCTGCTCAAAATTGACGCGGACTGTATATTTTCCGCGGCAGACGTCCAAGCGAAATTTCGAAGTCCATCGAGATCCATAAGCATAACTATTGCCCGATCCAGCGATTAGGGTATCACGGTAAGGAAAGTAGGTCGATGCCCTAAGAACGTCTTTATTGGTGTTCAGTCCATCCTGAAATTGACGGACGGACTCTCCAGTCATGGACGAGACGTCGAGGGAACGTTCGGACTCCACATGCATCGGAATCCGTGCTTGCTTGTGATTTCGAACTTTCGAACCAATCTTTCGAAAGTCCATTCCACCCGAAATCGACGTAGAGACTCTCCAGTCATGGTCGACCCGTCGAGGGAAAGCACGGATTCCACCTGCATCGTAATCCGAGCTTACTTGCGGCTTCTGAGTTTCAAAGCAATATTCCGAAAGGCACCTAAACATTTCAGAAGAGGCTTGATTTGCTACTGATTCCGTTCAAAATTGATGTGGACTGTATGTTGTCCACGATGTCGACCACGCGAATTTGCGACGTCCATTGAGATACATAAGGACAACTATTGCCCGATCCGGCA
This sequence comes from Liriodendron chinense, assembly GCA_003013855.2. Lineage (NCBI taxonomy): Eukaryota > Viridiplantae > Streptophyta > Magnoliopsida > Magnoliales > Magnoliaceae > Liriodendron > Liriodendron chinense. The sequence goes on along the minus strand of PVNU02004149.1, from coordinate 508,902 downwards.
ATTAGGGACTCTCGGAAAGGTAAGTGGCCCGATGGCCTCGGAACGTCTTTATTGCAGTCTGGTTCATCTCGAAACCGACGTGGAGACTGTAGTGATGGACGTGCCGACGAAGGAAAGTTCGGACTTGACCTGCGTCGGAATCCCAGCTTACTTGCAGTTTCTGAGTTTCAAACTAATCCTCCGAAAGGCACCTAAACACTTCAGAAGAGGCTTGATCTGCGACCGGTTCTGCTCGAAATTGATATGGACTGTATGTTCTCTTGGACAAACTTCCACACGAAATTTTGGAGTCCATCGAGATCTATAAGCACAACTAATGCTCGATCAGCAATTAGGGCATCATCGTAAGGAAAGTGGCCCGATGGAATCAAAACGTCACCACCTGCGTCGGAATCCACCTACGTAGCGGTCGAGGGAAAGTTCAGACTCCACCTGCATCGGAATCCTTGCTCACTTGCGGCTTCTGAGTTTCAAACCAACATTCCGAAAGGCACGTAAACATTGCAGAAGAGGCTCGATCTGCATTCGCTTCCGCTTATAATTGACGTGGACTGTATGTTCTCTTGGACAAACTTCCACACGAAATTTTGGAGTCCATCGAGATCTATAAGCACAACTAATGCTCGATCAGCAATTAGGGCATCACGGTAAGGAGAGTGGCCAGATGGAATCAAAACGTCACCACCTGCGTCGGAATCCACCTACGTTGCGGTCGAGGGAAAGTTCAGACTCCACCTGCGTCGGAATCCTTGCTCACTTGCGGCTTCTGAGTTTCAAACCAATATTCCGAAAGGCACGTAAACATTGCAGAAGAGGCTCGATCTGCATTCGCTTCCGCTTATAATTGACGTGGACTGTATGTTCTCTTGGACAAACTTCCACACGAAATTTTGGAGTCCATCGAGATCTATAAGCACAACTAATGCTCGATCAGCAATTAGGGCATCACGGTAAGGAGAGTGGCCAGATGGAATCAAAACGTCACCACCTGCGTCGGAATCCACCTACGTTGCGGTCGAGGGAAAGTTCAGACTCCACCTGCGTCGGAATCCTTGCTCACTTGCGGCTTCTGAGTTTCAAACCAATATTCCGAAAGAACGTAAACATTGCAGAAGAGGCTCAATCTGCATTCGCTTCCGCTTATAATTGACGTGGACTGTATGTTCTCCATGACAAACGTCCATGCAAAATTCCAGAGTCCATCGAGATCCACAAGCACAATTATTACCCGATCCAGTAATAAGTGCGTCACAGAGAGGAATGGGGCCCGATGGCCTCAGAACGTGTCTGTCTGAGTCTAGTCCATCTCGAAACCGAGGTGGAGACTCATAGGTCGTGGTCGAGCCGCCAGGGGATAGTTCGGACTCCACCTGCGTCGGAATCCAGGCTTACTTGCAGTTTTAGAGTTTCGAACCAATCTTTCGAGTGGTCCCTAAATAGTTCTGAAGACGATCGATCTCCGATCGTTGTCGCTCAAAATTGACGTCGACTGTATGCTTTCTACGACAGACGTCGAAGCGAAATTTCAAAGTGCGTTGAGTTTCATAAGCGTAACTATTGCCCGATCCGCCAATCAGGGCCCTTCGGTAAGGAAAGTGGCCCGATGGCCTCAAAACGTCTTTATCGGAGTCTAGTCCATCTCGAAATCGACGTGGAGGCTCCAGTCATGGACGAGCCACTGACGTAAAGTTCGGAATCCACCTGCGTCAGAATCTGAGCTTACTTGCGGTTTTAAATTTTCAAACCAATATTTCGAAAGGCTCCTAAACACTTCAGAAGAGGCTCGATCTGCAACTGATTCCGCACAAAATTGACGTGTATTGTATGTTGTCCGCAACAAACGTCCAAGCAAAATTTCAGAGTCCATTGAGATCCATAAGCATAACTATTGCCCGATCCAGTGATTAGGGTATCACGGTTGGGAAAGTAGCTCGATGCCCTAAGAACCTCTTTACTGGAGTCCAGTCCATCCCGAAATTGACGTACAGATTCTCCAGTCATGGACGAGACGTCGAGGGAAAGTTCAGACTCCACATGCATCGGAATCCGTGCTTGCTTGCGATTTCAAACTTTCGAACCAATGTATTAAAAGACACTTAAACACTTCAGAAGAGGATCGATCTGCGATCGATGCTGCTCAAAATTGACGCGGACTGTATATTTTCCGCGGCAGACGTCCAAGCGAAATTTCGGAGTCCATCGAGATCCATAAGCATAACTATTGCCCGATCCAGCAATCGAGGCCTCTCGATAAGGAAACTGGCCTGATGGCCTCAAAATGTCTTTATCGAAGTCCAGTCCACCCGAAATCGATGTAGAGACTCTCCAGTCATGGTCGACCCGTCGAGGGAAAGCACGGATTCCACCTGCATCGTAATCCGAGCTTACTTGCGGCTTCTGAGTTTCAAAGCAATATTCCGAAAGGCACCTAAACATTTCAGAAGAGGCTCGATTTGCTACTGATTCCGTTCAAAATTGATGTGGACTGTATGTTGTCCACGATGTCGACCACGCGAATTTGCGACGTCCATTGAGATCCATAAGGACAACTATTGCCCGATCCGGCAATTAGGGACTCTCGGAAAGGTAAGTGGCCCGATGGCCTCGGAACGTCTTTATTGCAGTCTGGTTCATCTCGAAACCGACGTGGAGACTGTAGTGATGGACGTGTCGACGAGGGAAAGTTCGGACTTGACCTGCGTCGGAATCCCAGCTTACTTGCAGTTTTTGAGTTTCAAACTAATCCTCCGAAAGGCACCTAAACACTTCAGAAGAGGCTTGATCTGCGACCGGTTCTGCTCGAAATTGATATGGACTGTATGTTCTCTTGGACAAACTTCCACACGAAATTTTGGAGTCCATCGAGATCTATTAGCACAACTAATGCTCGATTAGCAATTAGGGCATCACGGTAAGGAAAGTGGCCCGATGGAATCAAAACGTCACCACCTGCGTCGGAATCCACCTACGTAGCGGTCGAGGGAAAGTTCAGACTCCACCTGCATCGGAATCCTTGCTCACTTGCGGCTTCTGAGTTTCAAACCAATATTCCGAAAGGCACGTAAACATTGCAGAAGAGGCTCGATCTGCATTCGCTTCCGCTTATAATTGACGTGGACTGTATGTTCTCTTGGACAAACTTCCACACGAAATTTTGGAGTCCATCGAGATCTATAAGCACAACTAATGCTCGATCAGCAATTAGGGCATCACGGTAAGGAGAGTGGCCAGATGGAATCAAAACGTCACCACCTGCGTCGGAATCCACCTACGTTGCGGTCGAGGGAAAGTTCAGACTCCACCTGCGTCGGAATCCTTGCTCACTTACGGCTTCTGAGTTTCAAACCAATATTCCGAAAGGCACGTAAGCATTGCAGAAGAGGCTCCTAAACACTTCAGAAGAGGCTCGAGCTTACTTGCGGTTTTTAATTTTGAAACCAATATTTCGAAACGCTCCTAAACACTTCAGAAGAGGCTCGATCTGCAACTGATTTCGCACAAAATTGACGTGTATTGTATGTTCTCCGCAACAAACGTCCAAGCAAAATTTCAGAGTCCATTGAGATCCATAAGCATAACTATTGCCCGATCCAGTGATTAGGGTATCACGGAAGGGAAAGTAGCTCGATGCCCTAAGAACCTCTTTACTGGAGTCCAGTCCATCCCGAAATTGACGTACAGATTCTCCAGTCATGGACGAGACGTCGAGGGAAAGTTCGAACTCCACATGCATCGGAATCCGTGCTTGCTTGCGATTTCGAACTTTCGAACCAATGTATTAAAAGACACTTAAACACTTCAGAAGAGGATCGATCTGCGATCGATGCTGCTCCAAATTGACGCGGACTGTATATTTTCCGCGGCAGACGTCCAAGCGAAATTTCGGAGTCCATCGAGATCCATAAGCATAACTATTGCCCGATCCATCGATTAGGGTATCACGGTAAGGAAAGTAGGTCGATGCCCTAAGAACGTCTTTATTGGTGTTCAGTCCATCCTGAAATTGACGGACGGACTCTCCAGTCATGGACGAGACGTCGAGGGAACGTTCGGACTCCACATGCATCGGAATCCGTGCTTGCTTGTGATTTCGAACTTTCGAACCAATCTTTCGAAAGACACTTAAACACTTCAGAAGAGGATCGATGCTGCTCAAAATTGACGTGGACTCTATATTTTCCACGGCAGACGTCTAAGCGAAATTTCGGAGTCCATCGAGATCCATAAGCACAACTATTGCCCGATCCAGCAATCGAGGCCTCTCGATAAGGAAACTGGCCTGATGGCCTCAAAATGTCTTTATCGAAGTCCAGTCCACGCGAAATCGACGTAGAGACTCTCCAGTCATGGTCGAGCCGTCGAGGGAAAGTACGGATTCCACCTGCATCGTAATCCGAGCTTACTTGCGGCTTCTGAGTTTCAAAGCAATATTCCGAAAGGCACCTAAACATTTCAGAAGAGGCTCGATTTGCTACCGATTCCGTTCAAAATTGACGTGGACTGTATGTTGTCCACGATGTCGACCACGTGAATTTGCGACGTCCATTGAGATCCATAAGGACAGGCAATTAGGGCCTCTCGGTAAGGTAAGTGGCCCGATGGCCTCGGAACGTCTTTATTGCAGTTTGGTTCATCTCGAAACCGACGTGAAGACTGTAGTGATGGACGTGCCGACGAGGGAAAGTTCGGACTTGACCTGCGTCAGATCCCAGCTTACTTGCAGTTTCTGAGTTTCAAACCAATCCTCCGAAAGGCACCTAAACACTTCAGAAGAGGCTTGATCTGCGACCGGTTCTGCTCGAAATTGATGTGGACTGTATGTTCTCTTGGACAAACTTCCACACGAAATTCTTGGAGTCCATCGAGATCTATAAGCACAACTAATGCTCGATCAGCAATTAGGGCATCACGGTAAGGAAAGTGGCCCGATGGAATCAAAACGTCACCACCTGCGTCGGAATCCACCTACGTAGCGGTCGAGGGAAAGTTCAGACTCCACCTGCAACGGAATCCTTGCTCACTTGCGGCTTCTGAGTTTCAAACCAATATTCCGAAAGGCACGTAAACATTGCAGAAGTGGCTCGATCTGCATTCGATTCCGCTTATAATTGACGTGGACTATATGTTCTCTTGGACAAACTTCCACAGGGAATTTTGGAGTCCATCGAGATCTATAAGCACAACTAATGCTCGATCAGCAATTAGGGCATCACGGTAAGGAAAGTGGCCCGATGGAATCAAAACGTCACCACCTGCGTCGGAATCCACCTACGTAGCGGTCGAGGGAAAGTTCAGACTCCACCTGCATCGGAATCCTTGCTCACTTGCGGCTTCTGAGTTTCAAACCAATATTCCGAAAGGCACGTAAACATTGCAGAAGAGGCTCGATCTGCATTCGCTTCCGCTTATAATTGACGTGGACTGTATGTTCTCTTGGACAAACTTCAACACGAAATTTTGGAGTCCATCGAGATCTATAAGCACAACTAATGCTCGATCAGCAATTAGGGCATCACGGTAAGGTGAGTGGCCCGATGGAATCAAAACGTCACCACCTGCGTCGGAATCCACCTACGTAGCGGTCGAGGGAAAGTTCAGACTCCACCTGCAACGGAATCCTTGCTCACTTGCGGCTTCTGAGTTTCAAAGCAATATTCCGAAAGGCACGTAAACATTGCAGAAGAGGCTCGATCTGCATTCACTTCCGCTTATAATTGACGTGGACTGTATGTTCTCTTGGACAAACTTCCACACGAAATTTTGGAGTCCATCGAGATCTATAAGCACAACTAATGCTCGATCAGCAATTAGGGCATCACGGTAAGGAAAGTGGCCCGATGGAATCAAAACGTCACCACCTGCGTCGGAATCCACCTACGTAGCGGTCGAGGGAAAGTTCAGACTCCACCTGCATCGGAATCCTTGCTCACTTGCGGCTTCTGAGTTTCAAACCAATATTCTGAAAGGCCCGATCCGGCAATCAAGGCCTCTCGATAAGGAAACTGGCCTAATGGCCTCAAAATGTCTTTATCGAAGTCCAGTCCACCCGAAATCGACGTAGAGACTCTCCAGTCATGGACGAGCCGTCGAGGGAAAGTTCGGATTCCACCTGTATCATAATCCGAGCTTACTTGCAGCTTCTGAGTTTCAAAGCAATATTCCGAAAGGCACCTAAACGTTTCAGAAGAGGCTCGATCTGCTACCGATTTCGTTCAAAATTGACGTGGACTGTATGTTGTCCACGATGTCGACCATGCGAATTTTCGACGTCCATTGAGATCCATAAGGACAACTATTGCCCGATCCGGCAATTAGGGCCTCTCGGTAAGGTAAGTGGCCCGATGGCCTCGGAACGTCTTTATTGCATCGGTAGGTGGCCCGATGGCCTCGGACGTCGAGGGAACGTTCGGACTCCACATGCATCGGAAACCGTGCTTGCTTGCGATTTCGAACTTTCGAACCAATCTTTCGAAAGACACTTAAACACTTCAGAAGTAGATCGATCTGCAATCGATGCTTCTCAAAATCGACGTGGACTCTATATTTTCTGCGGCAGACGTCAAAGCGAAAGTTCGGAGTCCATCGAGATCCATAAGTATAACTATTGCCCAATCCGGCAACTAGGGCCTCTCGGTAAGGTAAGTGGCCCGTTGGCCTCGGAACGTCTTTATTGCAGTCTGGTTCATCTCGAAACCGACGTGGAGACTATAGTGATGGACGTGCCGACGAGGGAAAGTTCGGACTTGACCTGCGTCGGAATCCCAGCTTACTTGCAGTTTCTGAGTTTTAAACCAACCCTCCGAAAGGCACCTAAACACTTCAGAAGAGGCTTGATCTGCGACCGGTTTTGCTCAAAATTGACGTGGACTGTATGTTCTCCTGGACAAACTTCCACACGAAATTTTGGAGTCCATCGATATCTATAAGCACAACTAATGCTCGATCAGCAATTAGGGCATCACGGTAAGGAAAGTGGCCCGATGGAATCAAAACGTCACCACCTGCGTCGGAATCAACCTACGTAGCGGTCGAGGGAAAGTTCAGACTCCACCTGCAACGGAATCCTTGCTCACTTGCGGCTTCTGAGTTTCAAACCAATATTCCGAAAGGCACGTAAACATTGCAGAAGTGGCTCGATCTGCATTCGCTTCCGCTTATAATTGACGTGGACTGTATGTTCTCTTGGACAAACTTCCACACGAAATTTTGGAGTCCATCGAGATCTATAAGCACAACTAATGCTCGATCAGCAATTAGGGCATCACGGTAAGGAGAGTGGCCCGATGGAATCAAAACGTCACCACCTGCGTCGGAATCCACCTACGTAGTGATCGAGGGAAAGTTCAGACTCCACCTGCATCGGAATCCTTGCTCACTTGCGGCTTCTGAGTTTCAAACCAATATTCCGAAAGGCACGTAAACATTGCAGAAGAGGCTCGATCTGCATTCGCTTCTGCTTATAATTGACGTGGACTGTATGCTCTCCATGACAAACGTCCATGCAAAATTCCAGAGTCCATCGAGATCCACAAGCACAATTATTACCCGATCCAGTAATAAGTTCGTCACAGAGAGGAATGGGGCCCGATGGCCTCAGAGCGTCTTTATCGGAGTCCAGTCCATCTCGAAACCGAGGTGGAGACTCATCGGTCGTGGACGAGCCGCCAAGGGATAGTTCGGACTCCACCTGCGTCGGAATCCGGGCTTACTTGCGGTTTTAGAGTTTCGAACCAATCTTTCGAGTGGTCCCTAAACAGTTCTGAAGAGGATCGATCTCCGATCGATGTCGCTCAAAATTGACGTCGACTGTATGCTTTCTACGACAGACGTCGAAGTGAAATTTCAGAGTACGTTGAGTTTCATAAGCGTAACTATTGCCCGATCCACCAATCAGGGCCCTTCGGTAAGGAAAGTGGCCCGATGGCCTCAAAACGTCTTTATCGGAGTCTAGTCCATCTCGAAATCGACGTGGAGGCTCCACTCATGGACGAGCCACTAACGTAAAGTTCGGAATCCACCTGCGTCAGAATCCGAGCTTACTTGCGGTTTAGAATTTTCAAACCAATATTTCGAAAGGCTCCTAAACACTTCAGAAGAGGCTCGATCTTCAACTGATTTCGCACAAAATTGACGTGTATTGTATGTTCTTCGCAACAAACGTCCAAGCGAAATTTCGGAGTCCATCGAGATCCATAAGCATAACTATTGCCCGATCCAGCGATTAGGGTATCACGGTAAGGAAAGTAGCTCGATGCCCTAAGAACGTCTTTGTTGTTGTTCAGTCCATCCTGAAATTGACGGACATACTCTCCAGTCATGGACGAGACGTCGAGGGAAAGTTCGGACTCCACTTGCATCGGAATCCGTGCTTGCTTGCGATTTCAAACTTTCGAACCAATCTTTCGAAAGACACTTAAACACTTCAGAAGAGGATCGATGCTGTTCAAAATTGACGTGGACTCTATATTTTCCGCGGCAGACGTCTAAGCAAAATTTCGGAGTCCATCGAGATCCATAAGCATAACTATTGCCCGATCCGGCAATCAAGGCCTCTCGATAAGGAAACTAGCCTAATGGCCTCAAAATGTCTTTATCGAAGTCCAGTCCACCCGAAATCGACGTAGAGACTCTCCAGTCATGGACGAGCCGTCGAGGGAAAGTTCGGATTCCACCTGTATCATAATCCGAGCTTACTTGCGGCTTCTGAGTTTCAAAGCAATATTCCGAAAGGCACCAAAACGTTTCAAAAGAGGCTCGATCTGCTACCGATTTCGTTCAAAATTGACGTGGACTGTATGTTGTCCACGATGTCGACCATGCGAATTTTCGACGTCCATTGAGATCCATAAGGACAACTATTGCCCGATCCGGCAATTAGGGCCTCTTGGCAAGGTAAGTGGCCCGATGGCCTCGGAACGTCTTTATTGCATCGGTAAGTGGCCCGATGGCCTCGGACGTCGAGGGAACGTTCGGACTCCACATGCATCGGAAACCGTGCTTGCTTGCGATTTCGAACTTTCGAACCAATCTTTCGAAAGACACTTAAACACTTCAGAAGTAGATCGATCTGCAATCGATGCTTCTCAAAATCGACGTGGACTCTATATTTTCTGCGGCAGACGTCAAAGCGAAAGTTCGGAGTCCATCGTGATCCATAAGTATAACTATTGCCCAATCCGGCAACTAGGGCCTCTCGGTAAGGTAAGTGGCCCGATGGCCTCGAAACGTCTTTATTGCAGTCTGGTTCATCTCGAAACCGACGTGGAGACTATAGTGATGGACGTGCCGACGAGGGAAAGTTCGGACTTGACCTGCGTCGGAATCCCAGCTTACTTGCAGTTTCTGAGTTTCAAACCAACCCTCCGAAAGGCACCTAAACACTTCAGAAGAGGCTTGATCTGCGACCGGTTTTGCTCAAAATTGACGTGGACTGTATGTTCTCCTGGACAAACTTCCACACGAAATTTTGGAGTCCATCGAGATCTATAAGCACAACTAATGCTCGATCAGCAATTAGGGCATCACGGTAAGGAAAGTGGCCCGATGGAATCAAAACGTCACCGCCTGCGTCGGAATCCACCTACGTAGCGATCGAGGGAAAGTTCAGACTCCACCTGCATCGGAATCCTTGCTCACTTGCGGCTTCTGAGTTTCAAACCAATATTCCGAAAGGCACGTAAACATTGCAGAAGTGGCTCGATCTGCATTCGCTTCCGCTTATAATTGACGTGGACTATATGTTCTCTTGGACAAACTTCCACAGGGAATTTTGGAGTCCATCGAGATCTATAAGCACAACTAATGCTCGATCAGCAATTAGGGCATCACGGTAAGGAAAGTGGCCCGATGGAATCAAAACGTCACCACCTGCGTCGGAATCCACCTACGTAGCGGTCGAGGGAAAGTTCAGACTCCACCTGCATCGGAATCCTTGCTCACTTGCGGCTTCTGAGTTTCAAACCAATATTCCGAAAGGCACGTAAACATTGCAGAAGAGGCTCGATCTGCATTCGCTTCCGCTTATAATTGACGTGGACTGTATGTTCTCTTGGACAAACTTCAACACGAAATTTTGGAGTCCATCGAGATCTATAAGCACAACTAATGCTCGATCAGCAATTAGGGCATCACGGTAAGGTGAGTGGCCCGATGGAATCAAAACGTCACCACCTGCGTCGGAATCCACCTACGTAGCGGTCGAGGGAAAGTTCAGACTCCACCTGCAACGGAATCCTTGCTCACTTGCGGCTTCTGAGTTTCAAAGCAATATTCCGAAAGGCACGTAAACATTGCAGAAGAGGCTCGATCTGCATTCACTTCCGCTTATAATTGACGTGGACTGTATGTTCTCTTGGACAAACTTCCACAGGAAATTTTGGAGTCCATCGAGATCTATAAGCACAACTAATGCTCGATCAGCAATTAGGGCATCACGGTAAGGAAAGTGGCCCGATGGAATCAAAACGTCACCACCTGCGTCGGAATCCACCTACGTAGCGGTCGAGGGAAAGTTCAGACTCCACCTGCATCGGAATCCTTGCTCACTTGCGGCTTCTGAGTTTCAAACCAATATTCTGAAAGGCCCGATCCGGCAATCAAGGCCTCTCGATAAGGAAACTGGCCTAATGGCCTCAAAATGTCTTTATCGAAGTCCAGTCCACCCGAAATCGACGTAGAGACTCTCCAGTCATGGACGAGCCGTCGAGGGAAAGTTCGGATTCCACCTGTATCATAATCCGAGCTTACTTGCAGCTTCTGAGTTTCAAAGCAATATTCCGAAAGGCACCTAAACGTTTCAGAAGAGGCTCGATCTGCTACCGATTTCGTTCAAAATTGACGTGGACTGTATGTTGTCCACGATGTCGACCATGCGAATTTTCGACGTCCATTGAGATCCATAAGGACAACTATTGCCCGATCCGGCAATTAGGGCCTCTCGGTAAGGTAAGTGGCCCGATGGCCTCGGAACGTCTTTATTGCATCGGTAGGTGGCCCGATGGCCTCGGACGTCGAGGGAACGTTCGGACTCCACATGCATCGGAAACCGTGCTTGCTTGCGATTTCGAACTTTCGAACCAATCTTTCGAAAGACACTTAAACACTTCAGAAGTAGATCGATCTGCAATCGATGCTTCTCAAAATCGACGTGGACTCTATATTTTCTGCGGCAGACGTCAAAGCGAAAGTTCGGAGTCCATCGAGATCCATAAGTATAACTATTGCCCAATCCGGCAACTAGGGCCTCTCGGTAAGGTAAGTGGCCCGTTGGCCTCGGAACGTCTTTATTGCAGTCTGGTTCATCTCGAAACCGACGTGGAGACTATAGTGATGGACGTGCCGACGAGGGAAAGTTCGGACTTGACCTGCGTCGGAATCCCAGCTTACTTGCAGTTTCTGAGTTTTAAACCAACCCTCCGAAAGGCACCTAAACACTTCAGAAGAGGCTTGATCTGCGACCGGTTTTGCTCAAAATTGACGTGGACTGTATGTTCTCCTAGACAAACTTCCACACGAAATTTTGGAGTCCATCGATATCTATAAGCACAACTAATGCTCGATCAGCAATTAGGGCATCACGGTAAGGAAAGTGGCCCGATGGAATCAAAACGTCACCACCTGCGTCGGAATCAACCTACGTAGCGGTCGAGGGAAAGTTCAGACTCCACCTGCAACGGAATCCTTGCTCACTTGCGGCTTCTGAGTTTCAAACAAATATTCCGAAAGGCACGTAAACATTGCAGAAGTGGCTCGATCTGCATTCGCTTCCGCTTATAATTGACGTGGACTATATGTTCTCTTGGACAAACTTCCACAGGGAATTTTGGAGTCCATCGAGATCTATAAGCACAACTAATGCTCGATCAGCAATTAGGGCATCACGGTAAGGAAAGTGGCCCGATGGAATCAAAACGTCACCACCTGCGTCGGAATCCACCTACGTAGCGGTCGAGGGAAAGTTCAGACTCCACCTGCATCGGAATCCTTGCTCACTTGCGGCTTCTGAGTTTCAAACCAATATTCCGAAAGGCACGTAAACATTGCAGAAGAGGCTCGATCTGCATTCGCTTCCGCTTATAATTGACGTGGACTGTATGTTCTCTTGGACAAACTTCAACACGAAATTTTGGAGTCCATCGAGATCTATAAGCACAACTAATGCTCGATCAGCAATTAGGGCATCACGGTAAGGTGAGTGGCCCGATGGAATCAAAACGTCACCACCTGCGTCGGAATCCACCTACGTAGCGGTCGAGGGAAAGTTCAGACTCCACCTGCAACGGAATCCTTGCTCACTTGCGGCTTCTGAGTTTCAAAGCAATATTCCGAAAGGCACGTAAACATTGCAGAAGAGGCTCGATCTGCATTCACTTCCGCTTATAATTGACGTGGACTGTATGTTCTCTTGGACAAACTTCCACAGGAAATTTTGGAGTCCATCGAGATCTATAAGCACAACTAATGCTCGATCAGCAATTAGGGCATCACGGTAAGGAAAGTGGCCCGATGGAATCAAAACGTCACCACCTGCGTCGGAATCCACCTACGTAGCGGTCGAGGGAAAGTTCAGACTCCACCTGCATCGGAATCCTTGCTCACTTGCGGCTTCTGAGTTTCAAACCAATATTCTGAAAGGCCCGATCCGGCAATCAAGGCCTCTCGATAAGGAAACTGGCCTAATGGCCTCAAAATGTCTTTATCGAAGTCCAGTCCACCCGAAATCGACGTAGAGACTCTCCAGTCATGGACGAGTCGTCGAGGGAAAGTTCGGATTCCACCTGTATCATAATCCGAGCTTACTTGCAGCTTCTGAGTTTCAAAGCAATATTCCGAAAGGCACCTAAACGTTTCAGAAGAGGCTCGATCTGCTACCGATTTCGTTCAAAATTGACGTGGACTGTATGTTGTCCACGATGTCGACCATGCGAATTTTCGACGTCCATTGAGATCCATAAGGACAACTATTGCCCGATCCGGCAATTAGGGCCTCTCGGTAAGGTAAGTGGCCCGATGGCCTCGGAACGTCTTTATTGCATCGGTAGGTGGCCCGATGGCCTCGGACGTCGAGGGAACGTTCGGACTCCACATGCATCGGAAACCGTGCTTGCTTGCGATTTCGAACTTTCGAACCAATCTTTCGAAAGACACTTAAACACTTCAGAAGTAGATCGATCTGCAATCGATGCTTCTCAAAATCGACGTGGACTCTATATTTTCTGCGGCAGACGTCAAAGCGAAAGTTCGGAGTCCATCGAGATCCATAAGTATAACTATTGCCCAATCCGGCAACTAGGGCCTCTCGGTAAGGTAAGTGGCCCGTTGGCCTCGGAACGTCTTTATTGCAGTCTGGTTCATCTCGAAACCGACGTGGAGACTATAGTGATGGACGTGCCGACGAGGGAAAGTTCGGACTTGACCTGCGTCGGAATCCCAGCTTACTTGCAGTTTCTGAGTTTTAAACCAACCCTCCGAAAGGCACCTAAACACTTCAGAAGAGGCTTGATCTGCGACCGGTTTTGCTCAAAATTGACGTGGACTGTATGTTCTCCTAGACAAACTTCCACACGAAATTTTGGAGTCCATCGATATCTATAAGCACAACTAATGCTCGATCAGCAATTAGGGCATCACGGTAAGGAAAGTGGCCCGATGGAATCAAAACGTCACCACCTGCGTCGGAATCAACCTACGTAGCGGTCGAGGGAAAGTTCAGACTCCACCTGCAACGGAATCCTTGCTCACTTGCGGCTTCTGAGTTTCAAACCAATATTCCGAAAGGCACGTAAACATTGCAGAAGTGGCTCGATCTGCATTCGCTTCCGCTTATAATTGACGTGGACTGTATGTTCTCTTGGACAAACTTCCACACGAAATTTTGGAGTCCATCGAGATCTATAAGCACAACTAATGCTCGATCAGCAATTAGGGCATCACGGTAAGGAGAGTGGCCCGATGGAATCAAAACGTCACCACCTGCGTCGGAATCCACCTACGTAGCGATCGAGGGAAAGTTCAGACTCCACCTGCATCGGAATCCTTGCTCACTTGCGGCTTCTGAGTTTCAAACCAATATTCCGAAAGGCACGTAAACATTGCAGAAGAGGCTCGATCTCCATTCGCTTCTGCTTATAATTGACGTGGACTGTATGCTCTCCATGACAAACGTCCATGCAAAATTCCAGAGTCCATCGAGATCCACAAGCACAATTATTACCCGATCCAGTAATAAGTTCGTCACAGAGAGGAATGGGGCCCGATGGCCTCAGAGCGTCTTTATCGGAGTCCAGTCCATCTCGAAACCGAGGTGGAGACTCATCGGTCGTGGACGAGCCGCCAAGGGATAGTTCGGACTCCACCTGCGTCGGAATCCGGGCTTACTTGCGGTTTTAGAGTTTCGAACCAATCTTTCGAGTGGTCCCTAAACAGTTCTGAAGAGGATCGATCTCCGATCGATGTCGCTCAAAATTGACGTCGACTGTATGCTTTCTACGACAGACGTCGAAGTGAAATTTCAGAGTACGTTGAGTTTCATAAGCGTAACTATTGCTCGATCCACCAATCAGGGCCCTTCGGTAAGGAAAGTGGCCCGATGGCCTCAAAACGTCTTTATCGGAGTCTAGTCCATCTCGAAATCGACGTGGAGGCTCCACTCATGGACGAGCCACTGACGTAAAGTTCGGAATCCACCTGCGTCAGAATCCGAGCTTACTTGCGGTTTAGAATTTTCAAACTAATATTTCGAAAGGCTCCTAAACACTTCAGAAGAGGCTCGATTTGCAACTGATTCCGCACAAAATTGACGTGTATTGTATGTTCTCCGCAACAAACGTCCAAGCGAAATTTCGGAGTCCATCGAGATCCATAAGCATAACTATTGCCCGATCCAGCAATTAGGGTATCACGGTAAGGAAAGTAGCTCGATGCCCTAAGAACGTCTTTGTTGGTGTTCAGTCCATCCTGAAATTGACGGACAGACTCTCCAGTCATGGACGAGACGTCGAGGGAAAGTTCGGACTCCACATGCATCGGAATCCGTGCTTTCTTGCGATTTCAAACTTTCGAACCAATCTTTCGAAAGACACTTAAACACTTCAGAAGAGGATCGATGCTGCTCAAAATTGACGTGGACTCTATATTTTCCGCGGCAGACGTCTAAGCGAAATTTCGGAGTCCATTGAGATCCATAAGCATAACTATTGCCCGATCCGGCAATCAAGGCCTCTCGATAAGGAAACTGGCCTAATGGCCTCAAAGTCTTTATCGAAGTCCAGTCCACCCGAAATCGACGTAGAGACTCTCCAGTCATGGACGAGCCGTCGAGGGAAAGTTCGGATTCCACCTGTATCATAATCCGAGCTTACTTGCGGCTTCTGAGTTTCAAAGCAATATTCCGAAAGGCACCTAAACGTTTCAGAAGAGGCTCAATCTGCTACCGATTTCGTTCAAAATTGACGTGGACTGTATGTTGTCCACGATGTCGACCATGCGAATTTTCGACGTCCATTGAGATCCATAAGGACAACTATTGCCCGATCCGGCAATTAGGGCCTCTCGGCAAGGTAAGTGGCCCGATGGCCTCGGAACGTCTTTATTGCATCGGTAAGTGGCCCGATGGCCTCGGACGTCGAGGGAACGTTCGGACTCCACATGCATCGGAAACCGTGCTTGCTTGCGATTTCGAACTTTCGAACCAATCTTTCGAAAGACACTTAAACACTTCAGAAGTAGATCGATCTGCAATCGATGCTTCTCAAAATCGACGTGGACTCTATATTTTCTGCGGCAGACGTCAAAGCGAAAGTTCGGAGTCCATCGAGATCCATAAGGACAACTATTGCCCGATCTGACAATTAGGGCCTCTCGGTAAGGTAAGTGGCCCGATGGCCTCGGAACGTCTTTATTGCAGTCTGGTTCATCTCGAAACCGACGTGGAGACTGTAATGATGGACGTGCCGACAAGGGAAAGCTCGGACTCGACGTGCGTCGGAATTCCAGCTTACTTGCAGTTTCTGAGTTTCAAACCAATCCTCCGAAAGGCACCTAAACACTTCAGAAGAGGCTTGATCTGCGACCGGTTCTGCTTAAAATTGACGTGGACTGTATGTTCTCTTGGACAAACTTCCACACGAAATTTTGGAGTCCATCGAGATCTATAAGCACAACTAATGCTCTATCAACAATTAGGGCATCACGGTAAGGAAAGTGGCCCGATGGAATCAAAACGTCACCACCTGCGTCGGAATCCACCTACGTAGCGGTCGAGGGAAAGTTCAGACTCCACCTGCATCGGAATCCTTGCTCACTTGCGGCTTCTGAGTTTCAAATCAATATTCCGAAAGGCATGTAAACATTGCAGAAGAGGCTCGATCTGCCTTCGCGTTCGCTTATAATTGACGTGGACTGTATGTTCTCTTGGACAAACTTCCACACGAAATTTTGGAGTCCATCGAGATCCATAAACACAACTAATGCTCGATCAGCAATTAGGGCATCACGGTAAGGAAAGTGGCCCGATGGAATCAAAACGTCACCACCTGCGTCGGAATCCACCTACTTAGCGATCGAGGGAAAGTTCAGACTCCACCTGCATCGGAATCCTTGCTCACTTGCGGCTTCTGAGTTTCAAACCAATATTCTGAAAGGCACGTAAACATTGCAGAAGAGGCTCGATCTGCATTCGCTTCTGCTTATAATTGACGTGGACTCTATGCTCTCCATGACAAACGTCCATGCAAAATTCTAGAGTCCATCGAGATCCACAAGCACAATTATTACCCGATCCAGTAATAAGTTCGTCACAGAGAGGAATGGGGCCCGATGGCCTCAGAGCGTCTTTATCGGAGTCCAGTCCATCTCGAAACCAAGGTGGAGACTCATTGGTCGTGGACGAGCCGCCAAGGGATAGTTTGGACTCCACCTACGTCGGAATCCGGGCTTACTTGCGGTTTTAGAGTTTCGAACCAATCTTTCGAGTGGTCCCTAAACAGTTCTGAAGAGGATCGATCTCCGATCGATGTCGCTCAAAATTGACGTCAACTGTATGCTTTCTACGACAGACGTCGAAGCGAAATTTCAGAGTACGTTGAGTTTCATAAGCGTAACAATTGCACGATCCACCAATCAGGGCTCCTAAACACTTCAGAAGTGGCTCGATCTGCGACTGATTCTGCTCAAAATTGATGTGGATTGTATGTTCTCCGCAACAAACGTCCAAGCAAAATTTCAGAGTCCATTGAGATCCATAAGCATAACTATTGCCCGATCCAGCAATTAGGGTATCACGGTAAGGAAAGTAGCTCGATGCCCTCAGAACGTCTTTATCGGAGTCCAGTCCATCCCGAAATTGACGTCGAGGGAAAGTTCAGACTCCACATGCATCGGAATCCGTGCTTGCTTGCGATTCTGAACTTTCGAACCAATCTTTCGATGGACACTTAAACACTTCAAAAGTGGATCGATCTGCGATCGATGCTGCTCAAAATTAACGTGGACAGTATATTTTCCGTGGCAGACGTCGAGGAAAAATTTCGAAGTCCATCGAGATCCATAAGCATAACTATTGCCCGATCCGGCAATCAAGGCCTCTCGATAAGGAAACTGGCCTGATGGCCTCAAAATGTCTTTATCGGAGTCCAGTCCACCCGAAATCGACGTAGAGACTCTCCAGTCATGGACGAGCCGTCGAGGGAAAGTTTGGATTCCACCTGCTTCGTAATCCGTGCTTACTTGCGCCTTCTGAGTTTCAAAACAATATTCCGAAAGGCACATAAACATTTCAGAAGAGGTTCGATCTACGACAGATTCCGTTCAAAATTGACGTGGACTGTATGTTGTCCACGATGTCGACCACGCAAATTTTCGATGTCCATTGAGATTTATAAGGACAACTATTGCCCGATCCGGCAATTAGGGCCTCTTGGTAAGGTAAGTTGCCCGATGGCCTCGGAACGTCTTTATTGCAGTCTGGTTCATCCCGAAACCAACGTGGAGACTGTAGTGATGGACGTGCCGACGAGGGAAAGTTTAGACACAACCTATGTCGGAATCGCAGCTTAGTTGTGGTTTCTGAGTTTCAAACCAATCCTCCGAAAGGCACCTAAATACTTCAGAAGAGGCTTAATCTACGACCATTTCTGAGTTTCAAAATTGACGTTGACTGTATGTTCTCTGTAACAAACTTCCACACGAAATTTTGGAGTCCATCGAGATCTATTAGCACAACTAATACTCGATCAGCAATTAGGGCATCATGGTAAGGAAAGTGGCCCGATGGAATCAAAACGTCACCACCTGCGTCGGAATCCACCTACGTAGCCGTTGAGGGAAAGTTCAGACTCCACCTACGGAATCCGTGCATACTTGCGGCCTCTGAGTTTCAAACCAATATTCCAAAAGGCATGTAAACATTGCAGAAGAGGCCCGATCTGCATTCGATTCTACTTATAATTGACGTGTCCTGTTTGTTCTCCGTGACAAACGTCCATGCAAAATTTCGAAGTCCATCGAGATCCAGAAGCACAATTATTGCCCGATCCAGTAATTAATGCGTTGTGAGGAAAGAGGCTCGATGGCCTCAGAACGTCTTTATCGGAGTCCAGTTCATCTCGAAACTGACGTGGAGACTCATCAGACGTGGACGAGCGGCCGGGGGATAGTTCGGACTCCACCTGTGTCGGAATCCGGGCTTACTTGCGGTTTTAGTGTTTCGACCAATCTTTTGAGTGGTCCCTAAACACTTTTAAAGAGGATCGATCTCCGATCGGTGTCGCACAAAATTGACATCGACTGTATGTTTTCTACGACAGACGTCGAAGCGAAATTTCGGAGTCTGTTGAGTTTCATAAGCATAACTATTGCTCGATATGCCAATCAGGGCCCTTCGGTAAGGAAAGTGGCCCGATGGCCTCAAAACATCTTTATCGGAGTCTAGTCCATCTCGAAATCGACGTGGAGAATCTAGTCATGGACAAGCCACCGACGTAAAGTTCGGAATCCACCTGCGTCAGAATCCGAGCTTACTTGCGGTTTTGAATTTTCAAAACCAATATTTCGAAAGGCTCATAAACACTTCAGAAGAGGCTCGATCTGCGACTGATTCCGCACAAAATTGACGTGGATTGTATGTTCTTCGCAACAAACGTCCAAGCAAAATTTTAGTGTCCATTGAGATCCATAAGCATAACTATTGCCCGATCCAGCGATTAGGGTATCACGGTAAGGAAAGTAGCTCGATGCCCTAAGAACGTCTTTATTGGAGTTCAGTCCATCTCGAAATTGACGCACAGACTCTCTAGTCATGGACGAGACGTCGAGGGAACGTTCGGACTCCACATGCATCGGAAACCGTGCTTGCTTGCTATTTCGAACTTTCGAACCAATCTTTCGAAAGACACTTAAACACTTCAGAAGCGGATCGATCTGCGATCGATGCTTCTCAAAATTGACGTGGACTCTATATTTTCGGCGGCAGACGTCTAAGCGAAATTTCGGAGTCCATCGAGATCCATAAGCATAACTATTGCCCGATCCGGCAACTAGGGCCTCTCGGTAAGGTAAGTGGCCCGATGGCCTCGGAACGTCTTTATTGCAGTCTGGTTCATCTCGAAACTGACGTGGAGACTGTAGTGATGGATGTGCCGACGAGGAAAAGTTTGGACTCGACCTGCGTCAGAATCCCAGCTTACTTGCAGTTTCTGAGTTTTAAACCAATCCTCCGAAAGGCACCTAAACACTTCAGAAGAGGCTTGATCTGCGACCGATTATCCTCAAAATTGACGTGGACAGTATGTTCTCTGCGACAAACTTCCACACGAAATTTTGGAGTCCATCGAGATCTATGAGCACAACTAATGCTCGATCAGCAATTAGGGCATCACGGTAAGAAATGTGGCCCAATGGAATCCAAACGTCACCACCTGCGTCGGAATCCACTTACGTAGCCGTTAAGGGAAAGTTCAGACTCCACCTGCATCGGAATCCGTGCTTACTTGCGGCTTCTGAGTTTTAAACCAATATTCCGAAAGGCACGTAAACATTGCAGAAGACGCTCGATCTGCATTCGATTCCGCTTATAATTGATGTGGACTGTATGTTCTCCATGACAAACGTCCATGCAAAATTTCAGAGTCCATCGAGATCCACAAGCACAATTATTGCCTGATCTAGTAATTAGTGCGTCATAGTGAAGAATGGGGCTTGATGGCCTCAGAACGTCTTTACCGAAGTCCAGTCCATCTCGAAACCGACGTGGAGACTCATCAATCGTGGATGAGCCGTCGGGGGATTGTTCGGACTCCACCTACGTTGGAATTCGGGCTTACTTGAGGTTTTAGTGTTTCGACCAATCTTTCGAGCGGCCCCTAAACACTTCTGAAGAGGTTCTATCTCCGATCCATGTCGCACAAAACTGACGTCGATTGTATGTTTTCTACGACAGACGTCGAAGCGAAATTTCAGAGAACGTTGAGTTTCATAATCGTAACTATTGCCCGATCAGCCAATCTGGGCCCTTCGGTAAGGAAAGTGGCCCGATGGCCTCAAAACGTCTTTATCGGAGTCTAGTCCATCTCGAAATCGACGTGGAGACTCCAGTCATGGACAAGCCACCGACGTAAAGTTCGGAATCCACCTGCGTCAGAATCCGAGCTTACATGCGATTTTGAATTTTCAGACTAATATTTCGAAAGGCACCTAAACACTACAGAAAAGGCTCGATTTGCGACTGATTCCGCATAAAATTGATTTGGATTGTATGTTCTTCGCAACAAATGTCCAAGCAAAATTTCAGAGTCCACTGAGATCCATAGGCATAACTATTGCCCCATTCAGCGATTAGGGTATCACGGTTAGGAAAGTAGCTCGATGCCCTTAGAACGTCTTTATCGGAGTCCAGTCCGTCCCGAAATTGACTTAGAGACTCTCTAGTCATGGATGAGACGTCGAGGGAACGTTCGGATTCCACCTGCATCAGAATCCGTGCTTGCTTGCGATTTCGAACTTTCGAACCAATCTTTCGAAAGACACTTAAACACTTCAGAAGAGGATCGATGCTGCTCAAAATTGACGTGGACTCTATATTTTCCGCGGCAGACGTCTAAGCGAAATTTCGGAGTTCATCGAGATCCATAAGCATGACTATTGCCCAATTCGGCAATCAAGGCCTCTCGATAAGGAAACTGTCTGGATGGCCTCAAAATGTCTTTATCGAAGTCCAGTCCACCCGAAATCGACGTAGAGACTCTCCAGTCATGGACGAGCCGTCGAGGGAAAGTTCGGATTCCTCTTGCATCGTAATCCAAGCTTACTTGCGGCTTCTGAGTTTCAAAGCAATATTCCGAAAGGCACCTAAACGTTTCAGAAGAGGCTCGATCTGCTACCGATTCCGTTCAAAATTGACGTGGACTGTATGTTGTCCACGATGTCGACCATGCGAATTTTCGACGTCCATTGAGATCCATAAGGACAACTATTGCCCGATCCGGCAATTAGGGCCTCTCGGTAAGGTAAGTGGCCCGATGGCCTCAGAACGTCTTTATTGCATCGGTAAGTGGCCCGATGGCCTCGGACGTTGAGGGAACGTTCGGACTCCACATGCATCGGAAACCGTGCTTGCTTGCGATTTCGAACTTTCGAACCAATCTTTCGAAAGACACTTAAACACTTCAGAAGCGGATCGATCTGCAATCGAAGCATCTCAAAATCGACGTGGACTCTATATTTTCTGCGGCAGACGTCTAAGCGAAATTTCGGAGTCCATCAAGATCCATAAGTATAACTATTGCCCGATCCGGCAACTAGGGCCTCTCGGTAAGGTAAGTGGCCCGATGGCCTCGGAACGTCTTTATTGCAGTCTGGTTCATCTCGAAACCGACGTGGAGACTGTAGTGATGGACGTGCCGACGAGGGAAAGTTCGGACTTGACCTGCGTCGGAATCCCAGCTTACTTGCAGTTTCTGAGTTTCAAACCAATCCTCCGAAAGGCACCTAAACACTTCAGAAGAGGCTTGATCTGCGACCGATTTTGCTCAAAATTGACGTGGACTGTATGTTCTCTTGGACAAACTTCCACACGAAATTTTGGCATCCATCGAGATCTATAAGCACAACTAATGCTCGATCAGCAATTAGGGCATCACGGTAAGGAAAGTGGCCCGATGGAATCAAAACGTCACCACCTGCGTCGGAATCCACCTACGTAGCGGTCGAGGGAAAGTTCAGACTCCACTTGCATCGGAATCCTTGCTCACTTGCGGCTTCTGAGTTTCAAACCAATATTCCGAAAGGCACGTAAACATTGCAGAAGAGGCTCGATCTGCATTCGCTTCCGCTTATAATTGACTTGGACTGTATGTTCTCCATGACAAACGTCCATGCAAAATTCCAGAGTCCATCGAGATCCACAAGCACAATTATTACCCGATCCAGTAATAAGTGCGTCACAGAGAGGAATGGGGCCCGATGGCCTCAGAACGTCTTTATCGGAGTCCAATCCATCTCGAAACCGAGGTAGAGACTCATCGGTCGTGGACGAGCCGCTAGGGGATAGTTCGAACTCCACCTCCGTCGAAATCCGGGCTTACTTGCGGTTTTAGAGTTTCGAACCAATCTTTCGAGTGGTCCTTAAACAGTTCTGAAGAGGATCGATCTCCGATCGATGTCGCTCAAAATTGACGTCGACTGTATGCTTTCTACGACAGATGTTGAAGCGAAATTTCAGAGTACGTTGAGTTTCATAAGCGTAACTATTGCCCGATCCGCCAATCAGGGCCCTTCAGTAAGGAAAGTGGCCCTATGGCCTCAAAACGTCTTTATTGGAGTCTAGTCCATCTCGAAATCGACTTGGAGGCTCCAGTCATGGATGAGCCATTGACGTAAAGTTCGGAATCCACCTGCGTCAGAATCCGAGCTTACTTGCGGTTTTGAATTTTCAAACCAATATTTCGAAAGGCTCCTAAACACTTAAGAAGTGGCTCGATCTGCAACTGATTCCGCACAAAATTGACGTGTATTGTATGTTCTCCGCAACAAACGTCCAAGCAAAATTTCAGAGTCCATTGAGATCCATAAGCATAACTATTGCCCGATCCAGTGATTAGGGTATCACGGTAAGGAAAGTAGTTCGATGCCCTAAGAACGTCTTTACTGGAGTCCAGTCCATCCTGAAATTGACGTACAGATTCTCCAGTCATGGACGAGACGTCGAGGGAAAGTTCGGACTCCACATGCATCGGAATCCGTGCTTGCTTGCGATTTCGAACTTTCGAACCAATGTATTGAAAGACACTTAAACACTTCAGAAGAGGATCGTTCTGCAATCGATGCTACTCAAAATTGACGCGGACTGTATATTTTCCTCGGCAGACGTCTAAGCGAAATTTCGGAGTCCATCGAGATCCATAAGCATAACTATTGCCCGATCCGGCAATCAAGGCCTCTCGATAAGGAAACTGGCCCGATGGCCTCAAAATGTCTTTATCGGAGTTCAGTCCATCCCGAAATTGACGTACAGACTCTCCAGTCATGGACGAGACGTCGAGGGAACGTTCGGATTCCACCTGCATCCGAATCCGTGCTTGCTTGCGATTTCGAACTTTCGAACCAATCTTTCGAAAGACACTTAAACACTTCAGAAGAGGATCGATGCTGCTCAAAATTGACGTGGACTCTATATTTTCCGCGGCAGACGTCTAAGCGAAATTTCGGAGTCCATCGAGATCCATAAGCATGACTATTGCCCAATTCGGCAATCAAGGCCTCTCGATAAGGAAACTGTCTGGATGGGCTCAAAATGTCTTTATCGAAGTCCAGTCCACCCGAAATCGACGTAGAGACTCTCCAGTCATGGACGAGACGTCGAGGGAAAGTTCGGATTCCTCCTGCATCGTAATCCAAGCTTACTTGCGGCTTCTGAGTTTCAAAGTAATATTCCGAAAGGCACCTAAACGTTTCAGAAGAGGCTCGATCTGCTACCGATTCCATTCAAAATTGACGTGGACTGTATGTTGTCCACGATGTCGACCACGCGAATTTTCGACGTCCATTGAGATCCATAAGGACGACTATTGCCCGATCCGGCAATTAGGGCCTCTTGGTAAGGTAAGTGGCCCGATGGCCTTGGAACGTCTTTATTGCAGTCTGATTCATCATGAAACCGATGTGGAGACTGTAGTGATGGACGTACCGACGAGGGAAAGTTCGGACTCGACCTGCGTCGGAATCCCAGCTTACTTACAGTTTTCTGAGTTTCAAACGAATCCTCCGAAAGGCACCTAAACACTTCAGAAGAGGCTTGATCTGCGACTGGTTCTGCTCAAAATTGACGTGGACTGTATGTTCTCTACGACAAACTTCCACACGAAATTTCGGAGTCCATCGAGATCTATAAGCACAACTAATGCTCGATCAGCAATAAGGGCATCACGGTAAGGAAAGTGGCCCGATGGACTCAAAACGTCACCACCTGCGTCGGAATCCACCTACGTAGCCATCGAGGGAAAGTTCAGGCTCCACCTGCATCGGAATCCGTGCTTACTTGCGGCTTCTGAGTTTCAAACCAATATTCCGAAAGGAACGTAAACATTGCAGAAGAGGCTCCATTGCATTCGATTACGCTTTTGATTGACGTGGACTGTATGTTCTCCATGAAAAATGTCCATCCAAAATTTCGGAGTCCGTCGAGATCCAGAAGCACAATTATTGCCCGATCCAGTAATTAGTGCGTCACAGTGAGGAGAGGGGTCCGATGGCCTCAGAACATCTTTATCGGAGTACAGTCCATCTTGAAACCGACGTGGAGACTCATCAGTCGTGGATGAGCCGCCGGTAGATAGTTCGGACTCCACCAGCGTCGGAATTCGGGCTTACTTGCTTTTTTAGTGTTTCGAACCAATCTTTCGAGTGGTCCCCAAACAGTTCTGAAGAGGATCGATCTCGGATCGATGTTGCTCAAAATTGACGTCGACTGTATGTTTTCTACGAAAGACGTCGAAGCGAAATTTCGGAGTCCGTTGAGTTTCATAAGCATAACTATTGCCCGATCTTCCAATCAGGGCCCTTCGGTAAGGAAAGTGGCCCGATGGCCTCAAAACGTCTTTATCGGAGTCTAGTCCATCTCGAAATCGACGTGGAGACTCTAGTCATGGACAAGCCACCGACGTAAAGTTCGGAATCCCAACTTACTTGCAGTTTCTGAGTTTCAAACCAATCCTCCGAAAGGCACCTAAACACTTCAAAAGAGGCTTGATCTGAGACCGATTCTGCTCAAAATTGATGTGGACTGTATGTTCTCTGCGACAAACTTCCACATGAAATTTTAGAGTCCATCGAGATCTATAAGCACAACTAATGCTCGATCAGCAATTAGGGCATCACGGTAAGGAATGTGGCCCGATGGAATCCAAACGTCACCACCTGCGTTGGAATCCACTTACGTAGCTGTCGAGGGAAAGTTCAGACTCCACCTGCATCGGAATCCGTGCTTTCTTGCGACTTCTGAGTTTTAAACCAATATTCCGAAAGGCTCGTAAACATTGCAGAAGACGCTCGATCTGCATTCGATTCCGCTTATAATTGATGTGGACTGTATGTTCTCCATGACAAACGTCCATGCAAAATTTCAGAGTCCATCGAGATCCACAAGCACAATTATTGCCCGATCCCGTAATTAGTGCGTCACAGTGAAGAATGGGGCCCGATGGCCTCAGAACGTCTTTATTGAAGTCCAGTCCATCTCGAAACCGACGTGGAGACTCATCAGTCGTGGACGAGCCGCCGTGGGATAGTTCAGACTCCACCTACGTCGGAATCCGGGCTTACTTAAGGTTTTAGTGTTTCGGCCAATCTTTCAAGTGGTCCCTAGACACTTCTGAAGAGGATCGATCTCTAATCCATGTCGCTCAAAATTGACGTCGACTGTATGTTTTCTATGACAGACGTCGAAGCGAAATTTCAGAGAACGTTGAGTTTCATAAGCGTAACTATTGCCCGATCAGCCAATTAGGGCCCTTCGGTAAGGAAAGTGGCCCGATGGCCTCAAAACGTCTTTATCGGAGTCTAGTCCATCTCGAAATCGACGTGGAGACTCCAGTCATGGACAAGCCACCGACGCAAAGTTCGGAATCCACCTGCGTCAAAATCCAAGCTTACATGCCATTTTGAATTTTCAGACTAATATTTCGAATGGCACCTAAACACATCAGAAAAGGCTCGATTTACGACTGATTCCGCATAAAATTGATTTCGATTGTATGTTCTCCGCAACAAATGTCCAAGAAAAATTTCAGAGTCCATTGAGATCCATAAGCATAATTATTGCCCAATCCTGCGATTAGGGTATCACGGTAAGGAAAGTAGCTCGATGCCCTTAGAACGTCTTTATCGGAGTCCAGTCCGTCCCGAAATTGACTTGGAGACTCTCCAGTCATGGACGAGACGTCGACGAAACGTTTAGACTCCACATGCATCGGAATCCGGGCTTGACGTGGAACTAATATTTCGAAAGACAGTTAAACACTTCAGAAGTGGATCGATGCTGCTCAAAATTGACGTGGACTGTATATTTTCCGCAGTAGACGGCCAAGAAAAATTTCGGAGTCCATCGAGATCCATAAGCATAACTATTGCCCAATCCGGCAATCAAGGCCTCTCGATAAGGAAACTAGCCTGATGGCCTCAAAATGTCTTTATCGGAGTCCAGTCCACCCGAAATCGACGTAGAGACTCTCCAGTTATGGACGAGCCGTCGAGGGAAAGTTCGGATTCCGCCTGCATCGGAATCCGTGCATACTTGCGGCTTCTGAGTTTCAAAGCAATATTCCGAAAGGCACCTAAACATTTCAAAAGATGCTCGATCTGCGACCGATTCCGCTCAAAATTGACGTGGACTGTATGTTGTCCACGATGTCGACCACGCAAATTTTCATCGTCCATTGAGATCCATAAGGACAGCTATTGCCCGATCTGGCAATTGGGGCCTTCGGTTAGGTACGTGGCCCGATGTGGAGACTGTACTGATGGACGAGCCGACGAGGGAAAGTTCGGACTTGACCTGCGTCGGAATCCCACCTTACTTGCAGTTTCGGAGTTTCAAACCAATCCTCCGAAAGGCACCTAAACACTTCAGAAGAGGCTTGATCTGCGACCGATTTTGCTCAAAATTGACATGCACTGTATGTTCTCTGCGACAAACTTCCACACGAAATTTCGGAGTCCATCGAGATCTATAAGCACAACTAATGTTCGATCAGCAATTAGGGCATCACGGTAAGGAAAGTGGCCCGATGGACTCAAAACGTCACCACCTGCGTCAGAATCCACCTACGTAGCTGTCGAGGGAAAGTTCAGACTCCACCTACATCAGAATCCGTGCTTACTTGCGGCTTCTGAGTTTCAAATCAATGTTCCGAAAGGCACGTAAACATTGCAGAAGAGGCTCAATCTGCATTCGATTCTGCTTATAATTGACGTGGACTATATGTTCTATATCACAAACGTCCATGCAAAATTTCAGATTCCATCAAGATCCATAAGCACAATTTTTGTCCGATCCAGTAATTAGTGCGTCACAGTGAGGAAGATGGCCCGATGGCCTCAAAACGTCTTTATCGGAGTCCAGTCCATCTCGAAACCGACGTGGAGACTCATCAGTCGTGGACGAGCCGCCGGGGGATAGTTCGAACTCCACCTGCGTCGGAATCCAGGCTTACTAGCAATTTTAGTGTTTCGACCAATCTTTCGAGTGGTCCCTAAACACTTCTGAAGAGGATCGATCTCCGATCGATGTCGCTCAAAATTGACGTCGACTGTATGTTTTCTATGACAGACGTCGAAGCGAAATTTCGGAGTCCGTTGAGTTTCATAAGCATAACTATTGCCCGATTCGCCAATCAGGGCCCTTTGGTAAGGAAAGTGGCCCGATGGCCTCAAAACGTCTTTATCGGAGTCCAGTCCATCTCGAAATCGACGTGGAGACTCCAGTCATGGACGAGCCACCGAGGTAAAGTTCGGAATCCACCGGCGTCAGAATCCGAGCTTACTTGCGATTTTGAATTTTCAAACCAATATTTCAAAAGGCTCCTAAACACTTCAAAAGAGGCTCGATCTGCACCTGATTCTGCACAAAATTGACGTGGATTGTATGTTCTCTGCAACAAACGTCCAAGCAAAATTTCGTAGTCCATTGAGATCCATAAGCATAACTATTGCCCAATCCAGCGATTAGAGTATCACGGTAAGGAAAGTAGCTCGATGCCCTCAGAACGTCTTTATCGGAGTCCAGTCTGTCCCGAAATTGACCTAGACACTCTCGAGTCATGGACGAGACGTCGAGGAAACGTTCGGACTCCACATGCATCGGAATCCATGCTTTCTTGCGATTTCGAACTTTCGAACCAATCTTTCAAAAGACACTTAAACACTTCAGAAGAGGATCGATCTGCAATCGATGCTGCTCAAAATTGACGTGGGCTGTATATTTTCGCGGTAGACGGCCTAGCGAATTTTCGAAGTCCATCGAGATCCATAAGCATAACTATTGCCTGATCCGGCAATCAAGGCCTCTCGATAAGGAAACTGTCCTGATGGCCTCAAAATGTCTTTATCGGAGTCCAGTCCACCCGAAATCGGCTTAGAGACTCTCCAGTCATGGACGAGCCATCGAGGGAAAGTTCGGATTCCACCTGCATCGGAATCCGTGCTTACTTGCGGCTTCTGTGTTTCAAAGCAATATTCCGAAAGGCACCTAAACATTTCAGAAGATGCTCGATCTGTGACCGATTCCACTCAAAATTGACGTGGACTATATGTTGTCGACGATGTCGACCACGCGAATTTTCGTCGTCCATTGAGATCCATAAGGACAAGGACAACTATTGCCTGATCCGGCAATTGGGGTCTCTCGGTAAGGTAAGTGGCCCGATGGACTCGGAACGTCTTTATTGTAGTCTGGTTCATATTGAAACTGACATGGAGACTATAGTGATGGACGAGCCGACGAGGGAAAGTTCGGACTCGACCTGCGTCGGAATCCCATCTTACTTGCATTTTCGGAGTTTCAAACCAATCCTCCAAAAGGCACCTAAACACTTCAGAAGTGGCTTGATCTACGACCGATTCTGCTCAAAATTGTCGGGGACCGTATGTTCTCTGCAACAAACTTCCACACAAAATTTCGGAGTCCATCGAGATCTATAAGCACAACTAATGCTCGATCAACAATCTGGGCATCACGGTAAGGAAAGTGGCCGATGGACTCAAAATGTCACCACCTGCATCGGAATCCACCTACGTAGCCATCGAGGGAAAGTTCACACTCCACCTACATCAGAATCCGTGCTTACTTGCAGCTTCTGAGTTTCAAATCAATATTCCGAAAGGCACATAAACATTGCAGAAGAGGCTCGATCTGCATTCGATTCTGCTTATAATTGACGTGGACTATATGTTCTAAATCACAAACGTCCATGCAAAATTTCGGAGTCCATCAAGATCCATAAGCACAATTTTTATCCGATCCAGTAATTAGTGCGTCACAGTGAGGAAGAGGGCCCGATGGCCTCAAAACGTCTTTATCAGAGTCCAGTCCATCTCGAAACCGACGTGGAGACTCATCAGTCGTGGATGAGCCGCCGGGGGATAGTTCGAACTCCACCTGTGTCGAAATCCGGGCTTACTAGCAATTTTAGTGTTTCGACCAATCTTTCGAGTGGTCCCTAAACACTTCTGAAGAGGATCGATCTCCGATCGATGTCGCTCAAAATTGACGTCGACTGTATGTTTTCTACGACAGACGTCGAAGCGAAATTTCGGAGTCCGTTGAGTTTCATAAGCATAACTATTGCCCGATTCGCCAATCAGGGCCCTTTGGTAAGGAAAGTGGCCCGATGGCCTCAAAACGTCTTTATCGGAGTCCAGTCCATCTCGAAATCGACGTGGAGACTCCAGTCATGGACGAGCCACCGAGGGAAAGTTCGGAATCCACCGGCGTCAGAATCCGAGCTTACTTGCGATTTTGAATTTTCAAACCAATATTTCAAAAGGCTCCTAAACACTTCAAAAGAGGCTCGATCTGCACCTGATTCTGCACAAAATTGACGTGGATTGTATGTTCTCTGCAACAAACGTCCAAGCAAAATTTCGTAGTCCATTGAGATCCATAAGCATAACTATTGCCCAATCCAGCGATTAGAGTATCACGGTAAGGAAAGTAGCTCGATGCCCTCAGAACGTCTTTATCGGAGTCCAGTCTGTCCCGAAATTGACCTAGACACTCTCGAGTCATGGACGAGACGTCGAGGAAACGTTCGGACTCCACATGCATCGGAATCCATGCTTTCTTGCGATTTCGAACTTTCGAACCAATCTTTCAAAAGACACTTAAACACTTCAGAAGAGGATCGATCTGCAATCGATGTTGCTCAAAATTGACGTGGGCTGTATATTTTCGCGGTAGACGGCCTAGCGAATTTTCGAAGTCCATCGAGATCCATAAGCATAACTATTGCCTGATCCGGCAATCAAGGCCTCTCGATAAGGAAACTGTCCTGATGGCCTCAAAATGTCTTTATCGGAGTCCAGTCCACCCGAAATCGGCTTAGAGACTCTCCAGTCATGGACGAGCCATCGAGGGAAAGTTCGGATTCCACCTGCATCGGAATCCGTGCTTACTTGCGGCTTCTGTGTTTCAAAGCAATATTCCGAAAGGCACCTAAACATTTCAGAAGATGCTCGATCTGTGACCGATTCCACTCAAAATTGACGTGGACTATATGTTGTCGACGATGTCGACCACGCGAATTTTCGTCGTCCATTGAGATCCATAAGGACAAGGACAACTATTGCCTGATCCGGCAATTGGGGTCTCTCGGTAAGGTAAGTGGTCCGATGGACTCGGAACGTCTTTATTGTAGTCTGGTTCATATTGAAACTGACATGGAGACTATAGTGATGGACGAGCCGACGAGGGAAAGTTCGGACTCGACCTGCGTCGGAATCCCATCTTACTTGCATTTTCGGAGTTTCAAACCAATCCTCCAAAAGGCACCTAAACACTTCAGAAGTGGCTTGATCTACGACCGATTCTGCTCAAAATTGTCGGGGACCGTATGTTCTCTGCAACAAACTTCCACACAAAATTTCGGAGTCCATCGAGATCTATAAGCACAACTAATGCTCGATCAACAATCTGGGCATCACGGTAAGGAAAGTGGCCGATGGACTCAAAATGTCACCACCTGCATCGGAATCCACCTACGTAGCCATCGAGGGAAAGTTCAGACTCCACCTACATCAGAATCCGTGCTTACTTGCAGCTTCTGAGTTTCAAATCAATATTCCGAAAGGCACATAAACATTGCAGAAGAGGCTCGATCTGCATTCGATTCTGCTTATAATTGACGTGGACTATATGTTCTAAATCACAAACGTCCATGCAAAATTTCGGAGTCCATCAAGATCCATAAGCACAATTTTTATCCGATCCAGTAATTAGTGCGTCACAGTGAGGAAGAGGGCCCGATGGCCTCAAAACGTCTTTATCAGAGTCCAGTCCATCTCGAAACCGACGTGGAGACTCATCAGTCGTGGATGAGCCGCCGGGGGATAGTTCGAACTCCACCTGTGTCGAAATCCGGGCTTACTAGCAATTTTAGTGTTTCGACCAATCTTTCGAGTGGTCCCTAAACACTTCTGAAGAGGATCGATCTCCGATCGATTTCGCTCAAAATTGACGTCGACTGTATGTTTTCTACGACAGACGTCGAAGCGAAATTTCGGAGTCCGTTGAGTTTCATAAGCATAACTATTGCCCGATTCGCCAATCAGGGCCCTTTGGTAAGGAAAGTGGCCCGATGGCCTCAAAACGTCTTTATCGGAGTCCAGTCCATCTCGAAATCGACGTGGAGACTCCAGTCATGGACGAGCCACCGAGGGAAAGTTCGGAATCCACCGGCGTCAGAATCCGAGCTTACTTGCGATTTTGAATTTTCAAACCAATATTTCAAAAGGCTCCTAAACACTTCAAAAGAGGCTCGATCTGCACCTGATTCTGCACAAAATTGACGTGGATTGTATGTTCTCTGCAACAAACGTCCAAGCAAAATTTCGTAGTCCATTGAGATCCATAAGCATAACTATTGCCCGATCCAGCGATTAGAGTATCACGGTAAGGAAAGTAGCTCGATGCCCTCAGAACGTCTTTATCGGAGTCCAGTCTGTCCCGAAATTGACCTAGACACTCTCGAGTCATGGACGAGACGTCGAGGAAACGTTCGGACTCCACATGCATCGGAATCCATGCTTTCTTGCGATTTCGAACTTTCGAACCAATCTTTCAAAAGACACTTAAACACTTCAGAAGAGGATCGATCTGCAATCGATGCTGCTCAAAATTGACGTGGGCTGTATATTTTCGCGGTAGACGGCCTAGCGAATTTTCGAAGTCCATCGAGATCCATAAGCATAACTATTGCCTGATCCGGCAATCAAGGCCTCTCGATAAGGAAACTGTCTTGATGGCCTCAAAATGTCTTTATCGGAGTCCAGTCCACCCGAAATCGGCTTAGAGACTCTCCAGTCATGGACGAGCCATCGAGGGAAAGTTCGGATTCCACCTGCATCGGAATCCGTGCTTACTTGCGGCTTCTGTGTTTCAAAGCAATATTCCGAAAGGCACCTAAACATTTCAGAAGATGCTCGATCTGTGACCGATTCCACTCAAAATTGACGTGGACTATATGTTGTCGACGATGTCGACCACGCGAATTTTCGTCGTCCATTGAGATCCATAAGGACAACTATTGCCTGATCCGGCAATTGGGGTCTCTGGTAAGGTAAGTGGCCCGATGGACTCGGAACGTCTTTATTGTAGTCTGGTTCATATTGAAACCGACATGGAGACTGTAGTGATGGACGAGCCGACGAGGGAAAGTTCGGACTCGACCTGCGTCGGAATCCCATCTTACTTGCATTTTCGGAGTTTCAAACCAATCCTCCAAAAGGCACCTAAACACTTCAGAAGAGGCTTGATCTGTGACCGATTCTGCTCGAAATTGACGTGGACCATATGTTCTCTACGACAAACTTCCGCACGAAATTTCGGAGTCCATCGAGATCTATAAGCACAACTAATGCTCGATCAGCAATTAGGGCATCACTGTAAGGAAAGTGGCCCGATGGACTCAAAACGTCACCACCTGCGTCGAATCCACCTACGTAGAGACTCTCTCGTCAGGGATGAGCCGTCGAGGGAAAGTTCAGACTTCACCTGCATCGGAATTCGTTCATACTTGCGACTTCTGAGTTTCAAACCAATATTTCGAAAGGCACGTAAACATTGCAGAAGAGGCTCGATCTGCATTCGATTCCGCTTATAATTGACGTGGACTATATGTTCTCCATGACAAACGTCCATGCAAAATTTCGGAGTCCATCGAGATCCATAAGCACAATTATTGCCCGTTCTAGTAATTAGTGCGTCACAATTAGGAAAGGGGTCCGATGGCCTCAGAACGTCTTTATCGGAGTCCAGTCCATCTCAAAACCGACATGGAGACTCATCAGTCGTGGACGAGCCACCAGGGGATAGTTCGGACTCCACCTGCGTTGGAATATGGGCTTACTTGCGGTTTTAGAGTTTCGAACCGATCTTTCAAATGGTCCCTAAACACTTCTGAAGAGGATCGATGATCGATCTGTGATCGATGTTGCTCAAAATTGATGTCGACTGTATGTTTTCTACGACAGACGTCGAAGCGAAATTTCGGAGTTCGTTGAGTTTCATAAGCATACTATTGCTCGATCCGCCAATCAGGGCCCTTCGGTAAGGAAAGTGGCCCGATGGCTTCAAAACGTCTTTATCGAAGTCTAGCCCATCTCGAAATTGATGTCGAGACTCCAGTCATGGACGAGCCACCGAGGTAAAGTTCAGAATCCACCTGCGTCAGAATCCGAGCGTACTTGCAGTTTTGAATTTTCAAACCAATATTTCGAAAGGCTCTTAAACACTTCAGAAGAGGCTCGATCTGTGACTGATTCCGTTCAAAATTGACATGGATTGTATGTTCTCCGCAACAAACATCCAAACAAAATTTCAAAGTCCATTGTGATCCATAAGCATAACTATTGCCCGATCCAGCGATTAGGGTATCAAAATAAGGAAAGTAGCTCGATGCCCTAAGAACATCTTTATCGGAGTCCAGTCCATCCTGAAATTGATGTAGAGACTCTCCAGTCATGGATGAGACGTCACGGAAAAGTTTGGACTCCACATGCATCGGAATCCCTGCTTGCTTGTGATTTCAAACTTTCTAACCAATGTTTCGAAAGACACTTAAATACTTTAGAAGAGGCTCGATCTGTGACTTATTCCGCTCAAAATTGACGTGGATTGTATGTTCTCCACGACAAATGTCCAAGCAAAATTTCAGAGTCCATTGAGATCCATAAGCATAATTATTGCCTGATCCAGCGATTAGGGTATTACGGTAAGGAAGGTGGCTTGATGCCCTATGAACGTCTTTATTGGAGTCCATTCTATCCCGAAATTGACATAGAGACTCTCCAGTCATGGATGAGACGTCGAGGGAAAGTTCTGACTCCACCTGGATTGGAATCCGTTCTTGCTTGCGATTTCGAACTTTCGAACAAATCTTTCGAAAGGCACTTAAATAGAAGAGGATCGATCTGTGATCGATGCTGCTCAAAATTGACGTGGACTGTACATTTTCCACGATAGACCTCCAACCAAAATTTCGGAGTCCATCGAGATCCATAAGCATAACTATTGCCCGATCTGGCAATCAGGGGC
The DNA here is from genome assembly GCA_003013855.2 of Liriodendron chinense. NCBI lineage: Eukaryota > Viridiplantae > Streptophyta > Magnoliopsida > Magnoliales > Magnoliaceae > Liriodendron > Liriodendron chinense. The sequence goes on along the minus strand of PVNU02004149.1, from coordinate 474,104 downwards.
CCTCGGTGAGGAAAGTGGCTCGATGGCCTCAAAACGTCTTTATTGGAGTTTAGTCCACCCGAAATTGACGTAGAGACTCTCCAGTCATGGACGAGCCGTCGAAATCCATGCTTACTTGCGGTTTCAGAGTTTCGAAACAATCTTCCGAAGGGAAGTGAAGCACTTAAGAAGATGCTCGATATACGACCGATTCCGCTCAAAATTGACGTGGACTGTATGTTATCTGCTATAGACGTTAATGCAAAATTTTGGAGTCAACAAGACTATAAGCACAACCATTGCCTAGTCCAGTCTATCTTGAAACCGACGTGAAGGTTCTCCTGTCATTGACGAGCCGGAGATGGAAATTTCGGACTTCGCATGTGTCAGAATCCACGCTTACTTGCGGTTTCGGAGTTTCAAACCAATCTTCCGAAGGGCACCCAAAAGCTTTAGAAGTGGCTCGACTCAAAATTGACGTGGACTGTATGTTGTCCACGACAGTCGACCATGCAAAATTTTGACGTCCATTAAGATCCATAAGGACAACTATTGCCCAATCAGGCAATTAGGGCCTCTTGGTAAGGAAAGTGGCCCAATGGCCTCAGAACGTCTTTATTAGAGTCTGGTCCATATCGAAACCAACGTGGAGACTCTAGTCATGGACGAGCCGATGAGGGAAAGCTCAGACTCGACCTGCGTCGAAATCCGGGCTTACTTGCAGTTTTGGAGTTTCAAACCAATCCTCCAAAAGGCAACTAAACACTTCCGAAGAGACTTAATCTGTGACCGATTCTACTCAAAATTGATGTGGACTGTATGTTCTCTGCAACAAATGTCCATTCGAAATTCCGGAGTCCATCGAGATGTATAAGCACAACTAATGCTCGATCAGCAATGAGGGCATCATGGTAAGGAAAGTGGCCCAATGAACTCAAAACGTCTATAATCATGGAACAGCCGTCGAGGGAAAGTTCGGACTCCACCTGCATCGAAATTGGTGCTTACTTGTGGCTTTTGAGTTTCAAACCAATATTCCGAAAGGCACCTAAACATTGTAGAAGAGGCTCGATCTGCATCCGATTCTGCTCAAAATTAACATGGACTGTATGTTCTCCACGGAAAATGTTCACGCGAAATTTCGGAGTCCATCGAGATCCATAAGCAGAATTCTTGCCCAATCCCGTAATTAGTGTGTCACAGTGAGGAAAGGGGCCCGATGGCCTCAGAACGTCTTTATCGGAGTCCAATCCATGTCGAAACCGACGTTGAGACTCTTCAGTCGTGGACGAGCCGCCAAGGGGGGAGTTTGGACCCCACCTGGGTCGGAATCTGGGCTTACTTGCGGTTTTAGAGTTTGGAACCAATCCTTCAAAAGGTACCTAAACACTGCAGAAGAGGATTCATCTGCGATCGATGCAGCTCAAAATTGACGTGGACTGTATGTTTTCCGCGACAAACGTTGAAGAGAAATTTCAAAGTCTGCCGAGTTTCATAAGCATAACTATTGCCCAATCCAGCAATCAGGGCCACTCGGAAAGAAAAGTAGCCCAATGGCCTCAAAACGTCTTTCTCAGAGTCTAGTCCATCTCAAAATCGACGTGGAGACTCCAATTATGGACGAGCCACCGATGGAAAGATCGGACTCCACCTGCGTCGGAATCCTAGCTTACTTGCAGTTTTGAATTTTCAAACCAATATTTCGAATGGTACCAAAACACTTCAAAAGAGGCTCGATCTGAGACAGATTCCCATCAAAATTGACATGCGCCGTATGTTCTTCCTGACAAACGTCCACGCGAAATTTCAGAGTCCATCGAGATCCATATGCATAACTATTGCCTGATCCAGCGATTAGGGTATCACGGCAAGGAAAGTGCCCCGATGGCCTAAGAACGTCTTTATCGGAGTCCAGTCCACCCGAAATTGACGTAGAGACTCTCCAGTCATGGACGAGCCATCGGGGGAAAGTTCAGACTCCACTTGTGACGGAATCCATACTTGTGGCTTCTGAGTTTCAAAGCAATATTCCAAAAGGCACCTAAACATTTGAGCAGAGGCTCGATCTGCAACCGATTCCGCTCAAAATTGATGTGGACTGTATGTTCTCCACAACAAACGTCCACGTGAAATTTCGGAGTCCATCGAGATCCATAAGCACAACTTTGCCCGATCCAGTAATTAGTGCGTCAAAGTGAGGAAAGTGGCCCGATCGCCTCAAAACGTCTTTATTGGAGTCCAGTCCATCCCGAAACCAACGTGGAGACTCTAGTCATGGACAAGCCGACGAGGGAAAGTTTGGACTCGACCTGCATCGGAATCCCAGCTTACTTGCAGTTTCGGAGTTTCAAACCAATCCTCCGAAAGGCACCTAAACACTTTAGAAGAGGCTTGATCTGCGACCAATTCTGTTCAAAATTGACGTGGACTGTGTGTTCTCTACGATAAATGTCCACGCAAAATTTCTAAGTCCATCAAGATCTATAAGCACAACTAATGCTCGATTAACAATTAGGGCATCACTGTAAGGAAAGTGGCCCGATGGACTCAAAACGTCTCCACTTGCGTCGGAATCACCTACGTAGAGACTCTCCAGTCATGGACGAGCCGTCAAGGGAAAGTTCGAACTCCACCTGCATCGGAATCCATGCTTACTTGCGACTTTTGAGTTTCAAACCAATATTCTGAAAGGCACCTAAACACTGCAGAAGAGGCTCGATCAGCGTCCGATTCCGCTCAAAATTGACATGACTATATGTTCTCCACGACAAATGTCCACGCGCAAATTCGGAGTCCATCGAGATCCATAAGCACAATTATTGCCCTAACTAGTAATTAGTTTGTCATATTGAGGAAAGGGGCCCAATGGCCTCAAAACGTCTTTATCGTAGTCTCGAAACGGCTCGTCCATCTCGAAACCGACGTGTAGACTCTTCAGTCGTGGACGAGCCGCCGGGGGATAGTTCGGATTCCAACTGCGTCGGAATCTGGGCTTACTTGCGGTTTTAGAGTTTCGAACCAATCTTTCGAAAGGTACCTAAACACTTCAGAAGAGGATCGATCTGCGACCGATTCTGCTCAAAATTGATGTGGACTGTATGTTTTCCGCGACATACGTCGAAGCAAAATTTCGGCGTCCGATGAGTTTTCATAAGCATAATTATTGCCCGATCCCGCAATCAGGGCCCCTCAATAAGGAAAGTGGGCCAATGGCCTCAAAACCTCTTTACCGGAGTCCAATCCAGTCCATCCCCCTATGTTCTCCACATCAGTTTCGAGATGGACGAGCCGTCGAGAGAAAGTTCGGACTCCACCTGCGTCGGAATCCGTGCTTACTTGCGGCTTCTGAGTTTCAAACCAATATTCCGAAAGGCACCTAAACATTTCAGAAGAGGCTCAATCTGTGACCGATTCCGCTCAAAATTGACATGGACTGTTTGTTGTCCACGACAGGCGACCACGCGAAGTTTCGGCGTCCATTGAGGTCTAGAAGGACAACTATTGCCCGATCCGGCAATCAGGGCCTCTCGGTAAGGTAAGTGGCCCGATGGTCTCGGAACATCTTTATTGCAGTTTGGTCCATCTCAAAACTGACGTGGAGACTCTAGTCATGGACGAGGCGACGAAGGAAAGTTCGGAGTTGACCTACGTCTGAATCCGAGCTTACTTGCAGTTTCAGAGTTTTAAACCAATCCTCCAAAAGGCACCTAAACACTTCAGATGAGGCTTGATCTGCAACCGATTTTGCTCAAAATTGATGTGGATTGTATATTCTCTGCGACAAACGTCCATGCGAAATTTCAGTGTCCATCGAGATCTATAAGCACAACTAATGCTCGATTAGCAATTAGGCATCACGGTAAGGAAAGTGGCCCGATAGACTCAAACCGTCTCCACCTACGTCGAAATCCACTTACGTAAAGACTCTCTAGTCATGGACGAGCCGTCGAGGGAAAGTTCGAACTCCACCTGCAACGGAATCCGTGCTTATTTTGTGGCTTCTGAGTTTCAAACTAATATTCCGAAAGGCACCTAAACATTGCATAAGAGGCTCGATCTGCGTCCGATTCCTCTAAAAATTGACGTGGACTATATGTTCTCCACGAAAAAATTCCACGCGAAATTTCAGAGTCCATCAATATCCATAAGCACAATTATTGCCCAATCCAGGAATTAGTGCGTCATAGTGAGGAAAGGGTCTCGATGGCCTCAGAACGTCTTTATCGGAGTCCAATCCATCTCAAAACTGACATGGAGACTCTTCAATCGTGGACAAGCTGCCGGGGGATAGTTCGGACTCCACATGTGTCAGAATCTGGGCATGCTTGCGATTTTAGAATTTCGGACCAATCTTTCGAAAGGTACCTAAACACTTCAGAAGAGGATCCATCTAGGATCAATGCCGCTTAAAATTGGCGTGGACTATATGTTTTCCACGACAGATGTCGAAGTGAAATTTCAAAGTCCGTCGAGTTTCATAAGCATAACTATTGCCCGATCTAGCAATCGGTGCCCCTCGGTAAGGAAAGTGACCTGGTGGTCTCACAACATCTTTATCGGAGTCTAGTCTATCTCGAAATTGACGTAGAGACTCTCCAATCATGGACGAGCTGTCGAGGGAAAGTTCGGACTCCACCTGCATCAGAATTCGTGTTTACTTGCGGCTTATGAGTGTCAAAGCAATATCCAAACCTAAACAATTTAGAAGAGGCTCAATCTGCGTCCAATTCCGCTCAAAATTGACGTGCACTATATGTTCTCCACCACAAACGTCCACGCGAAATTTCGGAGTCCATCGAGATCCATAAGCACAACTTTGACCGATCCAGTAATTAGTGCGTCACAGTGAGGAAAGTGGCTCAATCGCCTCAAAACGTCTTTATTGGAGTCCAGTCCATCTTGAAACTGACGTGGAGACTCTAGTCATGGACAAGCCGAGGGGGGGAAGTTTGGACTCGACCTGCATCGAAATCCGAGCTTACTTGCAGTTTCGGACTTTCAAACCAATCCTCCGAAAGGCACCTAAACACTTTAGAAGAGGCTTGATCTACAACCGATTCTGTTCAAAATTGACGTGGACTGTATGTTCTCTACAATAAATGTCCACGCAAAATTTCGAAGTCCATCGAGATCTATAAGCACAACTAATTCTCGACTAGCAATTAGGGCATCACTTTAAGGAAAGTGGCCCGATGGACTCCAAACGTCTCCACCTGCGTCGGAATCCACCTACGTAGAAACTCTCCTGTCATGGACGAGCCGTCGAGGAAAAGTTCGGACTCCACCTGCATCAGAATCCGTGCTTACTTGCGGCTTCGGAGTTTCAAACCAAAATTCCAAAAGGCACCTAAATATTGCTGAAGAGGCTCGATCTGCATCCGATTTCGTTCAAAATTATCGTGGACTGTATGTTCTCCACGAAAAATGTACGCGCGAAATTTCGGAGTCCATCGAGATCCATAAGCACAATTATTGCCTGATCCAACAATTAGTGCGTCACTGTGAGGAAAGGGACCCGATGGCCTCAGAACGGCTTTATTGGAGTACGGTCCATCCCGAAACCAATGTGGAGACTCTTCAGTCGTGGACGAGCCGCCAGGGGATAGTTCGGACTCCCCTGCGTCGGAATCTGGGCTTACTTGCGGTTTTAGAATTTCGAACCAATCTTTCGAAAGGTACCTAAACACTATAGAAGAGGATCCATCTGCGATCGATGCCGCTCAAAATTGACGTGGACTGTATGTTTTCCGCGACAGACTCGAAGTGAAATTTCGAAGTCCATCGAGGTTCATAAGCATAACAATTGCACGATCCGGCAATCAGGGCCCCTAGGTAAGGAAGTGGGCGGATGGCCTCAAAAGGTCTTTATCGAAGTCTAGTCCATTTCAAAATCGACGTGGAGACTCCAGTCATGGACGAGACACCGAGGGAAAGTTCAGACTCCCCGTGCGTCGGAATCCGAGCTTAATTGCGGTTTTGAATTTTTAAACCAATATTTCGAACGACACCTAAACACTTCAGAAGAGGCTCGATCTTCGACCGATTTTGGTCAAAATTGACGTGGACTGTATGTTCTCCGTGACAAACTTCCACGCGAAATTTCAGAGTCCAACGAGATCCATAAGCATAACTATTTTCCGATCCAGCGATTAGGGTATCGCGGTAAGGAAAGTGGCCCAATCGCCTAAGAACGACTTTAACGGAGTCTAGTCCATCCCGAAATTGATGCAGAGACTCTCCAGTCATGGACAAGACGTCGAGGGAAAGTTCAGACTCCCCTGCATCGGAATCTGTGCTTAATTGCGATTTCGGACTTTCGAACCAATCTTTCGAAAGACACCTAAACACTTCAGAAGAGGATCGATCTGCAATCGATGCTGCTCAAAATTGACGTGGACTGTATGTTTTTCGCGACAGACGTCCAAGAGAAATTTCGGAGTACATCGAGATTTATAAGCATAACTATTGCCCGATCCAGCAAGTCAAGGACTCTCAGTAAGGAAAGTGGCCCGATGGCCTCAAAATGTCTTTATCAGAGTCCAATCCACCTGAAATCAATGTAGAGACTCTCCAGTCATGGACGAGCAGTCAAGGGAAGTTCGGACTCCACCTGCGTCAGAATCCGTGCTTACTTGTGGCTTCTGAGTTTAAAAGCAATATTCCGAAAGGCACTTAAACATTTCAAAAGAGGCTCGATCTGCGACCGATTCCGCTCAAAATTGACGTGGACTGTATGTCCTCCACGACAAACGTCCACACGAAATTTTGGAATCCATCGAGATCCGTAAGCACAACTATTGCCCGTTCCAGTAATTAGTGCGTCATAGTGAGGAAAGTGGCCCAATGGCCTCAGAACGTCTTTATTGGAGGCTAGTCAATCTCGAAATCGACGTACACTCCAGTTATGGATGAGCCGCTTGGGGATAGTTCGGTCTCCACCTGTGTTAGAATTCGTGCTTACTTGCGATTTTTAGAGTTTGGAACCAATCTTTCGAAAGGTACCCAAACACTACAGAAGAGGATCCATCTGCGATCGATGCCGCTCAAAATTGACGTGGACTGTATGTTTTCCGTGACAGACGTTGAAGCGAAATTTCGGAGTCCATCGAGATCCATAAGCATAACTATTGCCTGATCCGGCAATCAGGACCTCTCGGCAAGGAAAGTGGCTCGATGGCCTCAAATCATCTTTATCGTAGTCTAGTCCACCTTGAAACCGACGTGGAGACTCTAGTCATGGACGAGTCATCGAGGGAATGTTTGGACTCTACCTCCGTCGGAATCCGAGCTTCCTTGCGATTTCGGATTTTCAAACCAATATTTCGAAAGCCACCTAAACACTTCAGATGAGGCTCGATCTGCGACCGATTCCGCTCAAAATTGATTAGGACTGTATGTTCTTTGTAACAAACGTCCACGCGAAATTTCAGAGTCCACCAAGATCCATAAGCACAACTATTGCCCGATCCAGTAATTAGGGTATCACGGTATGGAAAGTGGCCCGATGGCCTAAGAACGTCTTTATCGGAGTCCAGTCTATCCCGAAATCAACGTAGAGACTCTCCAGTCATGGACGAGTCGTCGAAGGAAAGTTCGGAGTACATCGAGATCCATAAGCATAACTATTGCCCGATCCGGCAATCAGGGCCTCTCGGTAAGGTAAGTGGCCCGATGACCTCGGAACATCTTTATTGCAGTCTGGTCCATCTCCAAACAGATGTGGAGACTCTAGACATGGAAGAGCCGACGACGAAAAGTTCGGACTCGACCTGCATCGGAATCCAAGCTTAGTTGCAATTTCAGAGTTTCAAACCAATCCTTCGAAAGGCACTAAACACTTCAGAAGAGGCTTGATCTGCGATCGATTCTGCTCAAGATTGTCTGTACTGTATGTTCTCTATGGCAAACTTCCACGCAAAATTTCGGAGTCCGTCGAGATTTATAAGCACAACTTATGTGCGCTTAGCAATAAGGGCATCACAGTAAGGAAAGTGGCCCGATGGACTCAAAACGTATCCACCTACGTCGGAATCCACCTACGTAGAGACACTCCAGTCATGGACGAGCTGTCGAGGGAAAGTTCAGACTCCACCTGCATCGAAATCCGTGCTTACTTGTGACTTTTGAGTTTCAAACCAATATTCCGAAAGGCACCTAAACACTGTAGAGGAGGTTCGATCAGCGTCCGATTCCGTTCAAAATTGATGTGACTATATATGTTCTCCACGACAAATGTCCATGCGCAATTTCGGAGTCCATCGAGATCCATAAGCACAATTATTGCCCTATCTAGTAATTAGTGCGTCATATTGAGGAAAGGGGCCCGATGGCCTTAGAACGTCTTTATCGGAGTCCAGTCCATCTCGAAACCGACGTGGAGACTCTTCAGTCGTGGACGAGCCACCAGGGGATAGTACGGATTCCAACTGCGTTGGAATCTGGGCTTACTTGCGGTTTTAGAGTTTTGAACCAATCTTTCGAAAGGTACCTAAACACTTCAGAAGAGGATCGATTTGCGACCGATTCTGCTCAAAATTGACGCGGACTGTATGTTTTCTGCGACATACGTCAAAGCAAAATTTCGGCGTCTGATGAATTTTATAAGCATAACTTTTGCCCAATCCTGCAATCAGGGCCCCTCGATAAGGAAAGTGGGTCGATGGCCTCAAAACGTCTTTATCGGAGTCCAGTCCATCCCGAAATCGACTTAAAGACTCTTCAATCATGGACGAGCCGTCGAGAGAAATTTCGGACTCCACCTGTGTCGGAATCCGTGCTTACTTGCGGCTTCTGAGTCTCAAACCAATATTCGGAAAGGCGTCTAAACATTTTAGAAGAGGGTTAATCTGTGACCGATTCTGCTCAAAATTGACATGGACTGTTTGTTGTCCACGACAAGCGACCACGTGAAATTTCGGTGTCCATTGAGGTCCAGAAGGACAACTATTGCTCGATCCGGCAATCAGGGCCTCTCGGTAAGGTAAGTGGCCCGATGGTCTCGGAACATCTTTATTGCAGTCTGGTCCTTCTCGAAACCGACGTGGAGACTCTAGTCATGGACGAGGCGACTAAGGAAAGTTTGGAGTCGACCTACGTCTGAATCCGAGCTTACTTGCAGTTTCAGAGTTTCAAACCAATCCTCCAAAAGGCACCTAAACACTTCAGATGAGGATTGATCTGCAACCGATTCTGCTCAAAATTGATGTGGATTGTATATTCTCTGCGACAAACATCCATACGAAATTTCGGTGTCCATCGAGATCTATAAGCACAACTAATGCTCGATTAGCAATTAAGGCATCACGGTAAGGAAAGTGGCCCGATAGACTCAAATCGTCTCCACCTGTGTCAAAATCCACTTACGTAGAGACTCTCTAGTCATGGACGAGTCGTCGAGGGAAAGTTCGGACTCCACCTACATCGGAATCCGTGCTTACTTTACGGCTTCTAAGTTTCAAACTAATATTCCAAAAGGCACCTAAACATTGCATAAGAGGCTCGATCTGCATCCGATTCCTTTAAAAATTAACGTGGACTATATGTTCTCCACGAAAAAATTCCACGCAAAATTTCGAAGTCCATCAAGATCCATAAGCACAATTATTGCCCAATCCAGTAATTAGTGTGTCGTAGTGAGGAAAGGGGATGATGGCCTCAGAACGTCTTTATCGGAGTCCAGTCCATCTCAAAACGACATGGAGACTCTTCAATCGTGGACGAGCCGCCGGGGGATAGTTCGGACTCCACATGCGTCGAAATCTGGGCTTGCTTGCAGTTTCAGAATTTCGAACCAATCTTTCGAAAGGTACCTAAACACTTCAAAAGAGGATCCATCTGGGATCGATGCCGCTCAAAATTGGTGTGGACTATATTTTTTCCGCGACAGACGTCGAAGTGAAATTTCAGAGTCCATCGAGTTTCATAAGCATAACTATTGCCCGATCCGTCAATCGGCGCCCCTCGATAAGGAAAGTGACCCGATGGCCTCACAACGTCTTTATTGGAGTCTAGTCTATATTGAAATTTACGTGAGACTCTCCAGTCATGGACGAGCTATCGAGGGAAAGTTCGGACTCCGCCTGAGTTAGAATCCGTGTTTACTTGTGGCTTCTGAGTTTCAGAGCAATATTCCAAAAGGCACCTAAACATTTCAGAAGAGGCTCGATCTGCGTCCGATTTCGATCAAAATTGACATGGACTGTATGTTCTCCACAACAAACGTCCACGCGAAATTTCGCAGTCCATCGATATCCATAAGCACAACTAGTGCTCGATCCAATAATTAGTGCGTCACAGAAGGAAAGTGGCCAGATGGCCTCAGAACGTCCTTATTGGAGTCCAATCCATCTCGAAACCAACGTGCGCTCTCCAGTTATAGACGAGCTGCTTGAGGATAGTTCAGACTCCACCTGCGTAAGAATTCGCGCTTAGTTACGATTTCAGCGTTTCGAACCAATCTTTTGAAAGGCACCTAAAACCTTCAGAAGAGGATCGATCTGTGATCGTTTCCGCTCGAAATTGATGTGAACTGTATATTTTCCGCGACAAGCGTCCAAGAGAAATTTCAGAGTCCATCGAGATCCATAAACAAAACTATTGCCCGATCCGGCAATCAAGGCTCTCGGTAAGGAAAGTGGCCCAATGGCCTCAAAACGTCTTTATCATAGTTTAGTCCATCTCAAAACCGACGTGGAGACTCTAGTCATTGACGGGCCGTCAAGTGAATGTTCAGACTCTACCTGCGTCGGAATCCGAGCTTACAAGTGGTTTCAAGTTTTCAAACCAATACTTCGAAAGGCACCTAAACACTTCAGAAGAGGGTCGATCTGCGACCGATTCCACGCAAAATTGACTTGGACTGTATGTTCTCTGCGACAAACGTCCACGCAAAATTTCAGAGTTGATCGAGGTCCATAAACCCAACTATTGCCCAATGCAGTGATTAGGGTATCATGGCAAGGAAAGTGGCCTAATGGCCTAAGAACGTCTTTATTGGAGTCCAGTCCATCCCGAAATCGACGTAGAGACTCTCCACTTATGGACGAGCCGTCGAGGGAAAGTTTCGGACTCCACCTGCATTGGAATCTGTGCTTACTTGTGGCTTCTGTGTTTCAAACCAATATTTCGAAAGGCACCTAAACATTTCAGAAGAGGCTCAATCTACGACCGATTCCGCTCAAAATTGACGTGGACTGTTTTTTGTCCAAGACAGTCAACCAACCGAAATTTCACCGTCCAATGAGATCCATAAGGACAACTATTGCCCAATCTGGCAATCAGGGCCTCTCGGTAAGGTAAGTAGCCCGATGGCCTCGAAACGTCTTTATTGCAGTCTGGTCCATCTCGAAACCGATGTGGAGACTCTAGTCATGGACGAACTGACGACGGAAAGTTCGGACTCGACCTGCGTATGAATACGAGCTTACTTACAGTTTTGGAGTTTCAAACCAATCCTCCAAAAGGCACCTAAACATTTCAGAAGAGGTCAATCTACGACCGATTCCGCTCAAAATTGACGTGGACTGTTTTTTGTCCACGAAAGTCAACCAACCGAAATTTCGCCGTCCAATGAGATCCATAAGGACAACTATTGCCCGATCTGGCAATCAGGGCCTCTCGGTAAGGTAAGTAGCCCGATGGCCTCGGAATGTCTTTATTGCAGTCTGGTCCATCTCGAAACCGATGTGGAGACTCTAGTCATGGACGAACCGATGACAGAAAGTTCGGACTCGACCTGCGTATGAATCCGAGCTTACTTACAATTTCGGAGTTTCAAACCAATCCTCCAAAAGGCACCTAAACACTTCATAAGAGGCTTGATCTACGATCGATTCTGCTCAAAATTCATGTGGATTGTTTGTTCTCTGCGACGAACATCCACGCGAAATTTCAGAGTCCATCGAAATCTATAAGCACAACTAATGCTTGATTAGCAGTTAGGGCATCACGATAAGGAAAGTGGCCCGATGGACTCAAACCGTCTCCACCTGCGTCGAAATCCACCTACGTAGAGACTCTCCAGTCATGGATGAGCCGTCGAGGGAAAGTTCAGACTCCACCTGCATCGAAATCCGTGCTTACTTGCAGCTTCTGAGTTTCAAACCAATAGTCTAAAAGGCACTGAAAAATTGCAGAAGAGGCTTGATCTGCATCCGATTCCACTCAAAACTGACGTGGACTCTATGTTCTCCACGCGAAATTTCGTAGTCCATCGAGATCCATCGAGATCCATAAGCACAATTATTGCCCGGTTCAGTAATTAGTGCGTCACAGTGAGGAAAGGGGCCCGATGGCCTCAGAACATCTTTATCGGAGTCATGTCCATCTCGAAATCGATGTGGAGACTCTAGTCATGGATGAGCCATCGAGGGAAGGTTCGGACTCCACCTGCGTCGGAAACGGAGCTTACTTGAGGTTTTGGAGTTTCAAACCAAATTTCTCAAAGGTACCTAAAAAATTTGAAGAGGCTTGATCTGCGACCGATTCAACTCAAGCTTGACGTAGACTGTATGTTGTCTGCGTCAAACGTCCACGCAAAATTTTGGAGTCCAACGAGATCCATAAGCACAACTATTGCCTGATCCGGTAATCAGGGCCTCTCGGTAAGGAAAGTGGCATGATGGCCTTGGAACGTCTTTATCAGAGTCCAGTCCATCTCGAAATTGATGTGTAGACTCTCCAGTCATGGACAAGACGCAGGGAACTTCTGTACTATGCCTACATCGGATTACATGCTTACTTGCGGTTTCGGAGTTTCGACCTAATCTTCCTAAGGGCACCTAAAAACTTCATAAGAGGCTCGATCTGCGACCGATTCCACTCAAAATTGACGTGGACTGTATGTTGTCCGCGACAGCCTACCATGCGAAATTTTGATGTCCATTGAGATCCATAAGCATTACTATTGCTTGATCCAACAATCAAGGCCTCTCGGTAAGGAAAGTGGCCTGATGGCCTCAGAAGGTCTTTATCGGAGTTTAATCCATCTAAAAACTGACGTGGAGACTCCAATCATGGACGAGCCGTTGAGGGAAAGTTCGGACTCCACCTGCTCGGAATCCGAGCTTATTTGCGGTTTCGGAGTTCCGAACCAATCTTCTGAAAGGCACCTAAATACTTCATAAGAGGCTCGATTTGCGATCGATTCTGCTTAAAATTGATGTGGACTGTATGTTGTCCGCAACAGACGTCCACGCAAAATTTTGAAGTCCAACGAGATCCATAAGCACAAATATTGTCCGATCCAGCAATCAGGGCCTCTCGATAAGGAAAGTGGCCCAATGGCCACAGACCGTCTTTATTAGAGTCCAGTCCATCACGAAATCGAAGAGTAGACTCTCCAGTCATGGACAAGCCGCCGAGGGAAAGTTCAGACTCCACAGGCGTCGAAATCCACACTTACATATGGTTTCGGAGTTTCGAACCAATCGTTTGAAAGGCACCTAAAACCTTCAGAAGAGGCTCGATATGCGACCGATTCTGCTTGAAATTGACATTGATTGTATGGTTTTCGCGACAGACGACCACGTGAAATTTTAGCATCCATTGAGATCCATAAGAACAATTATTGCCCGATCAGGCAATCAGGACCTCTGGGTAAGGAAAGTGGCCCGATGGCCTCACAACGTCTTTATCTGTGTCTAGTCCATCTCGAAACCGACATGGAGACTCTAGTCATGGACGAGCCATTGAGGGACAGTTCGGACTCCACTTGCGTTGGAATCCGAGCTTAATTGTGGTTTCGGAGTTTCGAACAAATCTTTCGAAAGGCACCTAAACACTTCAGAAGAGGCTCAATCTGCAACCGATTTCGCTAAAAAATAATGTGTACTGTATGTTGTCTGCGACAAACGTCCACAAAAATTTTCATAGTCCATCAAGATCCATAAGCACAACTATTGCCCGATCTGGCAAGAAGGGCCTCTCGTCGAGTCATGCGCGAGTTGCCGAGGGAAATATCGGACTTCGCCTGCATTGGAATCCACGATTACTTGCGATTTCGGAGTTTCAAACCAATCTTCTGAAGGGCACCTAAAACCTTTAGAAGTGGATCGATCTACTATTGATTCCGCTCAAAATTGACATGCACTGTATGTTTTCCGCAGAAAATGACCACGCGAAATTTCGAGGTCCATTGAGAACCATAAGCATAACTATTGCCCGATCCAGCAATCAGGGCCTTCCGGTAAGGAAGTGGCACGATGGCCTCAGAATGTCTTTGCCAGATCCAATCCATCTCGAAACCGACGTGGAGACACTCCAGTAATGGGCGAGCCTCTTAGGGTACTTTCGTACTTCGCCTACGTCGGAATCCAGGCTTACTGGCGATTTCAGAAGTGGTTCGATCTACGACCACTTACACTCAAAATTGACGTGAATTGTATGTTATTCGCGACAGACGACCACGTGAAATTTTGGCGTCCATTGAGATCCATAAGCACAACTATTGCCCGTTACGGCAATCAGGGCCTTTCGGTAGGGAAAGTGGCCCGATGGCTTTGGAACGTCCTTATCGGAGTCTAGTCCATCTCAAAACCGACGTGGAGCAGTCGTGAGAAAGTTCGGACTCCACTGCGTCGAAAATGGAGCTTACTTGCGGTTTCAGAGTTTCAAACCATCTTCCGACAGGCACCTAAACACTTGAAAAGTGGCTTGATCTGCGACTGATTTAGCTCAATCTTGATGTCGACTGTATGTTGTCTGCATCAGACGTCCACGCAAAATTTTGGAATCCAACGAGATCCATAAGCACAACTATTGCCCTACCCAGTAATCAGGGCCTCTCGATAAGGAAAGTGGCATGATGGCCTCAAAGCGTCTTTATCAGAGTCCATTGCATCTCGAAACCGACGTGTTGACTCTCGTGTCATGGACGAGCCGCCAAGGGAACTTTCGTACTACGCCTGGATCGGATTCCACGCTTACTTGCGGTTTTGGAGTTTCGAACTAATCTTCCGAAGGGCACCTGAAAACTTCATAAGAGACTCGATCTATGACTGATTCCGTTCAAATTAACGTGGATTGTATGTTGTCCGCAACAGACGACCACGCGAAATTTCGACGTCCATTGAGATCCATAAGCATAACTATTGCCTGATTCGGCAATCAGGGCCTCTCGGTAAGGAAAGTGGCCTGATGGCCTCAAAACGTCTTTATCGGAGTTTAATCCATCTCAAAACTGACGTGGAGACTCAGTCATGGATGAGCCACTGAGGGAAAGTTCGGACTCCACCTGCGTTGGAATCCGTGCTAATTTGTGGTTTCAGAGTTTCGATCCAATCTTCTGAAAGGCACCAAAACACTTCAGAAGAGGCTCAATCTGTGATTGATTCCGCTTAAAATTGACATGGACTGTATGTTGTCCGCAACAGACGTTCACGCAAAATTTCGAAGTCCAACGAGATCCATAAGCACAACCATTGTCCGATCCAGCAATCAGGGCCTTTCGATAAGGAAAGTGACCCGATGGCCTCAGACCGTCTTTATTGGAGTCCAGTCCATCACGAAACGACGTGTAGATTCTCCAGTCATAGACGAGCCTCCGAGGGAAAGTTTAGACTCCACAGGCATCGGAATCCCCGGTTACATACGATTTCAGAGTTTCAAACCAATCTTTCAAAAGGCACCTAAACACTTCAAAAGAGGATCGATCTGCAATCGATTCCACTCAAAATTAAAATGGACTGTATGTTTTCCACGACAGACATCCAAATGAAATTTTAGAGTCCATTGAGATCCGGAAGCATAACTATTGCCCGATCTGGTAATGAGGGCTGCTCGGTAAGGAAAGTGGTCTGATCACCTCGGAACATCTTTATCGGATTCCAGTTCGTCTCGAAACCGATGTTAAGGCTCTGCAGTCATGGAGGAGGTGCTGACGAAAATTTTGGACTTCAGATGCGTCGGAATCAGCGCTTACTTGCGGTTTCGGAGTTTTAAACCAATCTTTTGAAAGGCACCTAGAACCTTCAGAAGTGGCTCGATATGTGACCGATTCTGCTCAAAATAAACGTTGACTGTATGTTTTCTGCGACAGACGACCAAGCAAATTTTCGTTGTCCATTGAGATCCATAAGCACAACTATTGCCCAATCCGGCTATCTGGGAGTCATGGTAAGGAAAGTGGCCTGATGGCCTCAGAACGTCATTATCGTAGACCAACCCATCTCGAAACCGACGTAGAGACTCGCCAGTCATGGACGAGCCTTCGAGGGAAAGTTCGGCTCCATCTACGTCGGCATCCGCACTTACTTGCGATTTTGGAGTTTCGAACCAATCTTTTGAAAGGCACCTAGAACCTTCAGAAGAGGCTCGATATGAGACCGATTCTATTCAAAATTGAAGTTGACTGTATGTTTTCCGCGACAGGCGACCACGTGAAATTTTGGCATCCATTGGGATCCATAAGCACAACTATTGCCCGATCTAGCAATCAGGGCCTCATGGTAAGGAATGTTGGCCGATGGCCTCACAACATCTTTATCAGAGTCTAGTTCATCTCGAAACCAACGTGGAGACTCTACTCATGGACTAGCCATCGAGGGAAGGCCCAGACTCCACTTGCATCGGAATCTAAACTTACTTGTGGTTTCGGAGTTTCGAACTAATCTTTCGAAAGGCACCTAAACACATCATAAGAGGCTTGATCTGCAACCGATTCCGCTAAAAAATAACGTGTACTGTATGTTATCCTCGACAAACGTCCACGCAAATTTTCATAGTCCATCGAGATCCAAAAGCACAACCATTGCCCGATCTGGCAAGAAGGGCCTCTTGGTAAGGAAAGTGGCCCGATGGCCTCAGAACGTCTTTATCGAAGTCTAGTCCATCTCGAAACTAATGTGTAGACTCTCGAGTCAAGCACGAGCCGCCGAGGGAAATTTCAGACTTCGCCTGCGTTGGAAGCCACACTTACTTGTGGTTCAGAGTTTCAAACCAATCTTTCGGAGGGCGCCTAAAACCTTCAGAAGAGGATCGATCTACAACCGGTTCCACTCAAAATTGACCTACAATGTATGTATTCCGCAACAAACGACCACGTGAAATTTCGACGTCCATTGAGATCCATAAGCACAATTATTGCCCGATCCAGCAAGCAGGGCCTCTCGGTAAGGAAAGTGGCACGATGGCCTTGGAACATGTTTGCCCGATCCAATCCATCTTGAAACTGACGTGGAGACACTCCAGTCATGGGCGAGCCTCCGTGGGTACTTTTGTACTTCGCTTGCGTCGGAATCCATGCTTACTTGCCATTTCAGAGTTTCGAACTAATCTTCCAAAGGGCACCTAAAACCTTCAGATCTGCAACCAATTATGCTCAAAATTGACGTGGACTGTATGTTATCCGTGACAGATGACCACGCGAAATTTTGGCGTCCATTGAGATCCATAAGCACAATTATTGCTCGATCTGGCAATCAAGGCCTTTCGGTAAGGAAAGTGGCTCGATGGCCTCGGAACGCCCTTATCGGATTCTAGTCCATCTCGAAACCAACGTGGAGACTCTCGATTCATGCACGAGCCGCGAAGGGAAATTTCGGACTTCGCATGCGTTGGAATCCACGCTTACTTGCGGTTTCGGAGTTTCGAACCAATCTTCGAAAGGCCACCTAAAACCTTCAGAAGAGAATCGATCTACGACCGATTCTACTCAAAATTGACTTGCACTGTATGTTTTCCATTTCAAACGACCTCGCGTTATTTCGGCGTCCATTGAGATCCATAATCATAACTATTGCCCGATCCGGCAATCAGGGCCTCTCGATAAGGAAAAGTGGCACGATGGCCTCGGAACGTCTTTGCCCGATCCAATCCATCTCGAAACCAACATGGAGATACTCCAGTCATGGGCTAGCCTCCGAGGGTACTTTCGTACTTGCTTGCGTCGGAATCCACGCTTACTTGCGGTTTTAGAGTTTCGAACTAATCTTCCGAAGGGCACCTTAAAAGCTTTGATCTGCGACCAATTAAGCACAAAATTACGTGGACTGTATGTTATCCATGACAACTTCCTTGTGGTTTTAGAGTTTCAAACCAATCTTTTGAAAGGCACCTAAACACTCCATAAGAGGCTAGATCTGCAATCGATTCCACTAAAAAATAACGTGTACTGTATGTTGTCCGTGACAAATTCATAGTCCATCGAGATTCATAAGCACAACCATTGCCCGATCTGGCAAGAAGGGCCTCTCGGTAAGGAAAGTGGCCCGATGGCCTCAGAACGTCTTTATCAGAGTCCAGTCCATCTCGAAACCGACGTGTAGACTCTCGAGTCATGCACGAGACGTTGAGAGAAATTTCAGACTTTGCCTGTGTTGGAATCCACGCTTACATACGGTTTCGGAGTTTCGAATCAATCTTCCAAAGGGCACCTAAAACCTTCAAAAGAGGATTGATCTACAACCGATTCCGCTCAAAATTGACGTGCATTGTATGTTTTCCACGACAAACAACCACGCGAAATTTCGGCGTCCATTGAGATCCATAAGCACAACTATTACCCGATCCAGCAATCAGGGCCTCTCGGTAAGGAAATTGGCACGATGGCCTCGGAATGTCTTTGCCCGATCCAATCCATCTCGAAACCGATGTGGAGACACTCCAGTCATCGGAGAGCCTTCGAGGGTACTTTCGTACTTCGCCTGCTTCAGAATCCACGCTTACTTGCGGTTTCAGAGTTTCGAACTAATCTTCTGAAGGGCACCTAAAACCTTCAGAAGAGGTTCGATCTGCGACCAATTACGCTCAAAATTGACGTGGACTGTATGTTATCTGCGACAGACGACCACGCGAAATTTCAGTGTCCATTGAGATCCATAAGCACAACTATTGCCCGATCCGGCAATCAGGGCCTTTCGGTAAGGAAAGTGGCCCGATGGCCTCGAAACGTCCTTATCAGAGTCTAGTCCATCTCGAAACCGACATGGAGACTCTAGTCATGGATGAGCCGTCGAGGGAAAGTTCATACACCGCTTGCATCGGAAACACAGCTTACTTGCGGTGTCAGAGTTTCAAACCAATCTTCCAAATGGTACCTAAACACTTCAGAAAAGGCTTGATCTGCGACCGATTCAGCACTAGCTTGACGTAGACTGTATGTTGTCCGCATCAGACGTCCACGTAAAATTTTAGAGTCCAACGAGATCCATAAGCACAACTATTGCCCGATCCGCTAATTAGGGCCTCTCAATAAGGAAAGTGGCATGATGATGGCCTCGGAACATCTTTATCAGAGTCCAGTCCATCTCGAAACCGACGTGTAGACTCTCCAGTCATGGACGAGTCGCTAAGGGAACTTTTGTACTGTGCATGCATCGGATTCCATGCTTACTTGCGGTTTTGGAGTTTCAAACTAATTTTCCTAAGGGCACCTAAAAACTTCAAAAGACGCTCGATCTGCGACCGATTCCGCTCAAAATTGACGTGGACTGTATGTTGTCTGCGACAGACGACCATGTGAAATTTCGACGTCCATTGAGATCCATAAGCATAACTATTTCCTGATCCGGCAATCAAGGCCTCTGACTAAGGAAAGTGGCCTGATGGCCTCAAACGTCTTTATCGGAGTTTAATCCATCTCAAAACCGACGTGGAGACTCCACTCATGGACGAGCCACCGAGGGAAAGTTCGGACTCCACCTGGGTCGGAATCCAAGCTTATTTGCGGTTTCGGAGTTTAAAAAAATCTTCCAAAAGGCACCTAACCACTTCAGAAGAGGCTCGATATTCGATCGACTCCGCTTAAAATTGACGTGGACTGTATGTTTTCTGCGACCAACATCAAAAGAAAATTTTCGGACACCAGATGCGTCAGAATCCGCGCTTACTTGCGGTTTCGGAGTTTCGAACCAATCTTTTGAAAGGCACCTAGAACCTTCAGAAGAGGCTAGATATGTGATCGACTCTGCTCAATATTTACATTGATTGTATGTTTTCCATGACATACGACCACGCAAAATTTCAACGTCCATTGATGTAACACCCGTACCATAATTAGCCCTCTGTACACCTCATTTCCGAACTCGGCATACTCGAAACAGTCCAAACCGACTAGTTTCGATCAGGAACCCTATTTTAGTACCGCAACGACCCGAGACTTGTACCCCAACGACCGCACGGACGTCACGACTCCAATGTCGCGCGGCACGCTCTGTTTCGATACCTAGTTTGAAAGATGCGTACTTATGCGCAATCGTGTGGGCTCCACTTGCACAAATCCCTAGGTTGTCCCATCAATCAATCAAACATCCCATCAATCAATCAAGCATCAATCAATCAAGTGTTCCATCAAGTACATCCCTCTCTTTCCTCACAAGTCAACTAAGCCCATACCTAAGCCATCCACTCTCATGAATGCCCCATCCCCTTGATATCATCATTCCCTTTTCAAATATCATCTATGTCCCAAGCCCCTACCACCATAAAAGTGCCATACGTAGCCACTTTCATTTGAAAAAGAAAGAGAGAGAGAGAGAGAGAGAGAGAGAAAGAAAAGAAAGAGATTAGTGAGTGAGATTGGAAGGTCAAGAGAGAGTTTTTGGTGAGCTTAGGTGACTAGAGGAGGGGATCTACCCCATCCGATCGACTATCCGACCCGATCCAACCGTCCATTTTCGGGTGAGTGCTAAGGGGGACATAAACTCCCCTTTTTCCTTGTTTTCCCTTCATATTTTGGGCCCACAAGTGGGCCATGCTGTGAGATAGCGTGCCCCGCATGCTGCCATAGTATGGACCACCTTGGGTGGCCCACCATGATGCTTATTTTTCTATTCCACCCTCATTCTTTAGATCACAAAGATCTAGATGAAGGAAAATGCAAAAATTGTTTTGATCCAGAGTTTTGGGCCCACCTTGCGACGGAGAACCAGATGAATGGTTTGGATCGCCCACATATGGGCCTACATAGTTTTAAATAATAAATAAATAAATAAACAAAAATAAAAAGAAAAAAAGAAAAAAAAAGAGAGAAGAAGACGCTGGAGGTTCTCAGCGTGAAAGACGCTGGAACGTTCTAGCGTCAGATACATGAAGACCGTGAGTGGGGTCCCCACTCGTGGGACCCACCTTGATGTATTAGCCTTATCCACACCATCCGTCTGTTTCTCCAGCCCATTTTAGGGCTGGACACCAAAAATGAAGCAAATCCAGATCTTAGGTGGACCACACCATAGAAAACAGTGAAGATAATGAAGCCCACTGTCTAAACTTCTTGGGCCCACCGTGACGTTTGTAGACCTTTTCACCTACCCAATATTGGGCTCATTAGGTCCCCAATGAGCTGGGGAACCTGATGAATGGAGTGGATCACACTCATGTGGGCCCCACTCGAAATAAACAAAAGAAGGAAAAAAAAAAAAAAAAAAAAGCCCAACGCTGGATGGTTCCAGCGTCTGAGACGCTGTGAACATCCAGCGTCTGGACGCTTGGGCAGCACCTTTGGAGAGGGTCCCCACTCGTGGGACCCACCTTGATGTTTGTGTTAAATCCAAACCGTCCATCTGTTTCCCTGGATCATTTTAGGGCCAGGGCCCAAACGTGAAGCAAATCCAAATCTCAAGTGGACCGTACTACCTGAAACAGTGGAGATAATAACTTCTACTGTCGACCTTTCTCTGGCCCATCTTGAAGTTTGTAGACCTCATAACCTGTCCAATATTGGACTCGTTTGGTCCCCCATGAGCTGGTGAACATAATAGACGGAGTGGATCGTCCTCATGTGGGCTCCACTTGATGATATCCAAAAGAAAAAGAAAAAGAAAAATAAAGAACAAGAGGACCAGCGCTGAACGCTGGCCTCTCACCGCACTAGGGGCACTGGGAGTAGCCAGCGTCCACGGATGCTGGGCTCCTCAGCCGTCCAGTCAGTGGCCCACCTCGTGGGACCCACCATGATGTATTTGTTTTATCCAAGCCGTCCATCTGTTTTCCCAGATCATTTCACGGCCCACGCCCAAAGACCAAAAAGATCCCGATCTTGGGTGGGCCTCACCACAGGAAGCAGTGGAGATGAATGGCCACCGTTGGAAAAAAAATAATAAATTTGGGGCCCACTGTTGCACGTGTAGGGCCCCACCGTGAGGTTTATTTATCATCTACCTTGCTACTGAGGTCGCACAGACCTGGATGGATGGAAAATACGTATATCAGTTCCGTCCAAAACTTTTGGGGGCCATGAGTGTGGCCCACGCTAAAGGCAGGGTGCTGGACACGCTGTCCAGCAGTGGCCCACCTCATGGGGCCTACCATGCCCAGCCATCCATCCATTTTGGTATATCATTTCAGGGCATGGCCCACAAATGAACCTGATACAAGTCTTAGGTGGGCCACACCATCTGGAATGGTGGAGAGAATGATGTCCACCGTTGCAACCTTCCTAGGCCACATGATGTTTATTTCCCACCTAGACCTGTGCCACAGATCTGGGTGAAGGGAAATCATAAATATCAGCTTTATGCATAACTCTTGTGACCCAAGTGGGTGACACGCTAGTCCAGCAGGTGGCCCACCTTATGGGTCCCACATGATGTATGTGTCTGATCCAAGCCGTCCTCTATTGGGCTTACCTATGATGTATATGCTTTATCCATGTCATCCAGATACAAGGACCCACCTTGGGTATGTATTAATCCACGCCGATGGATGGTGGACTGTTGAAATCATCCATCAGTCCAAAGGGTGGGGCCGGCTATAGTAGTCCACCTTGATGATGCGTTGTATACACACCTCATTACGGTGCCCGATCCATCGGTCACCTTAGACCAGCATGATGCTTGTATTTTATTCATAATGCTCAGTATGTGGGCCGTTGTGGTGCTCACTTTAAAGTATGTATTGCACATTCATACTGTCCATGCGTTGGACAGATCATTTTAGAGTATAAGCCCAAAAAGGAGGCTGATCCGTAGCTCAAGTAGACTCCTCGCTGGATAGTAAGGGCTGGCCATATGGTCCAGTATATGGGCTATCATTGATGTCCCATTGGAGACCACCAGGGCCTACCTTGATGTAATCATGCCATACATCGGTCCTTCTAGCCATTTGTTGCGAATGAGGGGCCGATTCAAATCTTAGGTGGGCCATGCCACAAAGACTTTTCTATTATTAGTACGACCCTCTAGTCAGATCCCACTCCCTATATATTCGACCAGTTGAGGCCGATTATCACATGATACGCTTGAAACATGCTAATATACTTAGCCTAGTATATCACACTGATAATATGCTTAGTGTAATGAATATCATGCCCATTCATTTGTGCATACGCACCATATGTATGCCTGACTGTGGATGATGTTGATCATAGTATATGCCTTATAGCTTGAGATACTTAGGGGACCCGTATGAGATAGGGTCACCCCACATGATCCCGCGGTATGCGCAGGTTTAGTGCATGGCTTTGATAGTATGACTCATGCATCTCGCATTATGCATGTCATGATCAGATTCTCACCCCAGCAGCATCGGGGTTGTGACCACCACAATCACATCGTGGATGGTAGGAATGGACACCGAAAATATGTTCTAGCACTTGGGCGCCAAAGATGTCCTTGGGTGAAAGTCCCTAAACCCTGTGGTACCAGTAGGATGCTCCAATGTCTAGATCGAGTGGATTTATGAGCGCATGAGGGCCAAATACCAGTAGGCCGCATCTCCCACTATGTCAGGGTTGGTTGGAAGGGGGTGTGACCTTACCCCCTCGAGTGTAGAGGGCTATATACTAGGTTGAGTCTGACCAGCTCGTGAATGGGTTCGCTATCGACGAGCCGGGTGGATTTCCTTGTATGTCATTGACGAGGCGGATAGTGAGGTCTCTTCCACTCGCTTGGTTATGCGCGCGATGGGCGTCAACCAATGTCTGAAGTGTACTAGACCCCGGTGATGTCCCAGTGGTAAACTGTATGATATATGGCAGTCGAGGATTGACATGCACACATTGCATCTTTAGCATATGACACTCGGCCATATAGGCTCCTTGCATTGCATAGCCTTGGGACGGATAATAACATTCATAGACTTGGTAGTGTAGCCTGCCATCATTTCTGCGTACTTTGATATCTGTATACCTGTCATATGCAATGCTTGCGCACACACCATGCACTCTCTAAGCTTCATAGTAAGCTTATGCACGTTGTTTACATTCAAGACATACTATAGCGCGACAACAGTGAGACAGGGGTGCGCATTTGATCTTTCAGCTTTCAGTTATACATTGTATTTCCTTTTTCTGTAGCATTGTACTCAAAAAATTATCTTAGTGGATATGTGATATGATGCTTTTGGTTTGGTATACTAGTGTTAATGCTCATCTATAAAAAAAAAAAAAAAAAGTTTACCTTGAAAATCCTCCTTGTGGGATCCCAGGATTGGAACCTGGCGTATGGAAGCTAGGAGCCGAGAATGGGGTACCACAGAAGCTGTCGGCACTGAATTCGACGGCCGGGAATTTTGTGAACCCGGTCCCCGAGTTTGGGGCGTGACAATTGAGATCCATAAGCACAACTATTGCCCGATCCGGCAATAAGGGCGTCACGGTAAGGAAAGTGGCTTGATGGCCTCAGAACGTCGTTGTCGTAGACCAATCCATCTCAAAACCAACGTAGAGACTCTCCAGTCATGGACAAGCCTCCAAGGGAAAGTTCAGCTCCACCTACGTCGGAATCCGCAGTTACTTACGGTTTCGGAGTTTCGAACCAATTGTTTGAAAGGCACCTAGAACCTTCAAAAGAGGCTTGATATGCGACCGATTCTGCTCAAAATTGACGTTGACTGTATGTTTTCCGTGACAGGCGACCACGCGAAATTTTGTCGTCCATTGAGATCCATAAGCACAACTATTGCCCGATCTGACAATCAGGGCCTCTCAGTAAGGAAAGTGGCTCGATGGCCTCAGAACATTTTTATCGGAGTCCAGTTCATCTCGAAACCGACTTGGAGACTCTACAGTCATGGACGAGGTGCGGATGAAAATTTTGGACTCCAGATGTGTCGGAATCCACGCTTACTTGCGGTTTCGGAGTTTCGAACCAATCTTTTGAAAGGCACCTAGAACCTTCAGAAGAGGCTCGATATGCGACCAATTCTGCTCAATATTTACGTTGACTGTATGTTTTCCGCAATAGACGACCACGCAAAATTTTGACATCCATTGAGATCCATAAGCACAATTGTTGCTCGATCCGGCAATCAGGGCATCACGGTAAGGAAAGTGGCCTACTGGGCTCAAAACATCATTATCGTAGACCAGTCCATCACGAAACGAACGTAGAGAATCTCCAATCATGGAAGAGCCTCCGAAGGAAAGTTCGGCTCCACCTACGTCGCAATCCGCACTTGCAGTTTCGGAGTTTTGAACAAATCGTTTGATAAGCACCTAGAACCTTCAGAAGAGGCTCGATATGCAACCGATTCTGCTCAAAATTGATGTTGACTGTATGTTTTCCGCGACAGACGACCACGCAAAATTTTAGCGTCCATTGAGATCCATAAGCACAATCTATTGCCCAATCCGGCAATCAGGGCCTCTCAGTAAGGAAAGTGGCCCAATGACGTCATTACGTCTTTATCGGAGTCTAGTCCATCTCGAAACCGACGTGGAGACTCTAGTCATGGATGAGCCACCGAGGGAAAGTTCGGACTCCACTTTAGTTGGAATCCGAGCTTACTTGTGGCTTCGCAGTTTTGAACCAATCTTTTGAAAGGGACCTAAACACTTCATAAGACGCTCGATCTGCAACCGATTTCACTAAAACATAATGTGTACTATATGTTGTCCACGAGAAACATGCACGCAAATTTTCATAGTCCATCGAGATCCATAAGCACATTTATTGCCCGATCCGGCAATCGGTAAGGAAAGTGGCCCGATGGCCTCGGAACGTCCTTATTAGAGTCTAGTCCATCTCGAAACGGACATGTAGACTCTCCAGTCATGGACGAACTGCCAAGGAAACTTTCTTAGTACGCCTGCATCGGATTCCACGCTTACTTGCGGTTTTGGAGTTTCGAACCAATCTTCCGAAGGGCACCTAAAAACTTCAGAAGAGGCTCAATTTGCAACCGATTCTGCTTAAAATTGACATGGACTGTATGTTGTCCGCGATAGACGACCACACAAGATATTGACGTCCATTAAGATCCATAAGCATAACTATTGCCTGATCCGGCAATCAAGGCCTCTCGGTAAGAAAAGTGGCCTGATGGCCTCAAAACGTCTTTATTGGAGTTTAATCCATCTCAAAACTGATGTGGAGACTCCAGTCATGGACGAGCCGCCGAGGGAAAGATTAGACTTCACCTGCGTTGGAATCCGAGCTTATTTGCAGTTTTGGAGTTTCGAACCAATCTTCCGAAAGGCACCTAAACACTTCAGAAGAGGCTCAATCTGCGACTAATTTCACTTACAATTGATGTGGACTATATGTTGTCCGCAACAGACGTCCATGCAAAATTTTAAAGTCCAACGAGGTCCACAAGCACAACCATTGTCCGATCCAGCAATCAGGGCCTTTCGATAAGGAAAGTGGCCCGATGTTTTCTGGGACAGACATCCAAATGAAATTTCCCGATATGAGTCCATTAAGATCCAAAAGCATAACTATTGCCCGATCTGGTAATCAGGGCCTCTCGGTAAAGAAAGTGGCCCGATGGCCTCGGAACATCTTTATCGGAGTCCAGTTCATCTTGAAACCAACATGGAGACTTTGTAGTCATGGAGGAGGTGTTGATGAAAATTTCGGACTCCAGATGTGTTAGAATTCGCGCTTACTTGCAGTTTCGGAGTTTCGAACCGATCTTTTGAAAGGCACCTAGAACCTTCAAAAGAGGCTCGATATTCGATCGATTCTGCTCAAAATTGACGTTGACTGCATGTTTTCCGCGACAGATGACCACGCGAAATTTTGTCGTCCATTGAGATCCATAAGCACAACTATTGCCCGATCCGGCAATCAGGGCCTCTTGGTAAGGAAAGTGGCTCGATGGCCTTACAACGTCTCTATCGAAGTCTAGTCCATCTTGAAATTGACGTGGAGACTAGTCATGGATGAGCCGCCGAGAGAATGTTCGGACTCCACTAGCGTCGGAATCCAACCTTACTTGTGGTTTCGGAGTTTCGAACCAATCTTTCGAAAGGCACCTAAACACTTCTTCAAAGGCTCGATCTGCAACCGATTCCTCTAAAAAATAACGTGTACTATATGTTGTCCGCGACAAATTCATAGTCCATTGAGATCCATAAGCACAACCATTGCCCAATCTGGCAAGCAAAGCCTCTCGGTAAGGAAAGTGGCCTGATGGCCTCAGAACGTCATTATCGGAGTCTTGTACATCTCGAAACCGACGTGTACACTCTCGAGTTATGCACGAGCCGCCAAGGGAAATTTCAGACATCACCTGCGTTGGAATCAATGCTTACTTGCGGTTTCGGAGTTTCGAACCAATCTTCCGAAGGGCACCTAACCTTCAGAAGAGGATCGATCAACGATCGATTCCAGTCAAAATTGATGTGCACTGTATGCTTTCCGCGACAAACGACCGCGTGAAATTTTGGCGTTCATTGATATCCAGAAGCACAACTATTGCCCGATCCAATAATCAGGGCCTCTTGGTAAGGAAAGTGGCACGATGGCCTCGAACCGTCTTTGCCCGATCCAATCCATCTCGAAACCGATGTGGAGACACTCCAGTTATCGGTGAGCTTCCGAGGGTACTTTTGTACTTCGCCTGTGTCGGAATCCACGCTTACTTGCGGTTTTAGAATTTCAAACTAATTTTTGAAGGGCACCTAAAACCTTCAGAAGAGGTTCGATCTGCGACCAATTATGCTCAAAATTGATGTGGACTATATGTTATCCACGAAGACGACCACACGAAATTTCAACGTCCATTGAGATCCATAAGTACAACTATTGCCCGATCCGGCAATCAGGGCCTTTCGGTAAGGAAAGTGGCCCGATGGCCTCAGAACGTCCTTATCGGAGTCTAGTCCATCTCGAAACCGACGTAGAGACTCCAGTCATGGACGAGACATTGAGGGAAAGTTCGGAATCCACCTGCGTCGGAAGCAGAGCTTACTTGCGGTTTCGGAGTTTCAAACCAATCTTCCGAAAGCCACCTAAACACTTCAGAAGGGCTTGATCTACAACCGATTCAGCTCAAGCTTGACGTAAACTGTATGTTGTCCGTGTTAGATGTCCACGAAAAATTTTGGAGTCCAACGAGATCCATAAGCACAACTATTGCCCGATTCGGTAAGCAGGGCCTCTCGGTAAGGAAAGTGGCATGATGGCCTTGGAACGTCTTTATCAAAGTCCAGTCTATCTCGAAACCGATGTGTAGACTCCCCAGTCATGGACGAGCCACCAAGCGAACTTTCGTACTACGCTTGCATCGGATTCCACGCTTACATACGGTTTCAGAGTTTCAAACCAATCTTTCAAAAGGCACCTAAACACTTCAGAAGAGGTTCGATCTGTGATCTAGTCCACTCAAAATTAAAGTAGATTGTATGTTTTCCGGGACAGGCATCCAAATGAAATTTTGGAGTCCATTGATATCTGGAAGCATAAGTATTGCCCGATCTGGTAATCAGGGCCTTTCGATAAGGAAATAGGTCCGATGGCCTCGGAACATCTTTATCGGAGTCCAATTCTTCTCGAAACCGACGTGGAGACTCTGTAGTCATGGAGGAGGTGCCAATGAAAATTTCGGACTCCAGATGCGTTAGAATCCATGCTTACTTGCAGTTTAGGAGATTCAAACCAATCTTTTGAAAGGCACCTAGAAACCTCTGAAGTGGCTCAATATGCGACCGATTCTGCTCAAAATTGACTTTGAATGGATGTTTTCCACGACAGATGACCACCCGAAATTTTGTCGTCCATTGAGATCCATAAGGACAACTATTGCCCGATCCGGCAATCAGGGCCTCTCGGTAAGGAAAGTGGCCCGATGGCCTCACAACGTCTCTATCGAAGTTTAGTCCTTCTCGAAACCAATGTGGAGACTCTAGTCATGGACGAGCCGCCAAGGGAAAGTTCAGACTCCACATGCATTGGAATCCACGCTTACATATGGTTTCAGAGTTTCAAACCAATCTTTCAAAAGGCACCTAAACACTTTAGAAGAGGATCGATCTGCGATCAATTCTACTCAAAATTGCAGTGGACTGTATGTTTTCCGGGACCAACATCCAAATGAAATTTTGGAGTCCATTGAGATCCGAAAGCATTACTATTGCCCGATCTGGTAATTACGGCCTCTCGATAAGGAAAGTGGCCCGATGGCCTCGGAACATCTTTATCGGAGTCCAGTTCATCTTGAAACACATGTGGAGACTCTGTAGTCATGGAGGAGGTGCCAATGAAAATTTTGAACTCTAGATGCGTCGGAATCCGCGCTTACTTGCAGTTTCGGAATTCGAACCAATCTTTTGAAAGGCACCTAGAACCTTTAGAAGTATCTCGATATGGAACTAATTCTGCTCAAAATTGACTTTGATTGCATGTTTTCCACGACAGTTTAGTCCTTCCTGAAACCGACATGGAGACTCTAGTCATGGATGAGTCGCCGAGGGAAAGTTCGGACTCCACTTGCATCGAAATCCGAGCTTACTTGTGGTTTCGGAGTTTCAAACAATCTTTCTGAAGGCATCTAAACACTTCATAAGAGGCTCAATCTGCAACCGATTTCGCTAAAAAATAACGTGTACTGTATGTTGTCCGCGATAAATTCATAGTCCATCGACATCCATAAGCACAACCATTGCTTGATTTGGCAAGAAGGGCCTCTCGTCAAGGAAAGTGGCCTGATGGCCTCAGAACGTCCTTATCGAAGTCTAGTCCATCTCGAAACTGACGTGGAGACTCTAGTCATGGACGAGACGTCGAGGGGAAGTTAGGAATCCACCAGCATCGGAAACAGAGCTTAATTGCGGTTTCGGAGTCTCAAACTAATCTTCGTAAAGGCATCTAAACACTTCCGAAGAGGCTTGATCTGCAACTGATTCAGGCCAAGCTTGACATAGACTATATGGTGCCCACGTCAGATGTCCACGGAAAATTTTGGAGTCCAACGAGATCCATAAGCACAACTATTACCCGATCCGGAAATCAAGGCCTCTCGGTAAGGAAAGTGACATGATGGCCTCGGAACGTCTTTATCAGAGTCCAGTCCATCTTGAAACCGATGTGTAGACTCCCCATTCATGGACGAGCCACCAAGGCAACTTTTGTACTTCGCCTGCATTGGATTCCACGCTTAGTTACGGTTTTAGAGTTTTGAACTAATCTTCCGAGGGCACCTCCAAACTTCAGAAGAGGCTCGATTACGACCGATTCCACTCAAAATTGACGTGGACTGTACGCTGTCTGCGACAGATGACCATGCAAAATTTTGACGTCCATTAAGATCCATAAGCATAACTATTGCCTGATCCGACAATCAAGGCCTCTTGGTAAGGAAAGTGGCCTGATGGCCTCAAAACGTCTTTATCAGAGTTTAATCCATCTCAAACTGATGTGGAGACTCCAGTCATTGACGAGCCGCCAAGGGAAAGTTTGGACTCCACCTACGTCGGAATCCGAGCTTATTTGCGGTTTTGGAGTTTCGAACTAAGCTTCCGAAAGGCACCTAAACACTTCAGAAGAGGTTTGATCTGCGACCGATTCCTCTTAAAATTGATGTGGACTAAATGTTATCCGCAACAAACGTCCACGCAAAATTTCGAAGTCCAGCGAGATCCATAAGCACAACTATTGTCCGATCCGACAATCAGGCCTTCTCGATAAGGAAAGTGACCCAATGGCCTCAGACCATCTTTATTGGAGTCTAGTCCATCACGAAACCAACGTGTAGAATCTTCGAGGGAAAGTTTGGACTCCACAGGCGTCGGAATCCACACTTACATACGGTTTCAGAGTTTCGAACCAAAAATTCAAAGGGCACCTAAACACTTCAGAAGAGGATCGATCTACGATCGATTCCACTCAAAATTGAAGTGGACTATATGTTTTCCGGGACTAACATCCAAATGAAATTTTGGAGTCCGTTGAGATCCAGAAGCATAACTATTGCTTGATCTGGTAATCAGGGCCTCTCGGTAAGTAAAGTGGCCCGATGGCCTCGGAACATCTTTATCGGAGTCCAGTTCGTCTCGAAACCGACGTGGAGACTCTGTAGTCATGGAGGAGGTGTCGATAAAAATTTCAGAGTCTAGATGCGTCGGAATCCGCGCTTACTTGCAGTTTCGGAGTTTCAAACCAATCTTTTGAAAGGCACCTAGAACCTTTAAAAGATGCTCGATATGCGACCGATTCGGCTCAAAATTGACGTTGATTGCATGTTTTCCGCGATAGATGACCACGCGAAATTTTGTCATCCATTGAGATCCATAAGCACAACTATTGCCCGATCCGGCAATCAGGGCCTCTCGGAAAAGGAAAGTGGCTCGATGGCCTCACAATGTCTCTATCGAAGTCTAGTCCATCTCGAAACTGACGTGGAGACTCTAGTCATGGATGAGCCGCCGAGGGAAAGTTCGGACTCCAGTTGCGTCGAAATCCGAGCTTACTTGTGGTTTCGGTGTTTCGAGCCAATCTTTCGCAAGGCACCTAAACACTTCATCAGAGGCTCGATCTGCAATCTATTCCGCTAAAAAATAACGTGTACTATATATTGCCCGTGACAAATTCATAGTCCATTGAGATCCCTAAGCACAACCATTGCACGATTTGGCGAGAAAAGCCTCTCGGTGAGGAAAGTGGCCTGATGGCCTCAGAACGTCATTATCGGAGTCCAGTCCATCTCGAAACCGACGTGTACACTCTCGAGTTATGCACTAGCCGCCGAGGGAAATTTCAGACATCGCCTGTGTTGGAATCCACGCTTACTTGCGGTTTCGGAGTTTTGAACCAATCTTCCAAAGGGCACCCAAAACCTTCAAAAGAGGATCGATCTACGACCAATTCCACTCAAAATTGACGTGCACTGTATGTTTTCTGTGACAAACGACCATGTGAAATTTCGGCGTCTATTGATATCCAGAAGCACAACTATTGCCCGATCCAATAATCAGGGCCTCTCGCTAAGGAAAGTGGCACGATGGCCTCAGACCGTCTTTGCCTAGTCCAATCCATCTCGAAACTGATGTGGAGACACCCCAGTCATCGGCGAGCCTCCGAGGGTACTTTCGTACTTGGCCTACATTGAAATCCACGCTTACTTGCGGTTTTAGAGTTTCGAACTAATTTTCGAAGGGTACCTAAAACCTTCAGAAGAGGTTCGATCTGCGACCAATTACGCTCAAATTGATGTGGACTATATGTTATCCGCGACAGACGACCACTCGAAATTTCGGCGTCCATTGAGATCTATAAGCACAACTATTGCCCGATCCGGCAATCAGGGCCTTTCGGTAAGGAAAGTGGCCCGATGGCCTCGAAACGTCTCTATTGAAGTCTAGTCCATCTCGAAACTGACGTGGAGACTCTAGTTATGGATGAGCCACCGAGGGAAAGTTCAGACTCCAATTGCGTCAGAATCTGAGCTTACTTGTGGTTTTGGAGTTTCAAACCAGTCTTTCGAAAGGCACCTAAACACTTCATCAGAGGCTCGATCTGCAACCGATTCCACTAAAAAATAACATGTACTATATGTTGTCCGCGACAAATTCATAGTCCATTGAGATCCCTAAGCACAACCGTTACTAGATCTAGCAAGAAGGGTCTGTCGGTAAGGAAAGTGGCTCGATGGCCTCAGAACGTCTTTATCGGAGTCCAGTCCATCTCAAAACCGACATGTAGACTCTCGAGTCATGCACGAGCTGCCGACGCAAATTTCTGACTTCACCTGGTTGGAATCCACGCTTATTTGCGGTTTGGGAGCTTCGAACCAATCTTCCAAAGGGCACCTAAAACCTTCAGAAGAGGATCGATCTACGACCGATTCCGCTCAAAATCGACGTGCATTGTATGTTTTCCGCGACAAACGACCACGTGAAATCTCAGCATCTATTAAGATCCATAAGCACAACTATTGCTCGATCCAGCAATCAGGGCCTCTGGATAAGGAAAGTGGAACGATGGCCTCGGAACATCTTTGCCTGATCCAATCCATCTCGAAACCGATGTGGAGACACTCCAGTCATTGGCGAACCTCCGAGGGTAGTTTCGTACTTCGCCTACGTTGGAATCCACGCTTGCTGTTTTAGAGTTTCGAACTAATTTCCGAAGGGCACCTAAAACCTTCAGAAGAGGTTCTATCTGCGACCAATTACCCTCTAAATAGACATGGACTGTATGGTTTCCGCGACAGATGACCACGCGAAATTTCGGCGTCCATTGAGATCCATAAGCACAACTATTGCCCGATTCGACAATCAGGGCCTTTCAGTAAGGAAAGTGGCCTGATGGCCACGAAACGTCCATATCAAAGTCTAGTCCATCTCGAAAATGAAGTGGAGACTCCAGTCATGGACGAGAAGTCGAGGGAAAGTTCAGACTCCACCTGCGTCGGAAACAGAGCTTACTTGCGGTTCAGAGTTTCAAACCAATCTTCCGAAAGCCACCTAAACACTTCAGAAGAGGCTTGAGCTGCGACCGATTCTGCTTAAAATTGATGTGGACTGTATGTTGTCCGCAACAGACGTCCACGTAAAATTTCAAAGTCCAACGAGATCCATAAGCACAACCATTGTCCAATCCGACAATCAAGGCCTCTCGATAAGGAAAGTGACTCGATGGCCTCAGACCATCTTTATTGGAGTCCAGTCCATCACGAAACCGACGTGTAGACTCTCTAGTCATGGACGAGCCGCCGAGGGAAAGTTCGGACTCCACAGGCATTGGAATACACGCACATACGGTTTCAGAGTTTCAAACCAATCTTTCAAAAGGCACCTGAACACTTCAGAAGAGGATCGATCTGTGATCGATTCCACTCAAAATTGAAATGGACTGTATGTTTTCCGGCACAGACATCCAAATGAAATTTTGGAGTCCATTGATATCCTGAAGCATAACTATTACCCGATCTGGTAATCAGGGCCTCTCGTTAAGGAAAGTGGTCCGATGGCCTCAGAATATCTTTATCGGAGTCGAGTTCGTCTTGAAACCGACGTGGAGACTTTGTAGTCATGGAGGAGGTGCCGATGAAAATTTCGGACTCCAGATGCGTTGGAATCCGCGCTTACTTGCAGTTTAGGAGATTCGAACCTATCTTTTGAAAGCACCTAGAACCTTCAGAAGAGGCTCGATATGCGATCGATTATGCTCAAAATTGACTTTGATTGTATGTTTTCCGCGACAAATGACCACCCGAAATTTTGTCGTCCATTGAGATCCATAAGCACAACTATTGCCCGATCCGGCAATCAGGGCCTCTTGGTAAGGAAAGTGGCTCGATGGCCTCACAATGTCTCTATCGAAGTTTACTCCTCGAAACCGACGTGTAAACTCTCCAGTCATGGACGAGCCGCCGAGGGAAAGTTCAGACTCCACTGGCATTGGAATTCACGCTTACATACGGTTTCAGAGTTTCAAACCAATCTTTCAAAAGGCACCTAAACACTTCAGAAGAGGATCGATCTGCGATCAAGTCCACTCAAAATTGAAGTGGACTGTATGTTTTCCGAGATAGACATCCAAATGAAATTTTGGAGTCCATTGATATCCGGAAGCATAACTATTGCCTGATCTGGTAATCAGGGCCTCTTGGTAAGGAAAGTGGTTCGATGGCCTCTTTATCGGAGTCCAGTTCTTCTTGAAACCGACATGGAGACTCTGTAGTCATGGAGGAGGTGCCGATTAAAATTTTGGACTTCAGATGCGTCGGAATCTGCGCTTACTTGCAGTTTAGGAGATTCGAACCATTCTTTTGAAAGGCACCTAGAACCTTCAAAAGTGGCTCAATATGCGACCGATTCTGCTCAAAATTGACTTCGAATGGATGTTTTCCGCGACAGATGACCACCCGAAATTTTGTCGTCCATTGAGATCCATAAGCACAACTATTGCCCGATCTGGCAATCACGGCCTCTCAGTAAGGAAAGTGGCCCAATGGCCTCACAAAGTCTCTATCGAAGTTTAGTCGAAACCGATGTGGAGGCTCTACTCATTGACGAGCCGCCGAGGGAAAGTTCGGACTCCACAAGCATTGGAATCCACGCTTACATATGGTTTCAGAGTTTCAAACCAATCTTTCAAAAGTCACCTAAACACTTCAGAAGAGGATCGATCTGCGATCGATTCCACTCAAAATTGCAGTGGATTGTATGTTTTCCGGCACAGACATCCAAATGAAATTTTGAAGTCCATTGAGATCCGAAAGCATAACTGTTGCCCGATCTGGTAATTAGGGCCTCTCGGTAAGGAAAGTGGCCCAATGGCCTCGGAACATCTTTATTGGAGTCCAGTTCATCTCGAAACTGACGTGGAGACTCTGTAGTCATGGAGGAGGTGCCAATGAAAATTTTGAACTCCAGATGCGCCGGAATCCGCGCTTACTTACAGTTTTGGAGATTCGAACGAATCTTTTGAAAGGCACCTAGAACCTTCAGAAGTGGCTCGATATGCAACCAATTCTGGTCAAAATTGACTTTAACTGCATGTTTTCCATGATAGTTTAGTCCTTCTCAAAACCGACATGGAGACTCTAGTCATGGATGAGCTGCCGAGGGAAAGTTCAGACTCCACTTGTGTCAGAATCCGAGCTTACTTGTGGTTCTAGAGTTTCAAACAATCTTTCGAAAGGCATCTAAACACTTCGTAAGAGGCTTGATCTGCAACCGATTCCGCTAAAAAATAATGTGTACTGTATGTTGTCTATGATAAATTCATAGTCCATCGACATCCATAAGCACAACCATTGCCCGATCTGGCAAGAAGGGCCTCTCGGTAAGGAAAGTGGCCCGATGGCCTCGGAACGTCCTTATTGGAGTCTAGTCCATCTCGAAACCGACGTGGAGACTCCAGTCATGGACGAGGCGTCAAGGGGAAGTTCGAATTCCACCGGCGTCGGAAACAGAGCTTACTTACGGTTTCGGAGTCTCAAACCAATCTTCCCAAAGGCACCTAAAGACTTCAGAAGAGGCTTGATCTGCGACCGATTCTGCCCAAGCTTGACATAGACTATATGGTGTCTGCGTTAGATGTCCATGGAAAATTTTGGAGTCCAATGAGATCCATAAGCACAACTATTGCCCAATTCGGTAATCAAGGCCTCTCGGTAAGGAAAGTGGCCTGATGGCCTCGGAACGTTTTTATCAGAGTCCACTCCATCTCGAAACTGACGTGTAGACTCCCCAGTCATGGACAAGCCGCCAAGGGAAAGTTTGGACTCCACAGGCGTCGGAATCCACACTTACATATGGTTTCAGAGTTTCAAAACAATCTTTCAAAAGGCACCTAAACACTTCAGAAGAGGATCGATCAGCGATCAAGTCCACTCAAAATTGAAGTGGATTGTATGTTTTTCGGGATAGACATCCAAATGAAAATTTGGAGTCCATTGAGATCCGGAAGCATAACTATTGCCCGATCTGGTAATCAGGGCCTCTCAGTAAGGAAAGTGGCCCGATGGCCTCGGAACATCTTTATCGGAGTTCAGTTCGTCTCGAAACCGACGTGGAAACTCTGTAGTCATGGAGGAGGTGCCAATGAAAATTTTGGACTACAGATGTGTCGGAATCCGCGCTTACTTGCAATTTCGGAGTTTCAAATCAATCTTTAAAAGGCACCTAGAACCTTCAGAAGTGGCTCGATATACGACCGATTCTGCTCAAAATTGACGTTGATTGCATGTTTTCCCTGACAGATGACCACGCGAAATTTTGTCGTCCATTGAGATCCATAAGCACAACTATTGCCCGATCGGGCAATCAGGACCTCTCGGTAAGGAAAGTGGCCCGATGGCCACACAACATCTCTTTCGAAGTCTAGTCCATCTTGAAACCGACGTGGAGACTCTAGTCATGGATGAGCCACCAGGGAAAGTTCGTACTCCAATTGCATCCAAATCCGAGCTTACTTGTGGTTTCGGAGTTTCGAACCAATCTTTCGAAAGGCATCTAAAGACTTCATAAGAGGCTCGATCTACAACCGATTCCTCTAAAAAATAACGTGTATTGTATGTTGTCCACGACAAATTCGTAGTCCATCGAGATCCATAAGCACAACCATTGCCCGATCTGGCAAGAAGGGCTTCTCGGTAAGGAAAGTGGCTCGATGGCCTCAGAATGTCTTTATCGAAGTCCAGTCCATGTCGAAACCGACATGTAGACTCTCGAGTCATGCACAAGCCACCGAGGGAAATTTCAGATTTCGCCTGCATTGGAATCCATGCTTGCGGTTTCAGAGTTTCGAACCAATCTTCCGAAGGGCTCTTAAAACCTTCAGAAGAGGATTGATCTACGACCTATTCCGCTCAAAATTGACGTGCACTGTATGTTTTCCTCGACAAATGACCACACAAAATTTTGGCACCCAATGAGATCCATAAGCACAACTATTGCCCGATCCAGCAATCAGCACCTCTCGGTAAGGAAAGTGGCATGATGGCCTCGGAACGTCTTTGCCCGATCCAATCCATCTGGAAATCGATGTGGAGACACTCCAGTCATCAGCGAGCCTCCGAGGGTACTTTCCTACTTCGCCTGCATCGGAATCCATGCTTACTGTTTTAGAGTTTCGAACTAATTTCTGAAGGGCACCTAAAACCTTCAGAAGAGGTTCGATCTGCGACCAATTACGCTCAAAATTGACGTGAACTGTAGGTTATCCAAAACAAACAACCATGCGAAATTTCGGCTTCCATTAAAATTCATAAGCACAACTATTGTCCGATCCGGCAATCAGGGCCTTTCAGTAAGGAAAGTGGCCTGATGTCCTCAAAATGTCTTTATCGGAGTTTAATCGATCTCAAAACTGACATGGAGACTCTAGTCATGGATGAGCCACCGAGGGAAAGTTCGAACTCCACCTGTGTCGGAATCCGAGCTTGTTTACGGTTTCGGAGTTTCGAACCAAGCTTCCAAAAGGCACCTAAACACTTCAGAAGAGGTCCATGTCGATTTGGATATGGACTGGACTCTGATAAAGAAGTTTTGAGGCCATCAGGCCACTTTCCTTACTATGGCGCCCTAATTACTGGATCGGGCAATAGTTGTCTTATGGATCTCGATGGACTCCAAAATTTCACGTGGACGTCTGTTGCGGACAACATACAGTCCACGTCAATTTTAAGTGGATCAGTCGCAGATCGAGCCTCTTCTGAAGGTTTTAGGTGCCCTTCGGAAGATTGGTTCGAAACTCTAAAATTGCAAGTAAGCGTAGATTCCGACGCAGGCAAAGTCCAAAATTTTCCTCATAAACTCATCCATAACAGGAGAAACTCCACATCGATTTAGAGATAGATTGGACTCAATAAAGACGTTCTGAGGCTATCGGGCCACTTTCCTTATCGAGAGGCTCTGATTGTTGAATCAAGCAATAATTGTGCTTATGAATCTCGATGGACTCCAAAATTTTGCGTGGACGTCTGTCACGGACAACATATAGTCCACGTCAACTTTGAGTGGAATCGATCACAGATCAAGCCTCTTCTGAAGTGCTTAGGTGCCTTTCAGAAGATAAGTTCAAAACTCCAAAACCGCAAGTAAGTGCGGGTTCTGATGCAGGCCTAGTTTGAAAATTCCCTCGGCCGGTCGTCCATGACTGGAGAGTCTCCACGTTGGTTTCAAGACGGACTCGACTCCGATAATGAAGTTCCGAGGCCATCGGGCCACTTTCCTTATCGAGAGGCTCTAGTTACCGGATCTAGCAATAGTTGTGTGTATGGATCTGTTGGACTCTAAAATTTTACGTGGACGTCTGTCGCGGATAACATACAGTCCATGTCAATTTTGAGCGGAATCGACCGTAGATCGAGCCACTTCTGATTTGTTTAGGTGCCTTTTAGAATATTGGTTCAAAACTCTGAAATCGCAAGTAAGCGCAGATTCTGATGCAGGAGGAGAAACTTTTCCTCGGCAGCTCGTCCATGACTAGAGAGTGTCTATGTCGGTCTCGAGTTAGACTGGACTCCAATAAAGACAATCTGAGGGCATCAAGCCACATTCCTTACCTTGATGCCCTAATTGCTGGATCGGGTAATAGTTGTGCTTATGGATGTCGATGGACTCCGAAATTTCGAGTGGACGTTTGTTGCGGACAACATACAGTCCACGTCAATTTTGAGCGGAATCAGTCGCAGATCGAGCCTCTTTTGAAGTGTTTAGCTGCTTTTTGGAAGATTGGTTCGAAACTCCAAAACCGCAAGTAAGCTCAGATTCCGACGCAGTTGGAGTCTGAACTTTCTCTCGATGTCTCATCCACGACTGGAGTCTCCACATCGGTTTCGAGATAGACTAGACTCCGATAAAGACGTTCCGAGGCCATCAGGCCACTTTCCTTAACTAAAGGCCCTGATTGTCGGACCAGGCAATAGTTGTGCTTATGGATCTCAATGGACACTGAAATTTGGTGTGGTTGTCTGTCGCGGACAACATAAAAACACGTCAATTTTGAGCAGAATTGATCGCAGATCAAGACTCTTCAGAACTTTTTAGGCGCCCTTTGGAAGATTGGTTCGAAAATTCAAAATCGTAAGTAAGTGTGGATTCCCACGGAGGCGAAGTACGAAAGTTCCCTCGGTAACTCATCCATGATTGGAGAGTCTCCATGTCGGTTTCGAGATTGACTGGACTCTGATAAAGAGTTTCGAGGCCATCGGGCCATTTTCCTTGCCAAGAGGCCATGATTGTCGGATCGGGCAATAGTTATGCGTATGGATCTCGATGGACTTCGAAATTTCACGTGGACGTCTATCATGGACAACATACAGTCCACCTTTATTTTAAGTGGAATCGGTGAAAGATCGAGCCTCTTCTGAAGTATTTAGGTGCCTTTCGTAAGATTGGTTCAAAACTCCGAAACTCTAAGTAAGCGCGAACTACGATATAGACGAAGTCTGAAATTTCCCTCGGCAGGTCATTTATGTCTGGAGAGTCTGCACATTGGTTTTAAAAGGGACTGGACTCCGATAAAGGCGTTCCGAGGCCATCAGGCCACTTTCCTTACCAAGAAGTCCTGATTGCCGGATCGACCAATAGTTATGCTTATGGATCTCGATGGACTCCAAAATTTCGCTTGGATGTTTGTCGCGGAAAACATGCAATCCATAACAATTTTGAGGGGAATTGATCACAGGTCGATCCTCTTCGGAAGTTTTTAGGTGCCTTACGAAAGATTGGTTCGAAACTCCAAAACCGCAAGTAAATGCGGATTCCAACGCAGGTGGATTTCAAATATTCCCTTGGCGGCTCGTTCATGACTGGAGAGTCTCCACATCAATTTCGAGATGGACTGGACGTTCTGAGGCCATCGGGACACTTTCCTTACTGTGACGCCTTAATTACTGGATCGGGCAATAGTTGTGCTTATGGATCTCGATGGACTCCGAAATTTTGCGTGGATGTCTGTTGTAGACAGCATACAGTCCACGTCAATTTTGAGGGGATCAGTTGTAGATCGAACCTCTTCTGAAGGTTTTAGGTGCCCTTCAGAAGAAGATTGGTTCGAAACTCCGAAATTGCAAGTAAGCATGGATTCGGACGTAGGAGAAGTCGAAAATTTCCCTCATAAGCTCGTCCATGACTGGAGAATCTCCACATTGGTTTTGAGAAAGATTGGACTTCGATAAAGACGCTCCGAGGCTATCGGGGCACTTTCCTTATCGACAAGCCTTGATTGCCGGATCTGACAATAATTGTGCTTATGAATCTCGATGGACTCCGAAATTTTGCATGGATGTTTGTCGCGGACAACATACAGTCCACGTCAACTTTGAGCGGAATCGAACGCAGATCGAGCCTCTTCTGAAGTGCCTAGGAGCCTTTTAGAAGATTAGTTCGAAACTCCGAAACCGCAAGTGCGGATTCCGACGCAGGCTTAGTTTGAAATTTCTCGTGGCCAGTCGTTCATGACTAGAGAGTGTCCACGTTTGTTTCGAGATGGACTCGACTTAGATAATGAAGTTCCGAGGCCATCGGGCCACTTTCCTTACCGAGAGGCCTTGGTTAGCGGATCGGGCAATAGTTGTGTGTATGGATCTCGTTGGACTCTAAAATTTTGCGTGGACGTCTTTCGCGGATAACATATAGTCTACGTCAATTTTGAGCGGAATCGGTCATAGATCGAGCCTCTTTTGAAGTGTTTAGGTGCCTTTTAGAATATTGGTTCGAAACTTCGAAACCGCAAGTGCAGATTTTGAAGCAAGAGGAGCCAAACTTTTCCTCGGCAGCTCGTCCATGACTGGGGAGTGTCTACGTCGTTCTGGAGAGAGACTAGACTCCAATAAAGACATTCTGAGGCCATCGGGCCACTTTCCTTACCTTGATGCCCTAATTGCCGAATCGGGCAATGTTGTGCTTATGGATCTCGATGGACTCCGAAATTTTGCGTGGACGTTTGTTGAAGACAACATATAGTCCACATTAATTTTAAGCGGAATCAATCGTAGATCAATCCTCTTTTGAAGTGTTTAGCTGCCTTTCGAAAGATTGGTTCGAAACTCCAAAACCGCAAGTAACCTCAGATTCCGATGCAACTAGAGTTTGAACTTTCCCTCGATGGCTCATCCATGGCTAGTGTCTCCACGTCGGTTTCGAGATGGACTAGACTCCGATAAAGACGTTCCGAGGCCATCGGGCCACTTTCCTTAACGAAAGCCCCTAATTCTCGGACCAGGCAATAGTTGTGCTTGTGGATCTCAACAGACGCTGAAATTTGGCATGGTTGTTTGTCGCGGACAACATACGGTCCACGTCAATTTTG
Source organism: Liriodendron chinense (assembly GCA_003013855.2). Classification (NCBI taxonomy): domain Eukaryota; kingdom Viridiplantae; phylum Streptophyta; class Magnoliopsida; order Magnoliales; family Magnoliaceae; genus Liriodendron; species Liriodendron chinense. Next base: position 432,261 of record PVNU02004149.1, on the reverse strand, counting down.
ATCGAAATCGGTCGTAGAAGATTGGTTGAAACTTCGAAACCGTAAGTAAGTGTGGATTCCAACGGAGGCAAAGTACGAAAGTTCCCTCAGTAACTCGTCCATGATTGAAGAGTCTCCACATCGGTTTCGAGATTCATTGGACTCCGATAAAGAGTTTTGAGTCCATCGGGCCACTTTCCTTGCCGAGTGACCCCGATTGTTGAATCGGGCAATAGTTAAGTGTATGGATCTCAATGGACTTCTAAATTTCACGTGGACGTCTATCGTGGACAACATACAGTCCACCTTAATTTTGAGTGGAATCGGTCATAGATCGACCCTCTTCTGAAGTCGACCCTCTTCTGAAGTATTTAGGTGCCTTTCGTAAGATTGGTTCGAAACTCCGAAACTTTAAGTAAGAGCGGACTACGATACAGGCGAAGTCTGAAATTTCCCTCGGCAGGTTATTTATTACTGAAGAGTCTGCACGTCGGTTTCAAGATGGATTGGACTCCGATAAAGGCGTTCCGAGGCCATCGGGCCACTTTCCTTACCAAGAGGTCCTGATTGCCGGATTGGGCAATAGTTATGCTTATGGATCTTGATGGACTCCAAAATTTAGCTTGGACGTCTGTCGTGGACAACATACAATCCACCTTAATTTTGAGTAGAATCAGTCGTAGATCGAGCCTCTTATGAAGTGTTTAGGTGCCTTTCGAAAGATTGGTTCGAAACTCCGAAACCACAAGTAAACGCGGATTCCGATGCAGGTGGATTTCGAACATTCCCACGGCGGCTCGTTCATGACTGGATAGTGTCCATGTCGGTTTCGAGATGGACTGGACTACGATAAAGACGTTCTAAGGCGATCGGGCCACTTTCCTTACTATGACGCGCTAATTATTGGATAGGGCAATAGTTGTGCTTATGGATCTCGATGGACTCCAAAATTTTGCGTGGACATCTGTTGCAGACAACATTCAGTTCACGTCTATTTTAAGGGGATCGGTCACAGATCGAGCCTCTTCTGAAGGTTTTGGGTGCCTTCGGAAGATTGGTTTGAAACTCTGAATTGCAAGTAAGAGTGGATTCCGACGCAAGCGAAGTCCAAAATTTCCCTCATAGACTCGTCCATGATTGGAGAATCTCCACATAGGTTTCAAGATAGATTGGACTCTGATAAACACATTCCGAGGCTATTGGGCCACTTTCCTTATTGAGAGGCCCTAATTGCCGGATCGAGCAATAATTGTGCTTATGAATCTCGATGGACTTCAAAATTTTGCACGGATGTCTATCGCGGACAACATACAGTCATGTCAACTTTGAGCGGAATCGATCACAGATCGAGCCTCTTCTGAAGTGCTTAGAAGCACTTTCAGAAGATTAGTTCGAAACTCTGAAACCGCAAGTAAGTGCATATTCCAATGCAGGCTTAGTCTGAAATTTTCCTCAGCCGGTTGTCCATGACTGGAGAGTCTCCACGTTGGTTTCAAGATGGACTCAACTCCGATAATGAAGTTCCGAGGCCATCGGGCCACATTCCTTACCGAGAGGCCTTGGTTACCGGATTGGGCAATAATTGTGCGCATGGATCTCGTTGGACTATAAAATTTTGCGTGGACATCTGTAGCGGATAACATAGCCCACATCAATTTTGAGTCAGTCGTAGATCGAACCTCTTCTGAAGTAAAGGTGCCTTTCAGCATATTGGTTCCAAAACACCGAAACCGCAAGTAAGCACAGATTCTGACGCAGGAGGAGCCAAACTTTTCCTCGGCAGCTCGTCCATGATTGGAGAGTGTCTATGTCAATCTTGAGATGACTGGACTCCGATAAAGACATTCTGAGGCCATCGGGCCACTTTCCTTACCTTGATGCCCTAATTGTGAGATCGAGCAATAGTTGTGCTTATGGATCTCGATGGACTCTGAAATTTCATGTAGACATTTGTTGCGGACAACATATAGTCCACATCAATTTTGAGCGAAATCAGTCGCAGATCGAGCCTCTTCTGAAGTGTATAGTTGCCTTTCGGAAGATTGGTTCGAAATTCCAAAATCGCAAGTAAGCTCAAATTCCGACACAGCTGGAGTCTAAACTTTCCCTTGATGGCTTATCCATGACTGGAGTCTCCACGTCGGTTTCGAGATGGACTAGACTCCGATAAAGATGTTCCGAGGCCATCGGGCCACTTTCCTTAATGAAAGGCCCTGATTGTCGGATCAGGCAATAGTTGGGCTTATGGATCTCAATTGATGCTAAAATTTGGCGTGGTCTATCGCGGACAACAAACAGTCCACGTCAATTTTGAGTGGAATCGGTTGCAGATCAAGCCTCTTATGAAGGTTTTAGGTGCCCTTCGGAAGATTGGTTCGAAACTTCGTAATGGTAAGTGTGGATTCCGTAAGAGGCGAAGTACGAAAGTTCCCTCGATAACTCGTCCATGATTGGAGAGTCTCCACGTCGATTTCGAGATTAACTGGACTCCAATAAAGAGTTTCGAGGCCATTGGGCTACTTTCCTTGTCGAGAGGCCCTAATTGCCGGATCGGGCAATAGTTATGCGTATGGATCTCGATGGACTCCGAAATTTCATGGGGACGTCTGTTGTGGATAGCATATAGTCCACCTTAATTTTGAGTGGAATCGGTCATAGATCGACCCTCTTCTGAAGTATTTAGGTGCCTTTCGTAAGATTGGTTCGAAACTTCGAAACTCAAAGTAAGTGTGCATTACGATATAGGCGAAGTCTAAAATTTCCCTTGGCAAGTTTTTTTTGACTGGAGAGTCTGCACGTCGGTTTTGAGATGGATTGGACTTCGGTAAAGGTGTTCTGAGGCCATCGGGCCACTTTCCTGACCAAGAGGCCCTAATTGCCGGATCGGGTAATAGTTATGCTTATAGATCTCGATGGACTATGAAATTTTGCTTGGATTTCTGTCGCGAAAAACAAGTAGTCCATGACAATTTTGAGCTGAATCGATCATAGGTCGATCCTCTTCTGAAGTTTTTAGGTGCCATTCAAAAGATTGTTTTGAAACTCCGAAACCGCAAGTAAACATGGATTCCGACGCAGGTGGATTTCGAACATTCCCTTGGCGTCTCGTTCATGACTGGAGAGTCTCCACGTCAGTTTCGAGATGGACTAGTCTCCGATAAAGACGTTCTGAGGCTGTTGGGCCACTTTCCTTACTGTGACGCCCTAATTACTGGATCGAGTAATAGTTGTGCTTATGGATCTTGATGTACTCCAAACTTTCGCATAGACATCTGTTGCGGAAAACATACAGTCCACGTCAATTTTATGCAGATCGGGCGAAGATTGAGCCTCTTCTGAAGGTTTTAGGTGCCCTTTGGAAGATTGGTTTGAAACTCCGAAATTGCAAGTAAGCGTGGATTCCGACACAGGCGAAGTCCAAAATTTCCCTCATAGGCTCGTCCATGACTGGAGAATCTCCACATCGGTTTTGAGATAGATTGTACTCCGATAAAGACGTTCTGAGGCTATCGGGCCACTTTCCTTATCGAGAGGCCCTGATTGCCGGATTGGGCAATAGTTGTGCTATGAATCTCGATGGACTCTGAAATTTTGCGTGGACGTTTTTCACGGACAACATACAGTCCACGTTAATTATGAACGGAATCGATCACAGATCAAGCCTCTTCTGAAGTGCCTTTCAGAAGATTAGTTTGAAACTCCGAAACCGCAAGTAAGTGCGGATTCCGATGCAGGCTTAGTCTGAAATTTTCCTTTGCTGGTTGTCCATAACTGGAGAGTCTGCACGTTGTTTTCAAGATGGACTCAACTCCGATAATGAAGTTCCGAGGCCATCGGGCCACTTTCCTTACCAAGAGGCCTTGGTTACCGGATCGGGCAATAGTTGTGCGTATGGATCTCATTGGACTACAAAATTTTGCCTGGACGTCTATAGCGGAAAACATACAGTCCACGTCAATTTTGAGCTGAATCTGTCGTAGATCGAGCCTCTTCTGAAGTCTTTAGGTGCCTTTCAGAATATTGGTTCCAAAACTCAAGAGGAGCCAAACTTTTCCTCGGTAGCTCATCCATGACAGGGAGTGTTTACGTCAGTCTTGAGATAGACTGGACTCCAATAAAAACATTCTGAAGCCATCAGGCCACTTTCCTTACCTTGATGCCCTAATTGCTGGATCGAGGCAATAGTTGTGCTTATGGATCTCAATGGACTCCGAAATTTCGCGTGGACGTTTGTTGTTGACAACATACAGTCCACGTCAATTTTGAGTGGAATCAGTCGCAGATCAAGCCTCTTCTGAAGTGTTTAGCTGCCTTTTGGAAGATTAGTTCGAAACTCCAAAACCGCAAGTAACCTTAGATTCCGACGTAGCTGGTGTCTGAACTTTCCCTTGACAGCTCATCCATGACTGGAGTCTCCACATCGGTTTCGAGATGGGCTAGACTGCGATAAAGACTTTCCTTAACGAAAGGCCCTGATTGTCGGATTAGGCAATAGTTGTGCTGATGGATCTCAATGGACGCTGAAATTTGGCGTGGTTGTCTGTTGCGGACAACATACGGTCTACGTCAATTTTGAGCGGAATCATTTGCAGATCAAGCCTCTTCTGAACGTTTTAGATGCCCTTCGAAAGATTGGTTCGAACTTCGAAATCGTATGTAAGTGTGGATTTCAACGGAGGCGAAGTACGAAAGTTCCCTCGGTAACTCGTCCATGATTGGAGAGTCTTCACGTCGGTTTCGAGATTGACAAGACTCTGATAAAGAGTTTCGAGGCCATCGGGCCACTTTCCTTGTCAAGAGGCCCTGATTGCTGGATCGGGCAATAGTTAAGCATGTAGATCTCGTTGGACTCCAAAATTTCATGTGGACGTCTGTCGTGGACAACATACAGTCCACCTTAATTTTGAGTGGAATCGGTTGTAGACCGAGCCTCTTCTGAAGTATTTAGGTGCCTTTTGTAAGATTGGTTCGAAACTCCGAAATTCTAAGTAAGCGCGGATTATGATATAGGCGAAGTCTGAAATTTCTCTCGGCAGGTTTTTTATGACTGGAGAGTCTCCACGTCAGTTTTGAGATGGACCGGACTCCGATAAAGGTGTTCCGAGGCCATTGGGCCACTTTCCTTACCAAGAGGCCCTGATTGCCTGATCGGGCAATAGTTATGCTTATGGATCTTGATGGACTCAGAAATTTTTCTTGGACGTCCGTCGTGGACAACATACAGTCCACCTTAATTTTGAGTAGAATCAGTCGTAGATCGAGCCTCTTATGAAGTGTTTAGGTGCCTTTCGAAAGATTGGTTCGAAACTCCAAAACCGCAAGTAATCGATGCAGGTTGATTTCCAACATTCCCACGGCGGCTCGTTCATGACTGGATAGTGTCCATGTCGGTTTCGAGATCGACTGGACTACGATAAAGACGTTCTAAGCCCATCGGGCCACTTTCCTTACTGTGACGCCCTAATTACTGGATCGGGCAATAGTAGTGCTTATGGATCTCGATGGACTCCAAAATTTCGCGTGGACGTCTATTGTGGACAACATACAGTCCATGTCAATTTTAAGCGGATCAGTCGCAAATCGAGCCTCTTCTGAAGGTTTTAGGTGCCCTTCGGAAGATTTGTTTGAAACTCTGAAATTGCAAGTGTGGATTCCGACGCAGGCGAAGTCCAAAATTTACCTCATAGACTCGTCCATGACTGGAGAATCTCTAAATAAGTTTTGAGATAGATTGGACTCCGATAAAGATGTTCCGAGGCTATCGGGCCACTTTCCTTATCGAGGGGCCCTGATTGCCGGATCGGGCAATAATTGTCCTTATGAAACTCGAAGGACTTCAAAATTTTGCGTGGACATCTGTCGCGGACAACATATAGTCCATGTCAACTTTGAACGGAATCGATCGCAGATCGAGCTTCTTATGAAGTGCTTAGGTGCCCTTCAGAAGATTAGTTCGAAATTCCGAAACCGCAAGGGCTGATTCCGATACAGGCTAAGTCTGAAATTTTCCTCGGCCGATCATCCATGACTGCAGTCTCCACGACGGTTTCGAGATGGACAAGACTATGATAAAGACGTTCCGAGGCCATTGGGCACAAAAAAGGCCCTAATTGCCGGATCGGGCAACAGATGTGCTTGTGGGTCTCAATAGATGCTGAAATTTCACATGGTCATTTTTTGCGGACAACATACAGTCCATGTCATTTTTTAGCGGAATAGGTCGCAGATTGAGCCTCTTGTGAAGTTTTTACGTGCCCTTCGGAAGATTGGTTCGAAACTCCGAAACCAAAAGTAAGCGTGGATTCCGATGCAGGCGAAGTACGAAAGTTCCCTCAACAGTTCGTCCATACTGGAGAGTCTCTACGTTGGTTTTGAGATGTATTGGACTCTAATAAAGACGTTCCGTGGCCATCGGGCCACTTTCCTTACTGAGAGTCCCTGATTGCCGGATCAGACAATAGTTGTGCTTATGGATCTCATTGGATTTTGAAATTTTGTGTGGATGTCTGCCGCAGATGACATACTGTCTACGTCAATCTTGAGCTGAATCGATCACAGATCGAGCCTCTTCTAAAGTGTTTAGATGCCTTTCAGAATATTAGTTCGAAACTCCAAAACCACAAGTAAGGACTGATTCCGATGTAATTAGAGTCCGAAATTTTCGTTGGCGGCTCATCCATGACTGAAGACTCTACACGTCGATTTCGAGATGGACTGGTCTTCGATAAAGACGTTCCGTTGCTATCGGGCAATAGTTGTGCTTATGGATTTCAATGGATGCCGAAATTTCGCATGGTCATCTGTCGCGGACAACATATAGTCCACGTTAATTTTGAGCGGAATCGGTTGCAGATCGAGCCTCTTTTGAAGTGTTTAGGTGCCTTTCAGAAGATTGGTTCGAAACTCCGAAACCGCAAATAAGCTCGGATTACGACAAAGGTGGAGTTCGAACTTTCCCACGGCGGCTCATCCATGACTAGAGTCTCCACGACGGTTTCGGGATGGACTAGACTCCAATAAAGATGTTCTGAGGCCATCGGGCCATTTTCCTTACCGAAAGGCCCTAATTGCTGGATCGGGCAATAGTTGTGCTTATGGATCTCAATGGACCCCAAAATTTCACATGGTCGTCTGTTGCGGACAACATACATTCCACATCAATTTTGAGCGGAATCAGTCGCAGATCGAGCCTCTTCTGAAGGTTTTAGTTGCATTTTGAAAGATTGGTTCGAACCTCGTAAACCATAAGCACGGATTCCGGCGCAAGTGGAGCCGAAGTTTCCCTCGGTGGCTCGTCCATGACTGGAGAGTCTCTACCGGTTTCGAGATGGATTAGACTCCGATAATGATGTTCTGAGGACATCGGGCCACTTTCCTTACTATGATGCCCTAATTGCTGGATTGGGCAATAGTTGTGCTTAAGGATATCAATTGACTCCGAAATTTCACGTGGACTTTTGCCGCAGACTACATACAATCCATGTCAATTTTGAACAGAATCATTTGCAAATCGAGTCTCTTCTGAAGTGTTTAGGAGCCTTTTGGAAGATTGGTTAGAAACTCCAAACCACAAGTAAGCTCGGATTCCGATGCAAGTGGAGTCCGAACTTTCCCTTGACGTTTGGTCCAAGACTAGACTCTCTACATCGGTTTAGAGATGGACTAGACTCTGATAAGGACGTTCCGAGGCCATCGGTCTACTTTCCTTACCGAAAGGCCCTGACCGCCGGATCGATCAATAGTTTCGCGTGGTCGTCTATCGCGGACATCATACAGTTCACGTCAATTTTGACTGGAGTCTCTTCGAAAGGTTTTAGGTGCCCTTCGAAAGATTGGTTCGAAACTCCGAAACCGCAAGTAAGCGTGGATTCCGACGCAGGTGAAGTAAGAAAGTTCCCTTGGCAACTCGTCCATGACTGGAGTCTCCACGACGTTTTCAGGATAGACCAGACTCTGATAAAGACGTTCCGAGGCCATCGGGCCACTTTCCTTACTGAAAGGCCCTAATTGCCGGATCGGGCAATAGTTCTGCTTATGGATCTCAATGGACGTTGAAATTTCTCATGGTCATCTGTCGCGTATAACATACAACCCACGTCAATTTTAAGCGAAATTGGTCGCAGATCGAACCACTTTTGAAGTGTTTAGGTGCCTTTCGGAAGATTAGTTCGAAACTCCAAAACCGCAAGTAAGCTCGGATTCCGACGCAGGTGGCGTCTGAACTTTCTCTCAGCAGTTCATCCATGATTGGAGTCTCCACGACAGTTTCGAGATGGAATAGACTCCAATAAAGATGTTCCGAGGCCATTGGGCACCAAAAGGCCCTAATTGCCGGATCGGGCAATAGATGTGCTTGTGGATCTCAATAGATGCCGAAATGTCGCATGATCGTTTATCGCAGATCGAGCCTATTGTGAAGGTTTTACGTGCCCTTCGTAAGATTGGTTCGAAACTGTGAAATCACAAGTAAGCGTGGATTCCGAAGCAGGCGAAGTACGAAAGTTCCCTCGGTGGCTTGTCCATGACTGGAGAGTCTCCACGTCGGTTTCGAGATGGACTGGACTCTAATAAAGACGTTCTGAGGCCATCGGGCCACTTTCCTTACTAAGAGTCCCTGATTGCCAAATTGGATGAATGGTTGTGCTTATGGATCTCATTGTATTCTAAAATTTTCGTGGGCGTCTGTCCCGGACGACATACAGTCTATGTCAATCTTGAGCTGAATCGGTTGCAAATCAAGCCTCTTCTGAAGTGTTTAGATGCCTTTTAGAATATTAGTTCGAAACTCCAAAACCACAAGTAAGCGTTGATTCCGATGCAATTGTAGTATGAAATTTTTGTCGACGTCTCATCCATGACTGAAGAGTCTACACGTCGATTTTCGAGATGGACTAGTCTCCGATAAAGACGTTCCAAGGCCATCGCGCCACTTTCCTTACCGAGAGGCCTTAATTGCCGGATCTGGCAATAGTTGTGCTTATGGATCTCAATGGACAGCTGAAATTTTACGTGGATGTTTTTCGCGGACAACATATACACATTAATTTTGAAAGGAATCGATTGCAGATCAAGCCTCTTCTGAAGTGTTTAGGTGCCTCTTGGAAGATTGGTTAGAAACTCCAAAACCGCAAGCAAGGATTCCGACGCAGGTGGAGTCCGAACTTTCCCTTGACATCTGGTCCAAGACTGGACTCTCCATGTCGGTTTAGAGATGGACTAGATTCCGATAAGGACGTTCCTGAGGCCATCGGGCCACTTTCATTACCAAAAGGCCCTAATTGCCAGATCGATCAATAGTTGTGCTTGTGGATTTCAATGGATGCCGAAATTTTGTGTGGTCATCTGTCGTGGACAACATACAATCCACGTCAATTTTAACTAGAATCGGTCCCAGATCAAGCCTCTTCTGAAGGTCTTAGGTGCCCTTCGGAAGATTGGTTCGAAACTCTGAAACCGCAAGTAAGCATGGATTCCGATGAAGGTGAAGTATGAAAGTTCCCTTGGCGGCTTGTCCATAACTAGAGAGTCTCCACGTCGATTACGAGATGGACTGGACTCCGATGAAGACGTTCCGAGGCCATCGGGACACTTTTCTTACCGAGAGGCCCTCATTGCTGGATCGGGCAACAGTTACGCTTATGAATCTCTTTGGAATTCAAAATTTTACTTGGACGTATGTTGCTAAAAACGTACAGTTTACGTAAATTTTGAGCTAAATCGATCATAGATTGTGCCTCTTCTGAAGTGCTTAGGTGCCTTTCGAAATATTAGCTCGAAACTCCGAAACCACAAGAAACCGTAGATTCCGACGCAGCTAGGGTCTGAAATTTCCATCAGCGACTCGTCCATGACTGGAGAGTCTCCATTGATGGACTGGACTCTGATAAGATTTCCAAGGCTATCGGGCCACTTTCCTTACCAAGAGGCCCTTCTTGGCAGATCGGGCAATAGTTATGCTTATGGATCTTGGGCAATAGTTATGCAGGTGGAGTCCGAACTTTCCCTTCGCGGGTCATCCATGACTGGAGTCTCCACGACAGTTTTGAGATGGACTGGACTCCAATAAGGACGTTCTAATGCCATCGGGCCACTTTCCTTACCAAAAGGCCCTGATTGCCGGATTGGCCAATAGTTGTGCTTATGGATCTCAATGGATGTCGAAATTTCGCATGGTCGTCTGTCGTGGACAACATACAGTCCACGCCAATTTTGAGCGAAATCGGTCGTAGATCGAGCCACTTTTGAAGTGTTTAGGTGCCTTTCGGAAGATTGGTTTAAAACTCCGAAACCGCAAGTAAGCTCGGATTCCGATGCAGGTGTAGTCCAAAGTTTCCCTCGAGGGCTCGTCCATGACTGGAGTCTCCATGAAGGTTTTTAGAAGGACTAGACTCTGACAAAGATGTTCTGAGGCCATCGGTCCACTTTCCTTACCGAAAGGCCCTAATTGCCGGAATGGGCAATAGTTGTACTTATGGATCTCAATGGACACCGAAATTTCACATGGTCATTTGTTGCGATCAACATACAGTCCATGTCAATTTTGAACGAAATCGGTCACAGATCGAGCCACTTTTGAAGTGTTTAGGTGCCTTTTAGAAGATTGATTTGAAACTCCGAAACCGCAAGTAAGCTCGGATTCCGATGCAAGTGGAGTCCGAACTTTCCGTCGGCGACTCGTCTATGACTGGAGTCTCCATGATGGTTTCAAGATAGACTAGACTCCGATAAAGACGTTCCGAAGCCATTGGGCCACTTTCCTTACTGAAAGGCTCTAATAGCCGGATTGGGCAATAGTTGTGCTTATGGGTCTCAATGGATGCCAAAATTTCACATGGTCGTCTGTCGCGAAATCGTAAGCGCCGATTCCGACGCAAGTGGAGCCGAATTTTCCCTCAGCGGCTCGTCCATGACTGGAGAGTCTCCACGTCGATTTCGAGATGGACTGGACTCCGATAAAGATGTTCGAAGGCCATCGGGCCACTTTCCTTACCGAGAGGCCCTTCTTGATGGATCGGGCAATAGTCTCAGAAACCGTAAGCGCGGATTCCGACGCAAGTGGAGTCGAACTTTCCCTCAGCGGCTCGTCCATGACTAGAGAGTCCCCACGTCGGTTTCGAGATGGACTAGACTCCGATAAAGACGTTCCAAGGCCATCGGGCCACTTTCCTTACCGAGAGGCCCTTCTTGATGGATCGGGCAAAGTTGCACTTATGTATCTTGATGAACTCCGAAATTATGCGTGGACCTTTTTCGCGGACAACATACAGTACATGTCAATTTTGAGTGGAATCCATTGCAAATCGAGCCTCTTCTGAATTATTTAAGTGCCTTTCGGAAGATTGGTTCGAAACTCGAAAACCACAAATATGCTCGTATTTCGACACAGCTGGAGTCCGAAATTTCCATCGACGACTCATCCATGACTGGAGAGTCTCCACGTCAGTTTCGAGATGGACTGAACTCCGATGAAGACGTTCTGAGGCCATCGGGACAGATTTCTTACCTTGAGGCCCTCATTGCCAGATTGGGCAATAGTTGTGCTTATGAATCTCTTTGGACTTCAAAATTTTGCTTGGATGTCTGTCGTGGAAAACATACAGTCTACGCCAATTTTGAGCTGAATCGAACGTAGACTGAGCCTCTTCTGAAGTGTTTAGGTGCCTTTCGGAATGTTAGTCCGAAACTCTGAAACCACAAGTAAGCGCGGATTCCGACGCAGCTGGGGTCCAAAATTTTTGTCTACTAGAGAGTCTCAGCATTAGTTTCGAGATGGACTGGACTCTGATAAAGACGTTCCAAGGCCATCGGCCCACTTTCCTTACTAAGAGGCCCGTTTTGCCGGATCGGGCAATAGTTGTGCTAATAGATCTCGATGGACTCTGAAATTTTTCGTGGATATTTTTCGCGGACGACATACAGTCAACGTCAATTTTGAGCAGAATCGGTCATAGATCGATCCTCTTCTAAAGTGTTTAGATGCCTTTCAAAAGATTGGTTCAAAACTCCAAAACTGCAAGTAAGCTCAAATTCCGATGCAGGTGGAGTCCGAACTTTCCCGTCGCAGGTCGTCCATGACTGGAGTCTCCATGAAGGTTTCGAGATGGACAAGACTCCAATAAGGACGTTCTAATACCACCGGGCAACTTTCCTTACCGAAAGGCCCTGATTGCCGGATTGGGCAATAGTTGTGCTTATGTATCTCAATGGACACCAAAATTTTGCATGATCGTCTGTTGCGGACAACATACAGTCCAAGTCAATTTTGAGCTAAATCGGTCGCAGATTGAGCTACTTTTGAAGTGTTTAGATGCCATTCAGAAGATTGGTTCGAAACTCCGAAACCACAAGTAAGCTCGGATTCCGACGTAGGTGGAGTCTGAACTTTCCCGCTGTGGCTCGTCCATGACTAGAGTCTCCATAACAGTTTCGAGATGGACTAGATTCTGATAAAGACGTTCTAAGGCCATCGGGCCACTTTCTTTACCGAAAGGCCCTAATTGCTGGATCGGGTGTTCGCTTCCCCAAGTGTAGGGTTGCGATGTAGTAATAATCTCGGTAAGACCGAGGTCAATCCACAAGGAAGAAAGTAAACAATTCAAACTATCCTAATAACTAGAATCTTGAGAGGTTTGTGAAATCGGTTTTGAACATGAAACAGAAAAATTTGATAATGAAAAGATAACTAGAGCATCAAGGATCCACTTATAGCTCTCCTTAGATGCATAATTCGTTATGGTTTCTCACTTACTCAACTAGAATCGAAATCAAATCCTATCTAGCCGGATGATAGAGCGGTTATATTATCAAAGCAATCCAACACGTGTTGTTCATTAACATGATACCCTCAATTCAAGTTAGGACTTTTGAGCATACTCAATTGCATAAGTCAATCCTAGTTCCAATAGATTAAGATCAAAACCATAATAACCATCAAACTTTGTCACAAAGCTTAATTAATCGATGGTTTGAACTTAATTCAAATCACATAAACACCCAACACATATTTCAGAATTTCTAGAAAAGATAGAATTTTGGTTTGAAGTTCCCACATGAGGATCAAAGGTCTAGAGCGTATTGAATCCAATTCCTCGGAGCGTACAAGTCTAGAATCATTCAAAACAATTAAGAACTCAAGCAATTGTTTTAAACATCCATGAGCCATCATAAGATTAAGAAAAACTACTTAGAACTTTATTCAAACTTCTGAAAACCATTGTTCTTCAATAAATCCAACTTAAAACCAATAAAACGAATTAAACAATCTAAGAAAACTATAAGGTTCACCTCTTAGCTCTAGCTAAGAGATTAGCTAATGAAAAGCATATTAAAAACTAGAACTAGAAGAAGAAGAAAAGTAGTTGTAGGAGGCTAGGAAGCCCCCTAGCTCTTGAATAATTTGTTCCCCACGTTGCTAGATGCCTTAGGAAGAGGTTGTGGGTGTCCTTTTATAGATTGGCACGGAAGATTCCAAATTGCGCAAAAAATCACGCAATTGCGCAAAGAAAATCGGAGCTTTACGGACAAGCTCTGTTACGTTGCCGACCGGTCGGACGACCATTTTGAGCCCATAGACGACCGGTCATAAAACATCAAAAATAGTCCAGCAAGCTATGTTTCTCTGGACTCATCTCGACCTGTCTGGCGACTGGTCGCCCGACCGGTCTAGCGATCAATCTAGCCGTGTAGACCTGTCTGGCGATCGGTCTGGTGATCGGTCTTGGGACAGGTCTAAGGATAGGTCTTGAGACAGCTCTTGGGACAGCTTTTCCATATTTTCTTCTCTTTCTTTCTTCTTCTTTCCTCCACCTTTTTCACTTGTTATATTGATCTCCAATGCTTACACAGAGTGACTCTTTAACTATGAATTAGCGAAGTCTCCCTCTCATTCCTACAATCAAAATCTATGCATTAGATTAGTCTTTAAATCATGAAAACCATGCATAATGAGTGATGAATTGGGGTTAGAATATGCACAATTAAGATCGCAACACAGCCCCCAACCAGCATTTTGCTAGTCTCGAGCAAAACATGCGTGAAACAAATTTCATTCTCCAAAATCCAACTCTTCTTCGGAAACTATGTTTCTATACATTCCAAGACATGCAAGTACAAAAATCAGCAAAACTGAGTGATAGAAGTTGAGACCTTAAACATAACAAGTGTTTATATGGAATTCCCGCTGATTGATTGATAAATAGAAGGATCCAAACAAATTAACTTAGTGTGCTCAGTGAATGCTCATATCATGGATTTCCGGGGTTACCTTCTTCATGAAGGTATGGATTCAACGGTGTATAGATCAACAACAAGCCTATGATAGGAATTTGCCTTACCGTCCTTTCGACAGCTTTCACACTACGTCCCATTTCCGGCTTTGGTTACGAGTAGACCATCCCCCGGTTGGTAATAGGTAGCCCCTTTTGGAATTTTCCACCATATTCTCCATCATTCCCATATTTTCATCCTTCCTTTCTCGTTTTTTTTTTCATTAGATAAGATTTTTAGAAATCCATATCTTTCGTTATTTTCCCATGGACAAGGATGGACAAAGTACCCCGACTTGATTTCTCAACACCTTAAATCCAAACTAAACTAATCCACAATTCTACATAATCCTTTCAAAACATGAGAATCGTGTAAAGTGAACTAGGTGTAAAAGTGTTTCAATTTTTTTATCAATCAAATCAATAGGGGAATCCAATTAGAAAACCATCATGTTACAAGTCTTTTAAGAGTTTCAAAATCATCTCACTACATCTTTCTTCCTTTCATACTTACGACATCTCAAGTGCATATAAACATGGTTTTCCAAAGGAGTTTTGAATTTTTAGAAAAATAAAAAAATTTCTACATAATTGCTCGAAATGTCACAAAAGCTAGTAGATTCATCTAAGGAATCTCTCACCCCCGAACCAAAATCTTACATTGTCCACAATGTAATAAGATATGCAATATGCATGACATGAGAGCAATGACATAAAACAAAGGAGGGTCAGAACGAGAGTACCTGAGGTAGCAAGTTGATTAATTCTAGCATCTTCCATTGTCTCAATAAGACTTATTCAATCCTAAATGTAAAAAAGAAATCCTAACCTACCTATCTACCTTTGATTAGTCCGAATAACTACATGATCAAATTTGAGCAGGATCTTCATGAATTTCAATAGGTTTCTCATGAGGACAATCCAAAGTCCTGCTCAAATGTACACATGGGTGCGTTTCTTCATTAAGGTCCAATGATAGTGTGCACCACACACATGTAAGGAGGAGATAAGAGCAGAAAAAAAATGTCTCCTCAAGTTCTGAATTGGGTTGTAATTTATTAAAAACGGGTCCTCCCAATCAGAATTTTCAATGGGCTGAAGAACCCATGATGGTGGAGAGACATTCATTAAGTATTCTTTAGTTTGGGTTATCTCCTCCACAAATTCAGAAGTGCATGGTGTTTCGACAAATAATGGTAAAGAGTGTAAATCGGTGGAATGGTGTTCTTCAGGCACCGACACCGTGTCTAATAAACTATCCAACTCCATAATCATCTCATCATCCAGATCATAGGGGTGGGTCATGCATTCCTCTAGGAAATCGAGAGAGTCGAATGAAGGGTCCTCGTTCTCCCTAAGTGATTGAGGAAATTCTGTTTCAAGGGTAAGGAATTCCTCCTCTACAGAGGGGAGGTCTTCTAAAGAAATTTTTTCAGATTCATTGGTAAGCACATCATCTAGCATTGGTTAATCTTTTGAAATTTCAGATTGTACCACCCTGTCATCCAAAGAAACAGAATTTTCAACCCAAGGGAGTTCTTCCACAATAGAATCCGGCATGTGTTGTTGGTGGGAGGACTCAAAGAGATCCACTTCAGCCATCTCTCTAGTAAGAATATCTTCCGTCGACTCATAAGCATTCGGCCCTTTGGAAGAAGAAATCATGGACTCACAATCATCCTTCAAACCTTCATTATAGGCAATCAAACTATTACTTTCAGATTTTGTAGATTCCTCGGGTTCTTCAACCGTCCTTGAAATCTCTTCATCATTCAAATCGGAATAGCTAAAAGAGATAGTTGATTTACCATAATCGATGGTAATGTTGGGATCACTGAGATCTACATCCCCTAAAAGGTTAGTCATCAAATCGGAAGAGGGTTAGGCTTGGATAGCCCCATCCTCCACCTTGTTGGGGAATGATTCGGTGTTCCCAATGTTGGGTTCGGGATTATGAGATGGCGAGAGGTTTTGTATGCATTACTCAGTTATTTCAATAAACTCTCGCAGCGTATCCTCAAGAGTTTGTGTCGGTTGTGGCTCATGGTTTCAAGATGGACTAGACACTGATAAAGACGTTCAGAGGCCATCGGGCCACTTTCCTTACCGAAAGGCCCTAATTGCAGGATCGGGCAATAGTTGTGCTCGAGGATCTCAATGGACGGCGAAATTTCGCATGGTCGTCTGTCGCAAACAACATACAGTCCACGTCAATTTTGAGCGGAATTGGTCGTAGATTGAGCCTCTTCTGATGGTTTTACGTTGCCCTTCGAAAGATTGGTTCAAAACTCCGAAACCGCAAGTAAGCATGGATTTCGATGCAGGAGAAGTACGAAAGTTTCCTCGGAGGCACGTCCATACTAGAGAGTCTCCACATCGATTTCGAGATGGACTGGACTCTAATAAAGACGTTCCGAGGCCATCAAGCCACTTTCCTTACTGAGAGTCCCTTATTGTCGGATCGGACAATAGTTGTGCTCATGGATCTCGTTGGATTCTGAAATTTTGTGTGGATGTTTGTCGCGGGCGACATACAGTCTACGTCAATCTTGAGCTGAATCGATCACAGATCGAGCCTATTCTGAAGTATTTAGATGCCTTTGGAAGATTGGTTCGAAACTCCAAAATTGCAAGTAAGCTCGTATTCCAACGCAGGTGGAGTCCGAACTTTCCCGTCGCAGGTCGTCCATGACTGGAGTCTACACAACAATTTCGAGATGGACTGGACTTTGATAAAGACGTTTCAAGGCCATTGGCCCACTTTCCTTACCGAGAGGCCCTTCTTGCCGGATTGGGCCTTAGTTGTGCTTATGGATCTCGATGGACTTTGAAATTTTGCGTGGACGTTTTACGCGGACGACATACAGTCAACGTCAATTTTGAAAGGAATCGGTCATAGATTGAGCCTCTTCTGAAGTGTTTAGATGCCATTCGGAATATTGGTTTGAAACTCCGAAACCGAAAGTACCTTGAATTCCGATGCTGGTGGAGTCCGCACTTTCCTCTCGTGGGTCGTCCTTGATTGGAGTCTCCACAACGGTTTCGAGATGGATTAGACTTTGATAAGGACGTTCCAATGCCATCGGTCTACTTTCCTTACCGAAAGGCCCTAATTGCCAGATTGTGCAGTAGTTGTGCTTATGGATCCCTATGGATGCTGAAATTTTGCATTGTCGTCTGTCGTGGACAACATACAATCCACATCAATTTTAAGCAAAATCGGTCGTAAATCGAGCCACTTTTGAAGTGTTTAGATTCCTTTTGGAAGATTGGTTCGAAACTCCAAAATCGCAAGTAGCTCGGATTCTGACGCGGGTGGCGTCCGAACTTTCACTCGGCGGTTCGTCCATGAATGGAGTCTCCACGGCGGTTTGAAGATGGACTAGACTCCAATAAAGACATTCTGAGGCCATCGGGCTACTTTCCTTACTGAAAGGCCATAATTGCTAGATCGAGCAATAGTTGTGCTCATGGATCTCAATGGATGCCGAAATTTTGCATGATCGTCTGTCACGGACAACATACAGTCCACGTCAATTTTGAGCCGAATCGGTTGTAGATTGAGGTTTTACGTGCCCTTTGGAACATTGGTTCGAAACTCTGAAACCGCAAGTCAGCGTGGATTTTGATGCAGGCAAAGCACGAAAGTTTCCTTGGAGGCACGTCCATACTAGAGAGTCTCCACGTCGGTTTCGAGATGGGCTGGACTCTAATAAAGACGTTTCAAGGCCATCAGGCCACTTTCCTTACTAAGAGTCCCTTATTGCCAAATTGGATAATAGTTGTGCTTATGGATCTCGTTGGATTCTGAAATTTTGCGTGGACGTATGTCACGGATGACATACAGTCTATGTCAATCTTGAGCTGAATCGGTCGCAGATTGAGCCTCTTCTGAAGTGTTTAGATGCCTTTCGGAATATTAGTTCTAAACTCCAAAACCACAACTAAGTGCCGATTCCGACGCAACTGGAGTCCAAAATTTCCGTCGGCGGCTCTTCGATGATTGAAGAGTCTACACATCAATTTCGAGATGGACTGGACTCTGATAAAGACGTTCCGAGGCCATCGAGCCACTTTCCTTTCTAAGAGGCCCTAATTGCCGGATCGAGCAATAGTTGTGCTTATGGATCTCGATGAACTATGAAATTTCGCGTGGTCATTTTTCGTGGACAACATACAGTACACATCAATTTTGTATGAAATCGGTCGCATATCGAGCCTCTTCTGAAGGTTTTAGATTGGTTCAAAACTCCGAAACAGCAAGTAAGCACAGATTCCGACACATGTGAAGCTGAAGTTTCCCTCGGCGGTTCGTCCATGATTGAAGAGCCTCTTCCTTACCGTGATGCCCTAATTGCTGGATCGGGCAATAGTTGTGCTTATGGATCTCGATTGACTCCGAGATTTCATGTGGACTTTTGCCGCGAACCATATATAGTGCATGTCAATTTTGAGTGGAATCAATCGCATATCGAGCCTCTTCTGAAGTGTTTAGGTGCCTTTTGGAAGATTGGTTAGAAACTTCTTAACCGCAAGTAAGCTCAAATTCCGACGCAGATGGAGTTTGAACTTTCCCTCAACGGCTCATCCATTACTGGAGACTCCACGACGGTTTCAAGATGGGGTACACTCCGATAAAGACGTTCCAAGGCCATTGGGCCACTTTCCTTACCAAAAGGCCTTAATTGTCGGATTGGGCAATAGTTGTGCTTATGGATCTCAATGGACGCCGAAATTTAGCATGGTCGTCTATTGCGGACAACATACAATCCACATCAATTTTTTGTGGAATCGGTCACAGATCGAGCCTCTTCTGAAGGTTTTACGTGCCCTTCAGAAGATTGGTTCGAAACTCCGAAACCGCAAGCAAGCATGGATTTCGATGCAGGCGAAGTACGAAAGTTTCCTTAGAGGCTCGTCCATATTGGAGACTCTCTAGATCGGTTTCAAGATGGGCTGGATTCCGATAATGAGTTTTAATGCCATCGGGCTACTTTCGTTACCTTGATGCCCTAATTTCTAGATCAGGCAATAGTTGTGCTTATGGATCTCGATTGACTTCGAAATTTCTCGTGGACTTTTCCCGCGGACAACATATAGTCCATGTCAATTTTGAGTGGAATCGATCACAGATCAAGCCTCTTCTAAAGTGTTTAGTTGCTTGTTGGAAGATTGGTTTGAAACTCCGAAACCATAAGGAAGCTCGAATTCCGACGCAGGTGGAGTCCGAACTTTCCCTTGACGTCTGGTCTAAGACTGGAGTCTCTAAGTAGGTTTAGAGATGAACTAGACTCCAATAAGGACTTTCCGCGGCCATAGGGCCACTTTCCTCATCAAAAGGCCCTGATTGCCGGATCGCCCAGTAGTTGTGCTTGTATATGGATGCCGAAATTTCACGTGGTCGTCTGTCGCGGACAACATACAATCCACGTCAATTTTGACCGGAATCGGTCGCAGATCGAGCCTCTTCTGAAGGTTTTAGGTGCCCTTCGGAACATTGGTTCGAAACTCCAAAACCGCAAGTAAGCGTGGATTCCGACACATGGGAAGTACGAAAGGTCCCTCGGCACGTCCATGATTGGAGAGTCTCCACGTTGGTTTCAAGATGGACTGGACTCCCATGAAGATGTTTCGAGGCCACCGGGACATTTTCTCACCCAGAAGCCTTGATTGCTAGATCGGGCAATTGTTGTGCTTATGAATCTCTTTGGACTTCGAAATTTTGCTTGGATGTCTGTCAGGGAAAACATACAATCTATGTCAATTTTGAGCTGAATCGATCGTAGACTGAGCCTCTTTTAAAGTGTTTTAGGTACCTTTTGGAATATTAGTTCGAAACTCCCAAACCACAAGTAAGTGCGGATTCCGACGCAGCTCGGGTCCGAAATTTCCATCTGCGACTCGTCCATGACTAGAGAGTCTCCACGTCAGTTTCGAGATGGATTGGACTCCGATAAAGACGTTCCAAGGACATCGGGCCACTTTCCTTCCCGAGAGGCCCTTCTTGCCGGATTGGGCAATAGTTATGCTTATGGATCTCGATGGACTTTGAAATTTTGCGTGGACGTTTTACGTGGACGACATACAGTCAACGTCAATTTTGAAAGGAATCGCTCTCAGATCGACCCTCTTCTGAAGTGTTTAAATGCCATTCGGAGCTCCGAAACTGCAAGTATGCACGGATTCCGACGCAGGTGGAGTCCGCACTTTCTTCTCACGGTTCATCCATGATTGGACTCTCCACGACAGTTTCGAGATGGACTAGACTCCGATAAGGACGTTCCAATGCCATCAGGCTACTTTCCTAACCGAAAGGCCCTGATTACCGGATCGTGCAATAGTTGGGCTTATGGATCCCAATGGATGCTGAAATTTCGCATCGTCGTTTGTTGCAGACAACATACAGTCCACGTCAATTTTGAGCGAAATCGGATGCAAATCGAGCCACTTTTGAAGTGTATAGATGCCTTTCGAAAGATTGGTTAGAAACTCTGAAATCGCAAGTAAGCTCGGATTCCAACTCAGGTGGCGTCCGAACTTTCCCTCAGCGGTTCCTCCATGATTGGAGTCTCCACGACAGTTTTGAGATGGACTAAACTCCGATAAAGATGTTTCGAGGCCATCGGGCCACTTTCTTTACCGAAAGGGCCTAATTGCTGGATCGGGCAATAGTTGTGCTCATGGATCTCAATGGACGCCGAAATTTTGCATGGTCGTCTATTGTGGACAACATATAGTCCACGTCAATTTTGAGCGGAATTGGTCGTAGATCGAGCCTCTTCTGATGGTTTTACGTTGACCTTCGGAAGATTGGTTCGAAATTCCGAAACCACAAGTAACCGTGGATTTCGATGTAGGCGAAGTACGAAAGTTTCCTCAAAGGCACGTCCATACTAGAGAGTCTCCACGTCGATTTCAAGATGGACTGGACTCTAATAAAGCCGTTCTAAGGCCATCAGGCCACTTTCATTACTGAGAGTCCCTTGTCGGATTGGATAATAGTTGTGCTTATGGATCTCCTTGGATTCTGAAATTTTGTGTGGACGTCTGTCGCGTACGACATACAGTCTACGTCAATCTTGAGCTGAATCGGTTGCAGATCGAGCCTCTTCTAAAGTGTTTAGATGCCTTTTGGAAGATTGGTTCGAAACTCCAAAACCACAAGTAAGCTCGGATTCCGACGCAGGTGGAGTGTGAACTTTCCTGTCGTAGGTCGTCCATGATTGGAGTCTCCATGATGGTTTCAAGATGGACTAGACTCCGATAAGGATGTTCCAATACCATCGGGC
The DNA here is from genome assembly GCA_003013855.2 of Liriodendron chinense. Taxonomy (NCBI): domain Eukaryota; kingdom Viridiplantae; phylum Streptophyta; class Magnoliopsida; order Magnoliales; family Magnoliaceae; genus Liriodendron; species Liriodendron chinense. Next base: position 410,729 of record PVNU02004149.1, on the reverse strand, counting down.
CACTTTCCTTACCGAAAGGCCCTGATTGCCGAATTGGGCAAGAGTTGATGGACGCCAAAATTTTGCATGGTCGTCTATCGTGGACAACATACAGTCCACGTCAATTTTGAGCGAAATCAGTCACAGATCGAGCGAATTTGGAAGTGTTTAGATGCCTTTCAGAAGATTGGTTCGAAACTCCGAAATCGCAAGTAAGCTCGGATTCTGATGCAAGTGGAGTTCGAACTTTCTCACTGCAGCTCGTCCATGACTGGAGTCTCCACGACGGTTTCGAGATAAACTAGACTCTGATAAAGACGTTCCGAGGCCATAGGGCCACTTTCCTAACCAAAAGGCCCTGATTGCCGGATTGTGCAATAGTTGTGCTTATGAATCCCAATGGACGCTGAACTTTCGCATAATCATCTATCGCGAACAACATACAGTCCGCGCCAATTTTGAGCGAAATCGGTCACAAATCGAGCCACTTTTGAAGTGTTTAGATGCCATTCGGAAGATTGGTCCGAAACTCCGAAATCGCAAGTAAGCTCGGATTTCGACGCAGGTGGCGTCCGAACTTTCCCTAGGTTGTTCGTCCATGATTGGAGTCCCCATGATGGTTTCAAGATGGACAGGACACTGATAAAGACGTTCAGAGGCCATCACGTTCAGAGGCCATCGGGCCACTTTCCTTACCAAAAGGCCCTAATTGCTGGATCGGGCAATAGTTATGCTCGAGGATCTCAATGGACAGCGAAATTTCGAATGGTCATCTGTCGCAAACAACATATAGTCCACGTCAATTTTGAGCGGAATTGGTCGTAGATTAAGCCTCTTCTGATGGTTTTACGTTGCCCTTCGAGAGATTGGTTCAAAACTCCAAAACCACGAGTAAGCATGGATTTCGATGCAGGAGAAGTACGAAAGTTTCCTCGGAGGCACGTCCATACTAGAGAGTCTCCACATCGATTTCGAGATGGACTGGACTCTAATAAAGACGTTCCGAGGCCATTAGGCCACTTTCCTTACTGAGAGTCCCTTATTGTCGGATCGGACAATAGTTGTGCTCATGGATCTCGTTGGATTCTGAAATTTTGTGTGGATGTTTGTCGTGGGCGACATACAATCTACGTCAATCTTGAGCTGAATCGATCACAGATCGAGCCTGTTCTGAAGTATTTAGATACCTTTTGGAAGATTGGTTCGAAACTCCAAAATTGCAAGTAAGCTCGTATTCCAACGCAGGTGGAGTCCGAACTTTCCCGTCGCAGGTCGTCCATGACTGGAGTCTACACAACAATTTCGAGATGGACTGGACTTTGATAAAGACGTTTCAAGGCCATTGGCCCACTTTCCTTACCGAGAGGCCCTTCTTGCCGGATTGGGCCTTAGTTGTGCTTATGGATCTCGATGGACTCTGAAATTTTGCGTGGACGTTTTACGCGAACGACATACAGTCAACTTCAATTTTGAAAGGAATCGGTCACAGATTGAGCCTCTTCTGAAGTGTTTAGATGCCATTCGGAATATTGGTTTGAAACTCCGAAACCGAAAGTACCTTGAATTCCGACGCAGGTGGAGTCCGCACTTTCCTCTCGCGGGTCATCCATGATTGGAGTCTCCACAACGGTTTCGAGATGGATTAGACTCCGGTAAGGACGTTCCAATGCCATCGGTCTACTTTCCTTACCGAAAGGCCCTAATTGCCGGATTGTGCAATAGTTGTGCTTATGGATCCCTATGGATGCTGAAATTTTGTATTGTCGTCTGTCGTGGACAACATACAATCCACATCAATTTTAAGCGAAATCGGTCGTAAATCGAGCCACTTTTGAAGTGTTTAGATGCCTTTTGGAAGATTGGTTCGAAACTCCAAAATCGCAAGTAAGCTCGGATTCCGACGCGGGTGGGGTCCGAACTTTCCCTCGGCGGTTCGTCCATGAATGGAGTCTCCACGACGGTTTGAAGATGGACTAGACTCAATAAAGACATTTTGAGGCCATCGGGCTACTTTCCTTACCGAAAGGCCATAATTGCTAGATCGAGCAATAGTTGTGCTCATGGATCTCGATGGATGCCGAAATTTTGCATGATCGTCTGTCGCGGACAACATACAGTCCACGTCAATTTTGAGCCGAATCGGTTGTAGATTGAGCTTTTACATGCCCTTTAGAACATTAGTTCGAAACTCCAAAACCGCAAGCCAGCGTGGATTTTGATGCAGGCGAATTACGAAAGTTTCCTTAGAGGCACATCCATACTAGAGTGTCTCCACGTCGGTTTCGAGATGGGCTGGACTCTAATAAAGACATTCCGAGGCCATCAGGCCACTTTCCTTACTAAGAGTCCCTTATTGCCAAATCGGATAATAGTTGTGCTTATGGATCTCGTTGGATTCTGAAATTTTGCGTGGACGCATGTCACGGATGACATACAGTCTACGTCAATCTTGAGCTGAATCGGTTGCAGATCGAGCCTCTTCAAAACCACAACTAAGTGCTGATTCCAACGCAATTGGAGTCCAAAATTTCCGTCGGCGGCTCATCAATGATTGAAGAGTCTACACATCAATTTTGAGATGGACTGGACTTTGATAAAGACGTTCCGAGGCCATCGAGCCACTTTCCTTTCTAAGAGGTCCTGATTGCCGGATCGAGCAATAGTTGTGCTTATGGATCTCGATGAACTATGAAATTTCGCGTGGTCATTTTTCGTGGACAACATACAGTACACATCAATTTTGTACGAAATCGGTCGCATATCGAGCCTCTTCTAAAGGTTTTAGATTGGTTCGAAACTCCGAAACAGCAAGTAAGCACAGATTCCGACGCATGTGGAGCTGAAGTTTCCCTCGGCGGTTCGTCCATGATTGAAGAGTCTCTACGTCGATTTTAAGATAGATTGGGCTCCGATAATGACGTTCTGAGGCCATTGGACCACTTTCCTTACCGTGATGCCCTAATTGCTGGATCGGGCAATAGTTATGCTTATGGATCTCGATTGACTCCGAGATTTCATGTGGACTTTTACCGCGAACAATATACAATGCATGTCAATTTTGAGTGGAATCGATCGCATATCGAGCCTCTTCTGAAGTGTTTAGGTGCCTTTTGGAAGATTGGTTAGAAACTTCTTAACCGCAAGTAAGCTCAGATTCCGACGCAGATGGAGTTCGAACTTTCCCTTGACGTCTGGTCCAAGGTTGGAGTCTCCATGTCAGTTTACAGATGTACTAGACTCCGATAAGGATGTTCCGAGGCCATCGAGCCACTTTCCTTACCAAAAGGCCCTGATTGCCGGATCGGCCAATAATTGTGCTTATGGATCTCACTGCATGCCGAAATTTCACGTGGTCGTCTGTCGCAAACAACATACAGTCCACATCAATTTTGAGTGGAATCGCTCGTAGATCAAGCCTCTTCTGAAGGTTTTAGGTGCCCATTGGAAGATTGCTTCGAAACTCCAAAACCGCAAGTAAGCTCGGATTCCGACGCAGGTGGAGTCCGAACTTTCCCTCGATGGCTCGTCCATGACTAGAGTCTCCACGTCAGTTTCGAGATGGATTAAACTCCAATAAAGACGTTTTGAGGCCATGAGGCCACTTTCCTTACCGAGAGGCCTTAATTGCCAGATCAGGCAATAGTTATGCTTATGGATCTCAATGGACGTCGAAATTTTGCGTGGTTGTCTGTCGTGGACAGCGTACAGTCCATGTCAATTTTGAGCAGAATCGATCACAGATCGAGCCTCTTCTGAAGTTTTTAGGTGCCCTTTGGAAGATTAGTTTGAAACTCCGAAACCGCAAGTAAGCGTGGAATCCAATGCAAGCGTAGTATGAAAGTTCCCTTGGTGGCTCGTCCATGACTGGGGGTCTAGATGTCAGTTTCGAGATGGACTGGACTCTGATAAAGATGTTCCGAGGCCATCATGCCACTTTCCTTACCGAAGGCCTTGATTACCAGATCGGGCAATAGTTGTGCTTATGGACATCTAATGTGGACTTCGAAATTTTGCGTGGACATCTAACGCAGACAACATACAGTCAACGCTAAGATTGAACTGAATCAGACGCAGATCAAGCCTCTTCTAATGTGTTTAGGTGCCTTACGAAAGATTAGTTTGAAACTCCGAAACGGCAAGCAAGCTCCGTTTCCGACGCAGGTGGAGTCCGAACTTTCCCTCGACGGCTCGTCCATCACTGGAGTCTCCACGTAGATTTCGAAATGGACTAGACTCCGAACAAGGACGTTCGGAGGCCATTGGGCCACTTTCCTTATCAAAAGGCCCTGATTGTCAGATCGGGCAATAGTTGTGCTTATGGATCTCAATGGACGCCAAAATTTCGCGTGGTTGTCTGTGGCGGATAACATACAGTACATGGCAATTTTGAGCATAATTGGTCACAGATCGAACCTCTTCTAAAGGTTTAGGTGTCCTTCAGAAGATTAGTTCGAAACTTTGAAACCGCAAGTAAGCATGGATTCCGACAGAGGCAAAGTACGAAAGTACCCTCGGAGGCTCGCCCATGACTGGAGTGTCCCCACATTGGTTTCAAGATTGATTGGATCGGGCAAAGACGTTCTGAGGCCATCGTGCCACTTTCCTTACCGAGAGGCCCTGATTACTAGATCGAGTAAAGTTGTGCTTATGGATCTCAATGGATGCCAAAATTTCGCGTGGACGTTTGTCGCGGAAAACATACAGTCCACGTCAATTTTGAACGGAATCAGTCGTAGATCGATCCTATTTCTGAAGGTTTTAGGTGCCTTTCAAAATATTTAAAACTTCGAAACCGCAAGTAAGTTCGGATTCCGACGTAGGTGGAGCTGAACTTTCCCTCGGAGGCTCGCCATGATTGGAGAGTCTCTACGTCGATTTCGAGATGGAATGGACACCTATAAAGACGTTCTGAGGCCATCGGGCCACTTCTTGCCAGATCGGGCATTGGTTGTGCTTATGGATCTCGATGGACATCGAAATTTCGCGTGGTCATCTGTTGCGGAAAACATATAGTTAATGTCGATTTTGTGCAGAATCGGTCATATATCGAGCCTCTTCTGAAGGTTCTAGGTGCCTTTCAAAAGATTGGTTCGAAACTCCAAAACCGCATGTAAGCGTGGATTCAGACGCATCTGGAGTCCAAATTTTTCATTGGCTACTCGTCCATGACTGCAAAGTCTCCACGTCGGTTTCGAGACGAACTGGACTGTGTTAAAGATGTTCCAAGGCCATCGGGCCACTTTCCTTACCGAGAGGCCCTGATTACCAATCGGGAAATAGTTATGTTTTTGGATCTCAATGGACTCCAAAATTTCTTTTGGATGTCTATCGAGGAAAACATACAATCCACGTCAATTTTGAGTGGAATCGATCGTAGATCGATCCTCTTCTGAAGTGTTTAGGTGCCTTTTAAAAGATTGGTTCGAAACTCCGAAACCGTATGTAAGGGTTGATTCCGACGCCTGTGGAGTCCGAACTTTCCCTCGATGGCTCGTCCATGACTGGAGTCTCCACGTCAGTTTTGAGATGGATTAAACTCCAATAAGACGGTCTAAGGTCATCGGGCCACTTTCCTTATCAAGAGGCCGTGATTGTCGAATCGGACAATGGTTGTGCTTATGGATCTCGTTGGACTTCAAAATTTTACGTGGACGTCTCTTGCGGACAACATACAGTCCACGTCAATTTTAAGTAGAATCAGTCACAGGTTGAGCCTCTTTTGAAGTGTTTAGGTGCCTTTCGGAAGATTGGTTCGAAACTCTAAAACCGCAAATAAGCTCGGATTCCTACGCAGGCGGAGTCCGAACTTTCCCTCGGCAGCTCGTCCATGACTGGAGTTTCCACATCAGTTTTGATATGGATTAAACTCCGCTAAAGATGTTTTGAGGCCATCAGACCACTTTCCTTACTGAGAGGCCTTGATTGCCGAATAAGGCAATAGTTATGCTTATGGATCTCAATGGACGTTGAAATTTAGCATGGTCATCTATCGCAGACAACATACAGTCCACGTCAATTTTGAGCGGAATCGGTCACAGATCGAGCCTCTTCTGAAGTTTTTAGGTGCTCTTCGGAAGATTAGTTCGAATCTCCGAAACCGTAAGTAAGCGTGGAATCCGATGCAGGCGTAGTACTTAAAGTTCCCTTGGCGGCTCGTCCATGACTGGGGAGTCTACACGTCGGTTTCATGATGGACTGGACTCCAATAAAGACGGTCTGAGGCCATCGAGTCACTTTCCTTATCGAGAGGCCCAGATTGTCGGATCGGACAATGGTTATGATTATGGATTTTGTTCGACTTCGAAATTTTACGTGGACGTCTGTTGCGGACAACATACAGTCCACATCAATTTTAAGCGGAATCGGTCGTAAATCAAGCCTCTTCTGAAGTGTTTAGGTGCCTTTCAGAAGCTTGGTTTGAAACTCCGAAACCACAAATAAGCTCAGATTCCGACACAGGTGGAGTCCGAACTTTCCCTCGGCGGCTCGTCCATAACTAGAATCTCCACGTCAGTTTTGAGATGGATTAAACTCCGATAAAGACGTTTTGAGGTCATCATGCCACTTTCCTTACCGAGGCCTTGATTGTCGAATTAGGCAATAGTTATGCTTATGGATCTCAATGGACGTCGAAATTTCGCGTGGTCATCTGTAGCGAACAACATACAGTCCATGTCAATTTTGAGCGAAATCGGTCGCAGATCGAGCCTCTTCTGAAGTTTTTAGGTGCCCTTCGGAAGATTAGTTCAAAACTCTGAAACCGTAAGTAAGTGTGAAATCCGATGCAAGTGTAGTATGAAAGTTCCCTTCGCGGCTCGTCCATGACTGGGGAGTCTACACGTTGGTTTCGTGATGGACTGAACTCCGAGAAACACGTTCCGAGGCCATCATGCCACTTTACTTACCGAGAGCCCTGATTACCGGATCGGGCAATAGTTGTGCTTATGGAACTAGTTGGACTCCGAAATTTTCGTGGACATTTGACGCGGACAACATATAGTTTACGTCAAGCTTAAGCTGAATCGGTCGCAGATCAAGCCTCTTCTGAAGTGTTTAGGTGGCTATCAGAAGATTAGTTGAAACTCCAAAACTACAAGTAAGCTCTGTTTCCGACGCAGGTGGAGTCCAAACTTTCCCTCGACGTCTCGTCCATGACTAGAGTCTCCACGTCGATTTCGAGATGGACTAGACTTCGATAGAGATGTTGTGAGGCCATCGGGCCACTTTCCTTACCGAGAGGCCCTGATTGCCGGATCGGGCAATATTTGTGCTTATGGATCTCAATGGACGACAAAATTTCGCGTGGCCATCTGTCACGAAAAACATGTTGTGAACGACAATTTTGAGCAAAATCGGTCGCATATCGAACCGCTTCTGAAGGTTCTAAAAGAAGTGCCTTTCAAAAGAGAGCAAAATCGGTCACATGAAGTGCCTTTCAAAAGATTGGTTCGAAACTCTGAAACTACAAGTAAGCGTGGATTCCAACTCATCTGGAGTCCGAAATTTTCATCGGCACCTTCTCCAGGACTACAGAGTCTCCACGTCGGTTTCGAGATGAACTGGACTCCGATAAAGATGTTCCGAGGCCATCGGGCCACTTTCCTTACCAAGAGGCCCTGATTACCAGATCGGGCAATAGTTATGCTTCCGGATCTCAATGGACTCCAAAATTTCATTTGGATGTCTGTCCCGAAAAACATACAGTCCACTTCAATTTTGAGTGGAATCGATCGCAGATCGATCCTTTTCTAAAGCGTTTAGGTGCCTTTTGAAATATTGGTTTGAAACACTGAAACCGTATGTAAGCGTGGATTCCAACGCCTATGTAGTCCAAACTTTCCCTCGGCCGTTCATCCATGATTGGAGAGTCTTACACGTCGGTTTCGTGATGGATTGGACTCCAATAAAGACGGTCTGAGGCCATCGAGTCACTTTTCTTATCGAGAGGCCTTGATTGTCGGATCGGACAATGGTGTGCTTATGGATCTCATTGGACTTTGAAATTTTGCTTGGACGTCTGTTGCTAACAACATACAGTCCTCATCAATTTTAAGTGGAATCGGTCGTAGATCAAGCCTCTTCCGAAGTCTTTAGGTTGGTTTGAAACTACGAAACCGCAAGTAAGCTCTGTTTCCGATGCAGGTGGAGTCCGAACTTTCCCTCGACGGCTCGTCCATCACTGGAGTCTCCACGTAGATTTCGAAATGGACTAGACTCCGAACAAGGACGTTCGGAGGCCATTGGGCCACTTTCCTTATCGAAAGGCCCTGATTGTCAGATCGGGCAATAGTTGTGCTTATGGATCTCAATGGACGCCAAAATTTCGCGTGGTTGTCTGTGGCGGATAACATACAGTCCATGGCAATTTTGAGCATAATTGGTCACAGATCGAACCTCTTCTAAGGTTAGGTGTCCTTCAGAAGATTAGTTCGAAACTTTGAAACCGCAAGTAAGCGTGGATTCCGACAGAGGCAAAGTACGAAAGTACCCTCCGGAGGCTCGCCCATGACTGGAGTGTCCCCCACTTGGTTTCAAGATTGATTGGATCGGGCAAAGACGTTCCGAGGCCATCGTGCCACTTTCCTTACCGAGAGGCCCTGATTACTAGATCGAGTAAAGTTGTGCTTATGGATCTCAATGGATGCCAAAATTTCGCGTGGACGTTTGTCGCGGAAAACATACAGTCCACGTCATTTTGAACGGAATCAGTCGTAGATCGATCCTATTTCTGAAGGTTTTAGGTGCCTTTCAAAATATTTAAAACTTCGAAACCGCAAGTAAGTTCGGATTCCGACGTAGGTGGAGCTGAACCTTCCCTCGGAGGCTCGCCATGATTGGAGAGTCTCTACGTCGATTTCGAGATGGAATGGACACCTATAAAGACGTTCTGAGGCCATCGGGCCACTTCTTGCCAGATCGGGCATTGGTTGTGCTTATGGATCTCGATGGACATCGAAATTTCGCGTGGTCGTCTGTTGCGGAAAACATATAGTTAATGTCGATTTTGTGCAGAATCGGTCATATATCGAGCCTCTTCTGAAGGTTCTAGGTGCCTTTCAAAAGATTGGTTCGAAACTCCAAAACCGCATGTAAGCGTGGATTCAGACGCATCTGGAGTCCAAAATTTTCATTGGCTACTCGTCCATGACTGCAAAGTCTCCACGTCGGTTTCGAGACGAACTGGACTGTGTTAAAGATGTTCCAAGGCCATCGGGCCACTTTCCTTACCGAGAGGCCCTGATTACCAATCGGGCAATAGTTATGTTTTTGGATCTCAATGGACTCCAAAATTTCTTTTGGATGTCTATCGAGGAAAACATACAATCCACGTCAATTTTGAGTGGAATCGATCGTAGATCGATCATCTTCTGAAGTGTTTAGGTGCCTTTTAAAAGATTGGTTCGAAACTCCGAAACCGTATGTAAGGGTTGATTCCGACGCCTATGGAGTCCGAACTTTCCCTCGATGGCTCGTCCATGACTGGAGTCTCCACGTCAGTTTTGAGATGGATTAAACTCCAATAAGACGGTCTAAGGTCATCGGGCCACTTTCCTTATCGAGAGGCCGTGATTGTCGAATCGGACAATGGTTGTGCTTATGGATCTCGTTGGACTTCAAAATTTTACGTGGACGTCTCTTGCGGACAACATACAGTCCACGTCAATTTTAAGTAGAATCAGTCACAGGTTGAGCCTCTTTTGAAGTGTTTAGGTGCCTTTCGGAAGATTGGTTCGAAACTCTAAAACCGCAAATAAACTCGGATTCCTACGCAGGCGGAGTCCGAACTTTCCCTCGGCAGCTCGTCCATGACTGGAGTTTCCACATCAGTTTTGATATGGATTAAACTCCGCTAAAGATGTTTTGAGGCCATCAGACCACTTTCCTTACTGAGAGGCCTTGATTGCCGAATAAGGCAATAGTTATGCTTATGGATCTCAATGGACGTTGAAATTTAGCATGGTCATCTATCGCAGACAACATACAGTCCACGTCAATTTTGAGCGGAATCGGTCACAGATCGAGCCTCTTCTGAAGTTTTTAGGTGCTCTTCGGAAGATTAGTTCGAATCTCCGAAACCGTAAGTAAGCGTGGAATCCGATACAGGCGTAGTACTTAAAGTTCCCTTGGCGGCTCGTCCATGACTGGGGAGTCTACACGTCGGTTTCATGATGGACTGGACTCCAATAAATACGGTCTGAGGCCATCGAGTCACTTTCCTTATCGAGAGGCCCAGATTGTCGGATCGGACAATGGTTATGATTATGGATTTTGTTCGACTTTGAAATTTTACGTGGACGTCTGTTGCGGACAACATACAGTCCACATCAATTTTAAGCGGAATCGGTCGTAAATCAAGCCTCTTCTGAAGTGTTTAGGTGCCTTTCAGAAGCTTGGTTTGAAACTCCGAAACCACAAATAAGCTCAGATTCCGACACAGGTGGAGTCCGAACTTTCCCTCGGCGGCTCGTCCATAACTAGAATCTCCACATCAGTTTTGAGATGGATTAAACTCCGATAAAGACGTTTTGAGGTCATCATGCCACTTTCCTTACCGAGGCCTTGATTGTCGAATTAGGCAATAGTTATGCTTATGGATCTCAATGGACGTCAAAATTTCGCGTGGTCATCTGTAGCGAACAACATACAGTCCATGTCAATTTTGAGCGAAATCGGTCGCAGATCGAGCCTCTTCTGAAGTTTTTAGGTGCCCTTCGGAAGATTAGTTCAAAACTCTGAAACCGTAAGTAAGTGTGAAATCCGATGCAAGTGTAGTATGAAAGTTCCCTTCGCGGCTCGTCCATGACTGGGGAGTCTACACGTTGGTTTCGTGATGGACTGAACTCCGAGAAACACGTTCCGAGGCCATCATGCCACTTTACTTACCGAGAGCCCTGATTACCGGATCGGGCAATAGTTGTGCTTATGGAACTAGTTGGACTCCGAAATTTTTCGTGGACATTTGACGCGGACAACATATAGTTTACGTCAAGCTTAAGCTGAATCGGTCGCAGATCAAGCCTCTTCTGAAGTGTTTAGGTGGCTATCAGAAGATTAGTTGAAACTCCAAAACTACAAGTAAGCTCTGTTTCCGACGCAGGTGGAGTCCAAACTTTCCCTCGACGTCTCGTCCATGACTAGAGTCTCCACGTCGATTTCGAGATGGACTAGACTTCGATAGAGATGTTGTGAGGCCATCGGGCCACTTTCCTTACCGAGAGGCCCTGATTGCCGGATCGGGCAATATTTGTGCTTATGGATCTCAATGGACGACAAAATTTCGCGTGGCCATCTGTCACGAAAAACATGTTGTGAACGACAATTTTGAGCAAAATCGGTCGCATATCGAACCTCTTCTGAAGGTTCTAAGTGCCTTTCAAAAGATTGGTTCGAAACTCTGAAACTACAAGTAAGCGTGGATTCCGACGCATCTGGAGTCTGAAATTTTCATCGGCACCTCCTCCATGACTACAGAGTCTCCACGTCGGTTTCGAGACGAACTGGACTCCGATAAAGATGTTCCGAGGCCATCGGGGTACTTTCCTTACCAAGAGGCCCTGATTACCAGATCGGGCAATAGTTATGCTTTCGGATCTCAATGGACTCCAAAATTTCATTTGGATGTCTGTCCCGAAAAACATACAGTCCACTTCAATTTTGAGTGGAATCGATCGCAGATCGATCCTTTTCTAAAGTGTTTAGGTGCCTTTTGAAAGATTGGTTTGAAACTCTGAAACCGTATGTAAGCGTGGATTCCAGCGCCTATGTAGTCCGAACTTTCCCTCGGCCGCTCGTCCATGACTGGAGAGTCTACACGTCGGTTTCGTGATGGATTGGACTCCAATAAAGACGGTCTGAGGCCATCGAGTCACTTTTCTTATCGAGAGGCCTTGATTGTCGGATCGGACAATGGTGTGCTTATGGATCTCATTGGACTTTGAAATTTTGCTTGGACGTCTGTTGCTAACAACATACAGTCCTCATCAATTTTAAGTGGAATCGGTCGTAGATCAAGCCTCTTCCGAAGTCTTTAGGTTGGTTTGAAACTACGAAACCGCAAGTAAGCTCTGTTTCCGATGCAGGTGGAGTCCGAACTTTCCCTCGACGGCTCGTCCATCACTGGAGTCTCCACGTAGATTTCGAAATGGACTAGACTCCGAACAAGGACGTTCGGAGGCCATTGGGCCACTTTCCTTATCGAAAGGCCCTGATTGTCAGATCGGGCAATAGTTGTGCTTATGGATCTCAATGGACGCCAAAATTTCGCGTGGTTGTCTGTGGCGGATAACATACAGTCCATGGCAATTTTGAGCATAATTGGTCACAGATCGAACCTCTTCTAAAGGTTTAGGTGTCCTTCAGAAGATTAGTTCGAAACTTTGAAACCGCAAGTAAGCGTGGATTCCGACAGAGGCAAAGTACGAAAGTACCCTCGGAGGCTCGCCCATGACTGGAGTGTCCCCACGTTGGTTTCAAGATTGATTGGATCGGGCAAAGACGTTCCGAGGCCATCGTGCCACTTTCCTTACCGAGAGGCCCTGATTACTAGATCGAGTAAAGTTGTGCTTATGGATCTCAATGGATGCCAAAATTTCGCGTGGACGTTTGTCGCGGAAAACATACAGTCCACGTCAATTTTGAACGGAATCAGTCGTAGATCGATCCTATTTCTGAAGGTTTTAGGTGCCTTTCAAAATATTTAAAACTTTGAAACCGCAAGTAAGTTCGGATTCCGACGTAGGTGGAGCTGAACCTTCCCTCGGAGGCTCGCCATGATTGGAGAGTCTCTACGTCGATTTCGAGATGGAATGGACACCTATAAAGACGTTCTGAGGCCATCGGGCCACTTCTTGCCAGATCGGGCATTGGTTGTGCTTATGGATCTCGATGGACATCGAAATTTCGCGTGGTCGTCTGTTGCGGAAAACATATAGTTAATGTCGATTTTGTGCAGAATCGGTCATATATCGAGCCTCTTCTGAAGGTTCTAGGTGCCTTTCAAAAGATTGGTTCGAAACTCCAAAACCGCATGTAAGCGTGGATTCAGACGCATCTGGAGTCCAAAATTTTCATTGGCTACTCGTCCATGACTGCAAAGTCTCCACGTCGGTTTCGAGACGAACTGGACTGTGTTAAAGATGTTCCAAGGCCATCGGGCCACTTTCCTTACCGAGAGGCCCTGATTACCAATCGGGCAATAGTTATGTTTTTGGATCTCAATGGACTCCAAAATTTCTTTTGGATGTCTATCGAGGAAAACATACAATCCACGTCAATTTTGAGTGGAATCGATCGTAGATCGATCCTCTTCTGAAGTGTTTAGGTGCCTTTTAAAAGATTGGTTCGAAACTCCGAAACCGTATGTAAGGGTTGATTCCGACGCCTGTGGAGTCCGAACTTTCCCTCGATGGCTCGTCCATGACTGGAGTCTCCACGTCAGTTTTGAGATGGATTAAACTCCAATAAGACGGTCTTAGGTCATCGGGCCACTTTCGTTATCGAGAGGCCCTGATTGTCGAATCGGACAATGGTTGTGCTTATGGATCTCGTTGGACTTCAAAATTTTACGTGGACGTCTCTTGCGGACAACATACAGTCCACGTCAATTTTAAGTAGAATCAGTCACAGATTGAGCCTCTTTTGAAGTGTTTAGGTGCCTTTCGAAAGATTGGTTCGAAACTCTAAAACCGCAAATAAACTCGGATTCCTACGCAGGCGGAGTCCGAACTTTCCCTCGGCAGCTCGTCCATGACTGGAGTTTCCACATCAGTTTTGATATGGATTAAACTCCGCTAAAGATGTTTTGAGGCCATCAGACCACTTTCCTTACTGAGAGGCCTTGGTTGCCGAATAAGGCAATAGTTATGCTTATGGATCTCAATGGATGTTGAAATTTAGCATGGTCATCTATCGCAGACAACATACAGTCCACGTCAATTTTGAGCGGAATCGGTCACAGATTGAGCCTCTTCTGAAGTTTTTAGGTGCTCTTCGGAAGATTAGTTCGAATCTCCGAAACCGTAAGTAAGCGTGGAATCCGATGCAGGCGTAGTACTTAAAGTTCCCTTGGCGGCTCGTCCATGACTGGGGAGTCTACACATCGGTTTCGTGATGGACTGGACTCCAATAAAGACGGTCTGAGGCCATCGAGTCACTTTCCTTATCGAGAGGCCCAGATTGTCGGATCGGACAATGGTTATGATTATGGATTTTGTTCGACTTCGAAATTTTACGTGGACGTCTGTTGCGGACAACATACAGTCCACATCAATTTTAAGCGGAATCGGTCGTAAATCAAGCCTCTTCTGAAGTGTTTAGGTGCCTTTCAGAAGCTTGGTTCGAAACTCCGAAATCCACAAATAAGCTCAGAATTCCGACACAGGTGGAGTCCGAACTTTCCCTCGGCGGCTCGTCCATAACTAGAATCTCCACGTCTATTTTTGAGATGGATTAAACTCCGATAAAGACGTTTTGAGGTCATCAGGCTACTTTCCTTACCGAGAGGCCTTGATTGTCGAATTAGGCAATAGTTATGCTTATGGATCTCAATGGACGTCGAAATTTCGCAGTGGTCATCTGTCGCAAACAACATACAGTCCACTGTCAATTTTGAGCAGAAATCGGTCGCAGATCGAGCCTCTTCTGAAGTTTTTAGGTGCCCTTCGGAAGATTAGTTCAAAACTCTGAAACCGTAAGTAAGCTGTGAATCCGATGCAAGTGTAGTATGAAAGTTCCCTTCGCGGCTCAGTCCATGACTGGGGAGTCTACACGTCGGTTTCGTGATGGACTGAACTCGATAAAGACTGTTCCTGAGGCCATCATGCCACTTTACTTACCGAGAGGCCCTGATTACCGGATCGGGCAATAGTTGTGCTTATGGAACTAGTTGGACTCCGAAATTTTTCGTGGACATTTGACGCGGACAACATATAGTTTACGTCAAGCTTAAGCTGAATCGGTCGCAGATCAAGCCTCTTCTGAAGTGTTTAGGTGGCTATCAAAAGATTAGTTGAAACTCCAAAACTACAAGTAAGCTCTGTTTCCGACGCAGGTGGAGTCCAAACTTTCCCTCGACGTCTCGTCCATGACTAGAGTCTCCACGTCAGTATGGAGATGGACTAGACTTCGATAAGGACGTTCCGAGGCCATCGGGCCACTTTCCTTACCAAATGGCCCTGATTACCGGATCGGGCAATAGTTGTGCTTATGGATATCAATGGACGCCGAAATTTTGCGTGGTCGTCTGTCTCGGATAACATACAGTCCACGTCGATTTTGAGCGTAATTGGTCGCAGATCGAATCTCTTCTGAAGGTTTTAAGTACCCTTCAGAAATTATTTCGAAACTCTAAAACCGCAATTAAGCATGGATTTCGATGCAGGCGAAGTACGAAAGTACCCTCGGAGGATCGCCGATGACTGGAGTGTCTTCACATCAGTTTCGAGATGGATTGGATTGGGCAAAGACGTTCTGAGGCCATCGTGCCACTTTCCTTACCGAGAGGCCCTGATTGCTGGATCAGCCAATCGTTGTGCTTATGGATCTCAATGGACCCCGAAATTTCGCGTGGTCGTTTTTCGCGGAAAACATACGGTGCACGTCAATTTTGAGCGGAATCGGTCGTAACTCGATCCTCTCCTGAAGGTTTTAGGAGCCCTTCAGAAGATTGGTTCGAAACTCCGAAACCGCAAGTAAGCGTGGATTCCAACGCAGGCGAAGTCCGAAATTTCCCTCGGCGGCTCGTGCATGACTCGAGAGTCTACACGTCGGTTTCGAGATGGACTAGACTCCGATAAAGACGTTCTGGGACCATCGGGCCACTTTCCTTACCGAGAGGCCCTCCTTGCCTGATCGGGCAATGGTTGTGCTTATGGATCTCAATAGACTATGAATTTATCGTGTACAACATACAGTACACGTTATTTTTTAGCGGAATCGGTTGCAGATCGAGCCTCTTATGAAGTGTTTAGGTGAAGCTCGGATTCCGACGCAAGTGGAGTCCAAATTTTCCCTCCGCGGCTCATCCATGACTAGAGTCTCCTCGTCGATTTCGAGATGGACTAGACTTCGATAGAGACGTTGTGAGGCCATCGGGCCACTTTCCTTACCGAGAAGCCCTGATTGCCGGACCGGGCAATAGTTGCGCTTATGGATCTTAATGGACGACAAAATTCCACGTGGTCATCTGTCGTGGAAAACATACAATCAACGTCAATTTTGAGCAGAATCGGTCGCATATCGAACCTCTTCTGAAGGTTCTAAGTGCCTTTCAAAAGATTGGTTCGAAACTCTGAAACTACAAGTAAGCGTGGATTCCGACGCATCTGGAGTCTGAAATTTTCATCGGCACCTCCTCCATGACTACAGAGTCTCCACGTCGGTTTCGAGACGAACTGGACTCCGATAAAGATGTTCCGAGGCCATCGGGGTACTTTCCTTACCAAGAGGCCCTGATTACCAGATCGGGCAATAGTTATGCTTTCGGATCTCAATGGACTCCAAAATTTCATTTGGATGTCTGTCCCGAAAAACATACAGTCCACTTCAATTTTGAGTGGAATCGATCGCAGATCGATCCTTTTCTAAAGTGTTTAGGTGCCTTTTGAAAGATTGGTTTGAAACTCTGAAACCGTATGTAAGCGTGGATTCCAGCGCCTATGTAGTCCGAACTTTCCCTCGGCCGCTCGTCCATGACTGGAGAGTCTACACGTCGGTTTCGTGATGGACTGGACTCCAATAAAGACGGTCCGAGGCCATCGAGTCACTTTCCTTATCGAGAGGCCCAGATTGTCGGATCGGACAATGGTTGTGCTTATGGATTTCGTTGGACTTCGAAATTTTGCGTGGACATCTGTTGCAGACAACATACAGTCCACATCAATTTTAAGCGGAATCGGTCGCAGATCAAGCCTCTTCTGAAGTGTTTAGGTGCCTTTCAGAAGCTTGGTTCGAAACTCCGAAATCGCAAATATGCTCGAATTCCGACACAGGTGGAGTCCGAACTTTCCCTCGGCGGCTCGTCCATGACTAGAATCTCCACGTCTATTTTGTGATGGATTAAACTCCGATAAAGACGTTTTGAGGCCATCAGGCTACTTTTCTTACCGAGAGGCCTTGATTGTCGGATCAGGCAATAGTTATGCTTATGGATCTCAATGGACGTCAAAATTTCACATGGTCGTTTGTCGCAAACAACATACAGTTCACGTCAATTTTGAGCAGAATCGGTCGCAGAGCGAGCCACTTCTGAAGTTTTTAGGTGCCTTTCGGAAAATTAGTTCAAAACTCCGAAACCGTAAGTAAGCGTGGAATCCGATGCAGGCGTAGTACGAAAGTTCCCTTGGCAGCTCATCCATGACTGGGGAGTCTACCCGTCGGTTTCGTGATGGACTGAACTCATAAAGATGTTCTGAGGCCATCATGCCACTTTCCTTACCGAGAGGCCCTGATTACCGGATCGGGCAATAGTTGTGCTTATTGATCTCGTTGGACTCTGAAATTTTCCGTGGACATTTGACACAGACAACATATAGTTTACGTCAAGCTTGAGCTGAATCAGTCGCAGATCAAGCCTCTTCTAAAGTGTTTCGGTGGCTTTCAGAAGATTGGTTTGAAACTCCGAAACCGCAAGTTCTGTTTCCGACGCAGGTGAAGTCCAAACTTTCCCTCAACGTCTCGTCCATGACTGGAGTCTCCACGTTGGTTTTGACATGGACTAGACTCCGATAAGGACGTTCCGAGGCCATCGTGCCACTTTCCTTATCGAAATGCCCTGATTGCCGGATCGGGCAATAGTTGTGCTTATGGATATTGATGGACGCTGAAATTTCGCGTGGTCATCTGTCTCAGATAACATACAGTCCACATCAATTTTGAGCGTAATTGGTCGCAGATCGAACCTCTTCTAAAGGTTTTAGGTGCCCTTCGGAAATTAGTTCGAAACTCTAAAACCGCATGTAAGCGTGGATTCCGACGCAGGCGAAGTATGAAAGTACCCTTGTAGGCTCGCCGATTACTGTAGTGTCTCCACATTGGATTTGAGATGGATTGGATCGGGCAAAGACGTTCCAAGGCCATCGTGCCACTTTCCTTATCGAGAGGCCCTGATTGCTGGATCGGGCAATAGTTGTGCTTATGGATCTCAATGGACGCCGAAATTTCACGTGGTCCTTTGTCGCGAAAAACATACAGTGCACGTCAATTTTGAGCGGAATCGGTCGTAGATCGATTCTCTTTTGAAGGTTTTAGGAGCCCTTCGGAAGATTGGTTCGAAACTCCGAAACCGCAAGCATGGATTCCAAAGTAGGCGAAGTCCGAAATTTCCCTCAGCGGCTCGTGCATGACTCGAGAGTCTACACGTCAGTTTCGAGAAGGACTGGACTCCGATAAAGATGTTTTGAGGCCATCGGGCCACTTTTCTTACCGAGAGGCCCTTCTTTCCAGATCGGGAAATGATTGTGCTTATGGATCTCGATGGACTATGAATTTGTCGCGGGCAACATATAGTACACGTTATTTTTTAGCTGAATTGGTTGCATATCGAACCTCTTATGAAGTGTTTAGGTGCATTTCGAAAAATTGGTTTGAAACTCCGAAACCACAAGTAAGCTCGGATTCCGACGCAAGTGGAGTTTGAACTTTCCCTCGGCGGCTCATCCATGACTAGAGTCTCCACGTCGATTTCGAGATGGACTAGACTTCGATAGAGATGTTGTGAGGCCATCGGGCCACTTTCCTTACCGAGAGGCCCTGATTGCCGGATCGGGCAATATTTGTGCTTATGGATCTCAATGGACGACAAAATTTCGCGTGGCCATCTGTCACGAAAAACATGTTGTGAACGACAATTTTGAGCAGAATCGGTCGCATATCGAACCTCTTCTGAAGGTTCTAAGTGCCTTTCAAAAGATTGGTTCGAAACTCTGAAACTACAAGTAAGCGTGGATTCCGACTCATCTGGAGTCCGAAATTTTCATCGGCACGTTCTCTAGGACTACAGAGTCTCCACGTCGGTTTCGAGATGAACTGGACTCCGATAAAGATGTTCCGAGGCCATCGGGCCACTTTCCTTACCAAGAGGCCCTGATTACCAGATCGGGCAATAGTTATGCTTCTGGATCTCAATGGACTCCAAAATTTCATTTGGATGTCTGTCCCGAAAAACATATAGTCCACTTCAATTTTGAGTGGAATCGATCGCAGATCGATCCTTTTCTAAAGCGTTTAGGTGCCTTTTGAAATATTGGTTTGAAACACTGAAACCGTATGTAAGCGTGGATTCCAACGCCTATGTAGTCCAAACTTTCCCTCGGCCGCTCATCCATGATTGGAGAGTCTTACACGTCGGTTTCGTGATGGATTGGACTCCAATAAAGACGGTCTGAGGCCATCGAGTCACTTTTCTTATCGAGAGGCCTTGATTGTCGGATCGGACAATGGTGTGCTTATGGATCTCATTGGACTTTGAAATTTTTCTTGGACGTCTGTTGCTGACAACATACAGTCCACATCAATTTTAAGTGGAATCGGTCCCAGATCAAGCCTCTTCCGAAGTCTTTAGGTGGCTTTCGGAATATTAGTTTGAAACTACGAAACTGCAAGTAAGCTCTGTTTCCGATGCAGGTGGAGTCCGAACTTTCCCTCGACGTCTCGTCCATGACTGGAGTCTCCACCTCTGTTTCGAGATGGTTTAGACTCCGATAAGGACGTTCCGAGGCGATCGGGCCACTTCCTTACCAAAAGGCCCTGATTGCCGGATTGGGCAATAGTTGTGCTTATAGATCTCAATGGACATCGAAATTTTGCGTGTTCGTCTGTGTCCATGTCAATTTTGAGCGTAATTGGTCGCAGATCGAACATCTTCTGAAGGTTTTAGGTGCCCTTCGAAAATTAGTTCGAAACTCCAAAACAGCAAGTAAGTGTGGATTCCGACGCAGGCGAAGTACGAAAGTACCCACGGAGGCTTGCCGATGATTGGAGTGTCTCCACATCAGTTTCAAGATGGATTGGATAGGGAAAAGACATTCCGAGGCCATCGTGCCACTTTCCTTACCAAGAGGCCTTGATTGCTGGATCGGGCAATAGTTGTGCTTATGGATCTCAATGGATGCCGATTTCGTGTGGTCGTTTGTCGCGGAAAACATACAGTGCACTTCAATTTTGAGTGGAATTGGTCGTAGATCGATTCTCTTCTGAAGGTTTTAGGAGCCCTTCGGAAGATTGGTTCGAAACTCCGAAACCGCAAGTAAGCGTGGATTCCAAAGCAGGCGAAGTCTGAAATCTCCCTTGGCAGCTCGTGCATGACTCGAGAGTCTACACATCAGTTTCGAGATGGACTGGACTCCAATAAAGACGTTCTGAGGCCATCGGGCCACTTTCCTTATCGAGAGGCCCTTCTTGCTTGATCGGGCAATGGTTGTGCTTATGGATCTCGATGGACTATGAATTTGTCGCTGACAACATACAGTACACGTTATTTTTTAGCAGAATCGGTTGAAGATCAAGCCTCTTATGAAGTGTTTAGCTGCTTGTCGAAAGATTGGTTCAAAACTCCGAAACCACAAGTAAGCTTGGATTCCAACCCAAGTGGAGTCCGAACTTTCCCTCGGTGACTCATCCATGACTTGAGTCTCCACGTCGGTTTCGAGATGGACTAGACTTCGATAGAGACGTTGTGAGGCCATCGGGCCACTTTGCTTACAGAGAGGCCCTGATTGCCGAACCGGGCAATAGTTGTGCTTATGGATCTCAATGGGCGACAAAATTCCACGTGGTCATCTGTCACGGAAAACATACAGTCAACGTCAATTTTGAGCAGAATCGGTCGCATATCGAGCCTCTTCTGAAGTATTTAGATACCTTTTGGAAGATTGGTTCGAAACTCCAAAATTGCAAGTAAGCTCGTATTCCAACGCAGGTGGAGTCCAAACTTTCCCGTCGCAGGTCGTCCATGACTGGAGTCTACACAACAATTTCGAGATGGACTGGACTTTGATAAAGACGTTTCAAGGCCATTGGGCCACTTTCCTTACCGAGAGGCCCTTCTTGCCGGATTGGGCCTTAGTTGTGCTTATGGATCTTGATGGACTCTGAAATTTTGCGTGGACGTTTTACGCGGACGACATACAGTCAACTTCAATTTTGAAAGGAATCGGTCATAGATTGAGCCTCTTCTGAAGTGTTTAGATGCCATTCGGAATATTGGTTTGAAACTCTGCAACCGAAAGTACCTTGAATTCCGACGCAGGTGGAGTCCGCACTTTCCTCTCGCGGGTCATCCATGATTGGAGTCTCCACAACGGTTTCGAGAAGGATTAGACTCCGATAAGGACGTTCCAATGCCATCGATCTACTTTCCTTACCGAAAGGGCCTAATTGCCGGATTATACAATAGTTGTGCTTATGGATCCCTATGGATGCTGAAATTTTGCATTGTCGTCTGTCGTGGACAACATACAATCCACATCAATTTTAAGCGAAATCGGTTGTAAATCGAGCCACTTTTGAAGTGTTTAGAGATGCCTTTTGGAAGATTGGTTCGAAACTCCAAAATCGCAAGTAAGCTCGGATTCCGACGCGGGTGGGGTCCGAACTTTCCCTCGGCGGTTCGTCCATGAATGGAGTCTCCACGACGGTTTGAAGATGGACTAGACTCAATAAAGACGTTTTGAGGCCATCGGGCTACTTTCCTTACCGAAAGGCCATAATTGCTAGATCGAGCAATAGTTGTGCTCATGGATCTCGATGGATGCCGAAATTTTGCATGATCGTCTGTCGCGGACAACATATAGTCCACGTCAATTTTGAGCCGAATCGGTTGTAGATTGAGGTTTTACATGCCCTTTGGAACATTAGTTCGAAACTCCAAAACCGCAAGCCAGCATGGATTTTGATGCAGGCGAAGTACGAAAGTTTCCTTGGAGGCACATCCATACTAGAGTGTCTCCACGTCGGTTTCGAGATGGGCTGGACTCTAATAAAGACGTTCCGAGGCCATCAGGCCACTTTCCTTACTAAGAGTCCCTTATTGCCAAATCGGATAATAGTTGTGCTTATGGATCTCGTTGGATTCTGAAATTTTGCGTGGACGCATGTCATGGATGACATACAGTCTACGTCAATCTTGAGCTGAATCGGTCGCAGATCGAGCCTCTTCAAAACCACAACTAAGTGCTGATTCCAACGCAACTGGAGTCCAAAATTTCCGTCGGCGGCTCATCAATGATTGAAGAGTCTACACATCAATTTCGAGATGGACTGGACTTTGATAAAGACGTTCCGAGGCCATCGAGCCACTTTCCTTTCTAAGAGGTCCTGATTGCCGGATCGAGCAATAGTTGTGCTTATGAACCTCGATGAACTATGAAATTTCGGGTGGTCATTTTTCGTGGACAACATACAGTACACATCAATTTTGTACGAAATCGGTCGCATATCGAGCCTCTTCTGAAGGTTTTAGATTGGTTCGAAACTCCGAAACAGCAAGTAAGCACAGATTCCGACGCATGTGGAGCTGAAGTTTCCCTCGGCGGTTCGTCCATGATTGAAGAGTCTCTACGTCGATTTTAAGATAGACTGGGCTCCGGTAATGGCGTTCTGAGGCCATTGGACCACTTTCCTTACCGTGATGCCCTAATTGCTGGATCGGGCAATAGTTGTGCTTATGGATCTCGATTGACTCTGAGATTTCATGTGGACTTTTGCCGCGAACAATATACAGTGCATGTCAATTTTGAGTGGAATCGATCGCATATCGAGCCTCTTCTGAAGTGTTTAGGTGCCTTTTGGAAGATTGGTTAGAAACTTCTTAACCGCAAGTAAGCTCAGATTCCGACGCAGATGGAGTTCGAACTTTCCCTTGACGTCTGGTCCAAGGTTGGAGTCTCCATGTCAGTTTACAGATGTACTAGACTCCGATAAGGATGTTCCGAGGCCATCGAGCCACTTTCCTTACCAAAAGGCCCTGATTGCCGGATCGGCCAATAATTGTGCTTATGGATCTCATTGCATGCCGAAATTTCACGTGGTCGTCTGTCGCAAACAACATACAGTCCACATCAATTTTGAGTGGAATCGCTCGTAGATCAAGCCTCTTCTGAAGGTTTTAGGTGCCCATTGGAAGATTGCTTCGAAACTCCAAAACCGCAAGTAAGCTCGGATTCCGACGCAGGTGGAGTCCGAACTTTCCCTCGATGGCTCGTCCATGACTAGAGTCTCCACGTCAGTTTTGAGATGGATTAAACTCCAATAAAGACGTTTTGAGGCCATGAGGCCACTTTCCTTACCAAGAGGCCTTAATTGCCAGATCAGGCAATAGTTATGCTTATGGATCTCAATGGACGTCGAAATTTTGCGTGGTTGTCTGTCGTAGACAGCGTACAGTCCATGTCAATTTTGAGCAAAATCGATCACAGATCGAGCCTCTTCTGAAGTTTTTAGGTGGCCTTTGGAAGATTAGTTTGAAACTCCGAAACCGCAAGTAAGCGTGGAATCCAATGCAAGCGTAGTATGAAAGTTCCCTTGGTGGCTCGTCCATGACTGGGGGTCTAGACGTCGGTTTCGAGATGGACTGGACTCTGATAAAGATGTTCCGAGGCCATCATGCCACTTTCCTTACCGAAGGCCTTGATTACCAGATCGGGCAATAGTTGTGCTTATGGATCTCGTTGGACTCCGAAATTTTGCGTGGACATCTAACGCAGACAACATACAGTCAACGCTAAGATTGAACTGAATCAGACGCAGATCAAGCCTCTTCTAATGTGTTTAGGTGCCTTACGAAAGATTGGTATGAAACTCCGAAACGGCAAGCAAGCTCCGTTTCCGACGCAGGTGGAGTCCGAACTTTCCCTCGACGGATCGTCCATCACTGGAGTCTCCACATCGATTTCGAGATGGACTAGACTCCGAACAAGGACGTTCCGAGGCCATTGGGCCACTTTCCTTATTGAAAGGCCCTGATTGTCAGATCGGGCAATAGTTGTGCTTATGGATCTCAATGGACGCCAAAATTTCACGTGGTTGTCTGTGGCGGATAACATACAGTCCATGGTAATTTTGAGCATAATTGGTCACAGATCGAACCTCTTCTAAAGGTTTAGGTGTCCTTCAGAAGATTAGTTCGAAACTTTGAAACCGCAAATAAGCGTGGATTCCGACAAAGGCAAAGTATGAAAGTACCCCCGGAGGCTCGCCCATGACTGGAGTGTCCCCACGTTGGTTTCAAGATTGATTGGATCGAGCAAAGACGTTCCGAGGCCATCGTGCCACTTTCCTTACCGAGAGGCCCTGATTACTAGATCGAGTAAAGTTGTGCTTATGGATCTCAATGGATGCCGAAATTTCGCGTGGACATTTGTCGCGGAAAACATACAGTCCATGTCAATTTTGAACGGAATCAGTCGTAGATCGATCCTATTTGTGAAGGTTTTAGGTGCCTTTCAAAATATTTAAAACTTCGAAACCGCAAGTTCGGATTCCGACGTAGGTGGAGCTGAACTTTCCCTCGGAGGCTCGCCATGATTGGAGAGTCTCTACGTCGATTTCGAGATGGAATGGACACCTATAAAGACGTTCTGAGGCCATCGGGCCACTTCTTGCCAGACCGGGCATTGGTTGTGCTTATGGATCTCGATGGACATCGAAATTTCGCGTGGTCGTCTGTTGCGGAAAACATATAGTTAATGTCGATTTTGTGTAGAATCGGTCATATATCGAGCCTCTTCTGAAGGTTCTAGGTGCCTTTCAAAAGATTGGTTCGAAACTCCAAAACCGCATGTAAGCGTGGATTCAGACGCATCTGGAGTCCAAAATTTTCATTGGCTACTCGTCCATGACTGCAAAGTCTCCACGTCGGTTTCGAGATGAACTGGACTGTGTTAAAGATGTTCCAAGGCCATCGGGCCACTTTCCTTACCGAGAGGCCCTGATTACCAATCGGGCAATAGTTATGTTTTTGGATCTCAATGGACTCCAAAATTTCTTTTGGATGTCTATCGAGGAAAACATACAATCCACGTCAATTTTGAGTGGAATCGATCGTAGATCGATCCTCTTCTGAAGTGTTTAGGTGCCTTTTAAAAGATTGGTTCGAAACTCCGAAACCGTGTGTAAGGGTTGATTCCGACGCCTGTGGAGTCCGAACTTTCCCTCGATGGCTCGTCCATGACTGGAGTCTCCACGTCAGTTTTGAGATGGATTAAACTCCAATAAAGACGGTCTAAGGTCATCGGGCCACTTTCCTTACCGAGAGGCCCTGATTGTCGAATCGGACAATGGTTGTGCTTATGAATCTCGTTGGACTTCAAAATTTTATGTGGACGTCTCTTGCGGACAACATACTGTCCACGTCAATTTTAAGTAGAATCAGTCACAGATTGAGCCTCTTTTGAAGTGTTTAGGTGCCTTTCGGAAGATTGGTTCGAAACTCTAAAACCGCAAATAAACTCGGATTCCTACGCAGGCGGAGTCCGAACTTTCCCTCGGCAGCTCGTCCATGACTGGAGTTTCCACATCAGTTTTGATATGGATTAAACTCCGCTAAAGATGTTTTGAGGCCATCAGACCACTTTCCTTACTGAGAGGCCTTGATTGCCGAATAAGGCAATAGTTATGCTTATGGATCTCAATGGACGTTGAAATTTAGCATGGTCATCTATCGCAGACAACATACAGTCCACGTCAATTTTGAGCGGAATCGGTCACAGATCGAGCCTCTTCTGAAGTTTTTAGGTGCTCTTCGGAAGATTAGTTCGAATCTCCGAAACCGTAAGTAAGCGTGGAATCCGATGCAGGCGTAGTACTTAAAGTTCCCTTGGCGGCTCGTCCATGACTGGGGAGTCTACACGTCGGTTTCGTGATGGACTCGACTCCAATAAAGACGGTCTGAGGCCATCGAGTCACTTTCCTTATCGAGAGGCCCAAATTGTCGGATCGGACAATGGTTATAATTATGGATTTTGTTCGACTTCGAAATTTTACGTGGACGTCTGTTGCGGACAACATACAGTCCACATCAATTTTAAGCGTAATTGGTCGCAGATCGAACCTCTTCTAAAGGTTTTAGGTGCCCTTCGGAAATTAGTTCGAAACTCTAAAACCGCATGTAAGCGTGGATTCCGACGCAGGCGAAGTATGAAAGTACCCTTGTAGGCTCGCCGATTACTGTAGTGTCTCCACATTGGATTTGAGATGGATTGGATCGGGCAAAGACGTTCCAAGGCCATCGTGCCACTTTCCTTATCGAGAGGCCCTGATTGCTGGATCGGGCAATAGTTGTGCTTATGGATCTCAATGGACGTCGAAATTTCACGTGGTCCTTTGTCGCGAAAAACATACAGTGCACGTCAATTTTGAGCGGAATCGGTCGTAGATCGATCCTCTTTTGAAGGTTTTAGGAGCCCTTCGGAAGATTGGTTCGAAACTCCGAAATCGCAAGCATGGATTCCAAAGTAGGCGAAGTCCGAAATTTCCCTCAACGGCTCGTGCATGACTCGAGAGTCTGCACGTCAGTTTCGAGAAGGACTGGACTCCGATAAAGATGTTTTGAGGCCATCGGGCCACTTTTCTTACCGAGAGGCCCTTCTTTCCAGATCGGGAAATGATTGTGCTTATGGATCTCGATGGACTATGAATTTGTCGCGGGCAACATATAGTACACGTTATTTTTTAGCTGAATTGGTTGCATATCGAACCTCTTATGAAGTGTTTAGGTGCATTTCGAAAAATTGGTTTGAAACTCCGAAACCACA
Source organism: Liriodendron chinense (assembly GCA_003013855.2). Lineage (NCBI taxonomy): Eukaryota > Viridiplantae > Streptophyta > Magnoliopsida > Magnoliales > Magnoliaceae > Liriodendron > Liriodendron chinense. Next base: position 384,003 of record PVNU02004149.1, on the reverse strand, counting down.
AGTAAGCTCGGATTCCGACGCAAGTGGAGTTTGAACTTTCCCTCGGCGGCTCATCCATGACTAGAGTCTCCACGTCGATTTCGAGATGGACTAGACTTCGATAGAGATGTTGTGAGGCCATCGGGCCACACTTTCCTTACCGAGAGGCCCTGATTGCCGGATCGGGCAATATTTGTGCTTATGGATCTCAATGGACGACAAAATTTCGCGTGGCCATCTGTCACGAAAAACATGTTGTGAACGACAATTTTGAGCAAAATCGGTCGCATATCGAACCGCTTCTGAAGGTTCTAAGTGCCTTTCAAAAGATTGGTTCGAAACTCTGAAACTACAAGTAAGCGTGGATTCCGACGCATCTGGAGTCTGAAATTTTCATCGGCACCTCCTCCATGACTACAGAGTCTCCACGTCGGTTTCGAGACGAACTGGACTCCGATAAAGATGTTCCGAGGCCATCGGGGTACTTTCCTTACCAAGAGGCCCTGATTACCAGATCGGGCAATAGTTATGCTTTCGGATCTCAATGGACTCCAAAATTTCATTTGGATGTCTGTCCCGAAAAACATACAGTCCACTTCAATTTTGAGTGGAATCGATCGCAGATCGATCCTTTTCTAAAGCGTTTAGGTGCCTTTTGAAATATTGGTTTGAAACACTGAAACCGTATGTAAGCGTGGATTCCAACGCCTATGTAGTCCAAACTTTCCCTCGGCCGCTCATCCATGATTGGAGAGTCTTACACGTCGGTTTCGTGATGGACTGGACTCCAATAAAGACGGTCTGAGGCCATCGAGTCACTTTTCTTATCGAGAGGCCTTGATTGTCGGATCGGACAATGGTGTGCTTATGGATCTCATTGGACTTTGAAATTTTGCTTGGACGTCTGTTGCTAACAACATACAGTCCACATCAATTTTAAGTGGAATCGGTCGTAGATCAAGCCTCTTCCGAAGTCTTTAGGTGGCTTTTTGGAAGATTAGTTTGAAACTACGAAACCGCAAGTAAGCTCTGTTTCCGATGCAGGTGGAGTCCGAACTTTCCCTCGACGTCTCGTCCATGACTGGAGTCAGTCTCCACCTCAGTTTCGAGATGGTTTAGACTCCGATAAGGACGTTCCGAGGCGATCGGGCCACTTCCTTACCAAAAGGCCCTGATTGCCGGATTGGGCAATAGTTGTGCTTATAGATCTCAATGGACACTGAAATTTTGCGTGTTCGTCTGTGTCCACGTCAATTTTGAGCGTAATTGGTCGCAGATCGAACCTCTTCTGAAGGTTTTAGGTGCCCTTCGAAAATTAGTTCGAAACTCCAAAACAGCAAGTAAGTGTGGATTCCGACGCAAGCGAAGTACGAAAGTACCCACGGAGGCTTGCCGATGATTGGAGTGTCTCCACATCAGTTTCGAGATGGATTGGATAGGGAAAAGACATTCCGAGGCCATCGTGCCACTTTCCTTACCGAGAGGCCTTGATTGCTGGATCGGGCAATAGTTGTGCTTATGGATCTCAATGGATGCCGATTTCGTGTGGTCGTTTGTCGCGGAAAACATACAATGCACTTCAATTTTGAGCGGAATTGGTCGTAGATCGATTCTCTTCTGAAGGTTTTAGGAGCCCTTCGGAAGATTGGTTCGAAACTCCGAAACCTCAAGTAAGCGTGGATTCCAAAGCAGGCGAAGTCTGAAATCTCCCTTGGCAGCTCGTGCATGACTCGAGAGTCTACACGTCAGTTTCGAGATGGACTGGACTCCAATAAAGACGTTCTGAGGCCATCGGGCCACTTTCCTTACCGAGAGGCCCTTCTTGCCTGATCGGGCAATGGTTGTGCTTATGGATCTCAATGGACTATGAATTTGTCGGTGACAACATACAGTACACGTTATTTTTTAGCCGAATCGGTTGTAGATCGAGCCTCTTATGAAGTGTTTAGCTGCTTGTCGAAAGATTGGTTCAAAACTCCGAAACCACAAGTAAGCTTGGATTCCAACCCAAGTGGAGTCCGAACTTTCCCTCGGTGACTCATCCATGACTTGAGTCTCCACGTCGGTTTCGAGATGGACTAGACTTCGATAGAGACGTTGTGAGGCCATCGGGCCACTTTGCTTACAGAGAGGCCCTGATTGCCGAACCGGGCAATAGTTGTGCTTATGGATCTCAATGGGCGACAAAATTCCACGTGGTCATCTGTCACGGAAAACATACAGTCAACGTCAATTTTGAGCAGAATCGGTCGCATATCGAGCCTCTTCTGAAGGTTCTAAGTGCCTCTTAAAAGATTGGTTCGAAACTCCGAAACTGCAAGTAAGCGCGGATTCCGACGCATCTGGAGTCTGAAGTTTTCATCGGCACCTCCTCCATGACTACAGAGTCTCCACGTCGGTTTCGAGACGAACTGGACTCCGATAAAGATGTTCCGAGGCCATCGGGCCAATTTCCTTACCAAGAGACCCTGATTACCAGATCGGGCTATAGTTATGCTTCCGGATCTCAATGGACTCCAAAATTTCATTTGGATGTCTTTCCCGAAAAACATACAGTCCACTTCAATTTTGAGTGGAATCGATCGCAGATCGATGCTTTTCTGAAGTGTTTAGGTGCCTTTTGAAAGATTGGTTTGAAACTCTGAAATCATATGTAAGCGTTGATTCCAGTGCCTATGTAGTCCGAACTTTCCCTCGGCCGCTCGTCCATGACTGGAGACTTACACGTCGGTTTCGTGATGGACTGGACTCCAATAAAGACGATCTGAGGCCATCGAGTCACTTTCCCTATCGAGAGGCCTTGATTGTCGGATCGGACAATGGTGTGCTTATGGATTTCGTTGGACTATGAAATTTTACGTGGACGTCTGTTGCTGACAACATACAGTCCACATCAATTTTAAGCGGAATCGGTCACAGATCAAGCCTCTTCTGAAGTGTTTAGGTGGCTTTCGAAAGATTGGTTTGAAACTACGAAACTACAAGTAATCTCTATTTCCGATGCAGGTGGAATCCGAATTTTCCCTCGACGTCTCGTCCATGACTGGAGTCTCCACCTCGGTTTCAAGATGGTTTAGACTTCGATAAGGACGTTCCGAGGCCATCGGGCCACTTCCATACCGAAGGCCCTGATTGCCGGATCGGGGCAATAGTTGTGGTTATGGATCTCAATGGACGCCGAAATTTCGCGTGTTCGTCTGTGTCCACGTCAATTTTGAGCGTAATTGGTCGCAGATCAAACCTCTTCTGAAGGTTTTAGGTGCCCTTCGAAAATTAGTTCAAAACTCTAAAACCGCAAGTAAGCGTGGATTTCAACGCAGGCGAAGTATGAAAGTACCCTCGGAGGCTCGCCGATGACTGGAGTGTCTCCACATCTGTTACAAGATGGATTGGTTCGGGAAAAGACATTCCGAGGCCATCGTGCCACTTTCCTTACCGAGAGGCCTTGATTGCTGGATCGGGCAATAGTTGTGCTTATGGATCTCAATGGATGCCGAAATTTCGTATGGTTGTTTGTCGCGGAAAACATACAGTGCACTTCAATTTTGAGCGTAATTGGTCGTAGATTGTTTCTCTTCTGAAGGTTTTAGGAGCCCTTCGGAAGATTGGTTCGAAACTCCGAAACCGCAAGTAAGCGTGGATTCCAACGCAGGCGAAGTCTGAAATTTCCCTCAGCGACTCGTACATGACTCAAGAGTCTACACGTCAGTTTCGAGATGGACTGGACTCCGATCAAGACGTTCTGAGACCATCAGGCCACTTTCCTTAACGAGAGGCCCTTCTTGCCAGATCGGGCAATGATTGTGCTTATGGATCTCGATGAACTATGAATCTGTTGCGGACAACATACTATACACGTTATTTTTTAGTAGAATAGGTTGTAGGTCGGGCCTCTTATGAAGTGTTTAGGTGCTTGTTGAAAGATTGGTTCGAAACTCCGAAACCACAAGTAAGTTCGGATTCCAACCCAAGTGGAGTCCGAACTTTCCCTCGGCGACTCATCCATGACTTGAGTCTCCACGTCGATTTCGAGATGGACTAGACTTCGATAGAGACGTTGTGAGGCCATCGGGCCACTTTCCTTACCGAGAGGCCCTGATTGCCGGATCGGGCAATAGTTGTGCTTATGAATCTCAATGGATGACAAAATTTCGCGAGGTCATCTGTCGCGAAAAACATACAGTCAACGTCAATTTTGAGCAAAATCGGTCGAATATCGAGCCGCTTCTGAACGTTCTAGGTGCCTTTCAAAAGATTGGTTCGAAAATCCAAAACTCCAAGTGAGCGCGGATTCCAACGCATCTGGAATTTTCATCGGCACCTCCTCCATGACTATAGAGTCTTCACGTCGGTTTCAAGATGAACTGGACTCTAATAAAGATGTTCTGAAGCCATCGGGCCACTTTCCTTATCGAGAGGCCCTGATTACCAGATCGGGCAATAGTTATGCTTCCGGATCTCAATGGACTCCAAAATTTCTTTTGGATGTCTGTCCCGAAAAACATACAGTCGACTTCAATTTTGAGTGGAATCGATCGCAGATCGATCCTCTTCTGAAGTGTTTAGATGCCTTTTGAAAGATTAGTTTGAAACTCTGAAACCGTATGTAAGTGTGGATTCAGACGCCTGTGGAGTCCAAACTTTCCCTCGGCGGCTCGTCCATGACTAGAGAGAGTCTACACGTCGGTTTTATGATGGACTAGACTCCAATAAAGATGGTCTGAGGCCATCGAGTCACTTTCCTTATCAAGAGGCCCTGAGTGTCAGATCAGACAATGTTTGTGCTTATGGTTTTCGTTGGACTTCAATATTTTACATGGACATCTATTGTGGACAACATACAGTCCACATCAATTTTAAGCAGAACCGGTCGTAGATCAAGCCTCTTCTGAAGTGTTTAAGTGCATTTCGGAAGATTGGTTCGAAACTCCGAAATCGCAAATAAGCTTGGATTCCAACACAGGTGGAGTCCGAACTTTCCCTCGGTGGCTCGTCCATGACTAGAGTCTCAACGTCAATTTTGAGATGGTTAAACTCCGATAAAGACGTTTTGAGGCCATCAGACCACTTTCCTTACCGAGAGGCCTTGATTGTCGGATTAGGCAATAGTTATGCTTATGGATCTCAATGGACGTCGAAATTTTGCGTGGTCATCTGTCGTGAACAATATACAGTCCACGTCAATTTTGAGCAGAATCGGTCACAGATCGAGCCTCTTCTGAAATTTTTAGGTGCCCTTAAGAAGATTAGTTCAAAACTCCGAAACCATAAGTAAGCGTGGAATCCGGTGCAGGCGTAGTACGAAAGTTCCCTTGGCGGATCGTCCATGACTGGGGAGTCTACACGTCGGTTTCGAGATGGATTAGACTCTGATAAAGACGTTTTGAGGCCATCATGCCACTTTCCTTACCGAGAGGCCCTGATTACCGGATCGGGCAATAGTTGTGCTTATGGATCTCGTTGGACTCGAAAATTTTCCATGGACATCTAACGCAGACAACATATAGTTTACCTCAAGCTTGAGCTGAATCAGTAGCAGATGGAGACTCTCCAGTCATGAACGTGCTGCTGAGGAAATGTTCTAAATCTACTTGCGTCGGAATCTGCGTTTACTTGCGGTTTTGAAGTTTCGAAGCAATCTTTCGAAAGGCACCTAAACACTTCAGAAGATACTCGATCTATGACTGATTCCACTCAAAATTAAGGTGGACTGTATGTTGTTCACGATAGACGTCCAACCGAAATTTCGGAGTCCATCGAGATCCATAAGCATAACTATTGCTCGATCTGGCAATCAGGATCTCTTAGTAAGGAAAGTGGCCCGATGGCCTCAAAACGCCTTTATCAGAGTCTAGTCCATCTCAAAACTGACGTTGAGACTCTCCAGTCATAAACAACTTGCCGAGGGAAATTTCAAACTTCGCATGTATTGTAATCCGCGCTTACTTCGAGTTTCGGAGTTTCGAACCAATCTTACGAAAGGAACCTAAATACTTCAGAAGCAGCTCGATCTACGACCGACTCCACTCAAAATGAAGGTGGACTGTATGTTGTCCACAACAGACGTCCATGTGAAATTTCGGAGTCCATCGAGATCTATACGCATAACTATTGCCCGATCCGGCAATCAGGGCCTCTCGACAAGGAAAGTGGACCGATGGCCTTGAAACTCTTTATCAGAGTCCAGTCAATCTCGAAACCGATGTGGAGACTCTCCAATCATGGACGAGTTATCGAGGGAACTTTCGAACTTTGCCACCGTCAGAATCCACACTTACTTACGACTTCGAAGTTTCGAACCAATCTTCCGAAGGGTACCTAAAACCTTCAGAAGAGGCTTGATCTGCAACCGATTCCGCTCAAAATTGACGTGGATAGTATGTTGTCCGCGACAGACAACCACATGAAATTTCAGCATCCATTGAGAGCCATACGCACAACTATTGTCTAATCCAACAATCAAGGCCTTTCGTTAAGGAAAGTGGCCCGATGGCCTCGAAACGTCTTTATCAAAGTCTAGTCCATCTCGAAACCGACGGGGAGACTCCAGTCATGGATGAGCCGTCGAGGGAAAGTTCGAACTCTAGCTGCATCGAAATATGAGCTTACTTCCGAATTTGGAGTTTCGAACCAATCTTCCGAAAGGCAGCTAAACACTTCAGAAGAGGCTCGATCTGCGACTGATTCCACATAAAATTGAGGGAAATTTTGGACTTCGCATGCGTCGGAATCCACGCTTACTTGTGATTTTGGAGTTTCGAACCAATCTTTCGAAGGGCACCTAAAACCTTCAAAAGAGGCTCGATCTGTTACTGATCCGCTTAAAATTGACGTGGACTATATGTTGTCCGCAATAGACGTCCAAGCAAAATTTTGGAGTCCATCGAGATCTATAAGCACAACCATTGCCCGATCCAGTAATTAGGGTGTCACATAACGAAAGTGGCCCGATAGCCTCAGAACGTCTTTATCGGAGTCCAGTCCATCTCGAAACCGACGTGGAGACTTCTGCCGAGGGAATGTTCGAAATCCACCTGCGTCAGAATCCGCGTTTACTTGCGGTTTTGGAGTTTCAAACCAATCTTTCGAAAGGCACCTAAAAACTTCAAAAGAGGATCGACCTGCGATCGATTCCACTTAAAATTGTCGTGGACTGTATGTTTTCCATAACTAGACGTTGAAGTGAAATTTCGGAGTCCATCGAGATCCATAAGCATAACTATTGCCCCATCCGGCAATCACTCTTGGTAAGGAAAGTGGCCTGATGGCCTCGAAACGCCTTTATCAGAGTCCAGTCCATCTTGAAACCGACGTGGAGACTCTCCAGTATAAACAACCTTCCAAGGGAAATTTCAGACTTCACCTGTATCGTAATCCATGCTTACTTAGAATTTTGGAGTTTCGAACCAATCTTATGAAAGGCACCTAAACACTTCAGAAGAGGCTCGATCTACGACTGATTCCACTCAAAATTAAGGTGGACTGTATGTTGTCCACGACAGACGTCCACGTGAAATTACAAAGTCCATCGAGATCCATACGCATAACTATTGTCCGATCCGGCAATCAGGGCCTCTCGGCAAGGAAAGTGGCCCGATGGCCTTGAAACTCTTTATCGAAGTCCAGTCAATCTCAAAACCGACGAGGAGACTCTCCAATCATGGACGAGTTACTGACGGAACTTTCGTACTTCACCTGCGTTGGAATCCACGCTTACTTACGGTTTCGAAGTTTCGAACCAATCTTCCGAATGACACCTAAAACCATCAGAAGAGGCTTGATCTGTGTACGATTCTGTTCAAAATTGACGTGGACCGTATGTTGTCCGCGACAGTACAACCACGCAAAATTTCGGTGTCCATTGAGATCCATAAGCACAACTATTGCCTGATCCGACAATCAAGGCCTTTCGTTAAGGAAAGTGGCCCGATGGCATCGGAACGTCTTTATCAGAGTCTAGTCCATCTTGAAACCAACGTAGAGCCTCCGGTCATGGACAAGCCGTCGAGGGAAAGTTCGGACTCCAACTGCGTCGGAATCTGAGCTTACTTGCGGTTTCGGAGTTTCGAACCAATCTTCTGAAAGGCAGCTAAAAACTTCAGAAGAGGCTTTATCTGCTACTGATTCCGTTCAAAATTGACGTGGACTATATGTTGTCTGCAACAAACATCCACGTGAAATTTCGAAGTTCATCAAGATCCATAAGCACAACTATCGCCTGATCCAGCAATTAGGGCATCAAGGTAAGGAAAGTGGCCCGATGGCCCTTAGAACGTCTTTATCAGGGTCCAGTCTAACTCGAAACTGATGTAGAGACACTCTCCAGTCATGGACGAGCCATCGAGGGAAAGTTTGGCTCCACCTGCGTCGGAATCCGCGCTTAGTTGCGGTTTTGGAGTTTCAAACCATTCTTCCAAAAGCCACCTAAACACTTTAGAAGAGGCTCGATCTGCAATCAATTCCTCTCAAAATATACATGGACTGTATGTTATCCGCGACAAATGTTTGTTTACACAACAAAATTGCCTTGTTGTAGTATGGGGGAAGCAAGAGTCATATTCCAATATTAGATAAGAAAGACAAAAAAAAACATTCATTACTTCAATTTATTCATTTACTGAGTTCTTCATACATTCCATGTTTACATCACCCTTGATTCTAGGATAGATTGTACATTGTATAAAAAATAAAATATATTCATAAAGCAATTTCAGCATAGTTTCGCTCTATTCTTCTTTCATCCTGTCTAAATGACAAGGAATGATTGACTGGACCAAGGCTTCCAAGACTGTTCTTATGCTCATGAGCGAGGTGAATCAACCAGACTAGACTTCCTTTACAATCTTTGTAATAATATCACCCAGCACATCTACTACTTCTAAGGATTGTATCGAATACATTCAACCTGAAGGAAGAGAGAAGGGGCTTCTGCTCCAAAAACATCATCTATATAAATCATCCACTTGCGGGGTACGGAATATTCCATATAATCAACCCAAAGGGAGAAAGATAGGTCTTCTGCTCCAAAAACATCATCTATACAAATCATCCACTTGTAGGGTACAGAATAGTCTGTATATTCAACCCGAAAGGAGAAGGATAGGTCTTCTTTGCAAAGAAACAACATCTCTAGTCTGGATTGCTTTCTCTGCATCATTTATCTTTGATGTAGTCCTAGCTTTCAGTGCTCTTTCACAATTAGGACGGAAACAAAGGTTCAGAAGCCTTTGTACATCCTTTACAAAATGAAGAACAAACATCTTCTAGAGAGCTTTATGCGACCCGTGGCAAGCTTCCTTTTGACCACTTCTTCAAAGCTTCTTCCTTCTTCTTCTTCAATCCTGCAGCATCTCCCCCTCGCTCATCTTTCCGAGAGGAAGAGAACTCGAGGTCTGCCCCGTACCTCTGGAGCTCTGAACTTCAGAATCAAGTGCCAAATGAGGACCCCTGGGGGGGGGGGGGGGGGGGGGGGGGGGGGGTATTTATAAGCATTTGTGGCTATTTTCGCAGCAAGAACAAGCCACCCAACAAGTGCTTTCCATGACCAGCGGCAAGTGCACATTTCCTGCACTTTTCTTCTTTTTATTTGTTTTCTCTTTGAATCTTCCTTTATTCTTTTTCCTTCCTTTTTTGTTTCTTCATTTTTCATGTCTCAATAGATGCCCCCTTTCAAACTTGATATGAGGAAAACAGCCTTTCTGAAGATCCAGTTTGAAAACAACCTCATTTTGAGTTCTTTCAGACCTTTCCGCGACCCGCGCCAAGCTCCAAACCTTTCTGCGACCCGCGGCAAGTACCTCATGCGTTTTATAAATACCCGTCATTACTTCATTTCTTCATTCTTCTTTTTTCCGCAACGAAGCCCTATCTGACCTTTCCACAACCCACGGCAAGCAACTTTTAGTTGCACAAATTTTCAAGTACCGGAACTCTACCAAATTTTCCCTAAGTCTGAAACTTTCTTCTTTCAAGTATTAATACCTCTTTCTTCCTTGTTTTCATACTTAGAAATTCTTCATCAAGACCTTCTCTTCACTCCTTTTAATCTTTTGATATTCCTTATATTATCCAGGAGATGACTTCGAAAAGAAAAGCCCCCGAGGTTTGTTCTTCGTCATCTCAATGCTCTCAAACTAAGACTCCTCCAACTACTTATGCCAAGCGTACGAGAAGTCAAACTTCACTTGCACCGACTCCATCGAGACAAACAAGGAGCCGTACCACTGCTAGTCTAGCTCCTTCAGAATCCATACCTCTTCAACCATCTGTTCCTAAGAAGAAGTCTAAGATCGCCGTGAGCCGATTGAAACTCTTCAAACACCCGGCTTCTCTTGAACTAGATTTTGGAGAAAGGATAAGTCGACTCTCCTCTCATATAAAGGACGCTAGTGCTACATACAGAGTGGATCATCCTCCCCTAAAAGGGACACAGTCTTCATAGGAAGCATGGCTTAAAACGATAGAAGGAATTCGTTCTAATGAAATAGTCCCCTATTCGTGAAGTAACTCCTCCAGCCTCTCGCCCCCAAAAGAAGAGAAGACAAAGTAAGAATGAGCAGCTTCAAGAGAAGATCGCCAAGCACAAGCAACTGCATTTGCAGAATACATGAACTATGGTCCGATCTGCCGATCAACAAAATATGCGCTTCTACAACCCACACAAGGATGAGTTGACCAGGATGGCCTTATCCTTATATCGTAATCAATCGATGCTTCATCTGAAACTGACTGATGTATGTTCTCGTATTCTCGTAACATCTGATCTGATATGCAAGGAACCTCAGATTTTGTCAGGCTAGCTTGTAATAGTTCTCGCCAACAAGTCGGCAATATTGCCCCTATGAGATTTCTAATGCCAAGCTACAGTCCTCATAGTATATGTTCGATGAAGTATTATGAAATACTGCAACAGAGATTCAGTGCCATACCTTTTGAAGAAGGTACTTTCTGGAGAAAAGAAGAATTTTGTCCCCGTGGTTTATAGAGCAAAAGAGACCATTATGAAAATTGGACTTCGGCTATCCTCAAGAAGTACCGCAAGTCCTTGATTGATTCAGGACTCTATTCCATCATAGAAGCCACTTCCAGTTATTTCTGCCATGACAACACTATATATAGAGGTTTCTTGAATTTCTGGTGTCCAACAACCAATTCCTTCCATCTTCCCATAGGAGAAGTAAGTATAACGCTATGGGATCTGTACAAAACAGCTGGCCTCCCTATCTCTAGGGCTTGTTATGATGAGTTTGTCTCCACGAATGAAGAGTTCGCTTACTATCATCCTGTTACTCGAGAGCCTTCTATCTTCAAGACCACTATTGAACTATTTGAGGAGTTTGCTAAGTTCAAGAACCCCGGCAGAATACTCTTTAATGACTGGATGGGTCATTTTACTCGAGAACTGACGTACATTTCTTTCTCTTATTCTTCTTTTGTCCAATTCTGTTGATTCCTTCATTATTATTCATTTATTTTTTATAGTCTTTGTCCTTCTTTCAGGTTCTCGAAGTGTGATGATGCTGATTTACTGAAATCCATAAGCCAAGTTCGGAACCCTATCAAGTTTTCAAACGCTTGCAAATTGGGCGGATTTCTCACTTTTTGGCTAAATACAGTGCTCCTTCCGAGTTCTAAATGTGCTGATATAATCCGTGCTTTAAGCCTGGTTGTCGCAAGTTCCATGGCTGAGGGTAAGAAGTATTCGTTGGCTCCACCAGTACTCTGTTCTCTATATCGCGCTCTAGGTGATGCATCAACTCATTGCAAATCTCCCACTATAGGAGTTTCCTCTGTCTATGCTCCATGGAACTTTCTATCAGGATGGCTAGGAGTATACTTTCCTTGGGTGTATAACATGAGTGACAAAGCATACGTTCATCCAGAACATCTTCCTCTATGGTTCTTTCAGCAGCGAAAGATGATTAAGCCAACCTATCCGTGGGTGATGGAGAAAATCAAGTCTACACAAGCTTTTATATTCAACATTTCCCTATCTCTTCAGGGCCTGATGATAAGGATGCTACAGATGACGATTCATTGTCCCCGACGGAAAAAAGTTTCCTCATCTCTATCCGTTCAAGCACACTTCCTTTGAGAGAGAGCAATGAGTTCTGGAGAGAACCATATTATCCTAGCAGATTTTCTTGGCAATTTGGTTTTGATATGACAATGCCTATGTCTTCTGAACTAGTGACGATGCTGATGAGGAGTTATGGCGTGGGCCCTTATAACTGGGTATTTATCTGGAAAAAACTCTTAACTACAAGTACCCAAGCACACTTCATAATTCCCGGTTTCAGATGCAGCGTCCATGGTTCTTATGCATGGATGAGGTGGTGGGCACATCAATATCATTTAGTTCAAGTGCCGGATAATTTGAAGATTGATCATATCGGATATTCTCAAGAAATAGAGAGAGCCCCTTCAATAGGGAGATATTGTCATTTCATCTCTTGTGATGAACCAATAAGGGAGACTAAATCATTCGGCACCTTAGAAGGATGGGTTGCCAGTGGTAGGGCAACAAATGTTCAATCAGTTCGGAAACAAAAAGAAGGATCTACAAGTGCTGGCCCATCTGCCTCTGTTCCTAGAGAATCGGCCTTCTATGGATCTTCCTTCGCCTACCCCTGCTTCAGAAGCACAGGGTCAATCAAAATCTCCCACTACTCCCCCAGATCAAGTGAGACAATTCGGAAGTGCCAGATACTCCAGGTGGCAACTTTCCATTGGAAGAGTTCAATCATTATCCTGAAGATTTTACTATATCTAAACAAACCTCTTTACACATATCCTCTTCCCCTCCATAGAAAAAGACTACTACTATTGATGCTAATATTCGGGAGAAACAAAGGCAAGTACCTACTGCATCTTCTTCTTCTTCGACCAATAACTGATTCTGATGACAAGTAAAATCGCAACACCAGTAACTCTAGCGATTTTGCCAGTGAAGAAGAAAGTAATGATGACACTTCATCCTCAATTGGTCAAGGAACTCCTCCAGCCAAGGATTTTGATGAAGTGAATAGAGGACCTAATGAGGATGTTCAGATCACTGATGACAGTCCGTACCGTTCTGGCCAAGTTCCATCCACTCCCTTGGATTTAGCAACCGAAGGGTCTGGTCCTGTGTATGAGTCATTTCAGTATTCCCCTGATCCTGCCCATCAACAATAACATCCCTCGTCACCTATGTTCACAATTAGTGAACTTCTTCGAACTTCTCATGAATCAGACCTATCTATCTACAATTGTAAAAGTGTCCTCTTCTAAAGAGGCTGGGATTCCTTCTGTTCGGGCAGAGGAGATGATTCCCCCTTCTCATCCAGGTACAAAATAGTATTTTGGGTTGAATAATAGTTGTTGAGCTCTGAATCGTGCATATTCTAACCCCAATTCATCACATATTATGCATGATTTTCATAGTTTAAAGATTAATCTAATGCATAGTTTTGTGGTTGTAGGAATGAGAGAGAGACTTCATCATTATGATGCTTAGAGGCCTTTCTTACATGCCTTGAAGATCAAAGAAATAAAGGATAAGAGATGGAGGAAAGATGCAATGCAATGGAGGAAGAAAAATTAGAAAAATCACATGTTTCATGCCCACCAGCCGGCTGGCCAAACCCTCCAGAAACAACAAATTCTCTGGACAAATTTTATGAAGGCTAACCTGTGGTCCGGCCAATCCAATTGACAGGTCGGCCATGCATTTTCAGAATTCAAATTTTAAACAGAGGCAGTCCCATTTTTTGTTTTTCGGCCCAGTTCGTGGGGCCCATCTTGATGATATTTGGAAATCCAACCTATCCATGTCGAAGAGGAGCTCGACGCTTGTTCTAAAATAAAGTTGGTCGTTGTGGAGGTGTACAAGACATGTGACCAGCGAGCGCCTTTCCGTAAAGTCACGACCAGACATCTAGCTAGCGAGTCTTCTCGCTCATATCCCGTATACCACCTCAGATCTGCGACCGCCTATACATGCTCGTAATGCGAGCAGCTCTGCTCTTGGTTGTTAAACAAGGCCATCTAAGAATGCGAGCAGCTCTGCTCGTGGGTTATTAGTTCGTTGGGGACATTCTCCATCTTATAGTGCCAGCAGCCCCTATAGGCCGGTTTTGGCTTATTTCCATTTCATAGCTCCGAACTATGGGGGATCTTCATCAAGAGACGTAATCAGCTAGGTGTTTAGAATGATCGGGTCATCTTCCTTAACAGATTATCAATAAGATAAGCACCTTATCCCATAAAATCAGCAATGATCTTAATGGCTTGCGTAACAAGCTGGATCACTCGGATCTCTATAAATAGATGGATCTACAGATGATAAAGGTACACAATCTCTAGGCCTACGTTTCACACTTCATCTTACAATCAAGTCACCTCTGACTTAAGCTCGGAAGGCCAACGGCCAAATGCAGGCCACCCTTAGTTTTCTTCTTCGGCTTTTAGGTTTGGAGGGGAACTCACTTCGAGAAGGGCGTATACTTAGGAGGGACCTGTTACCAGAATCTGACATTAACAGATTGGCGCCGTCTATGGAAAATCGAGTATTCAATTCATCCTCATTACCAATTGTCCGCCTCCACTATGCCTCCTAAGAAAACGGCTCATTCTTCCACCTCTAAGCAAGCGTTACAGCCACCAGACATTCCTGAGTCAACTCCCGATCTTCCTCAGGCTATTCTGACTGGGATTCCTCCTGCAGAGCCCAACCTCTCTGCGCAAAATCCATTCCAAGAAATATTCGGTGGTTTCGACGGCGTTATGCGTTTCGTCGGGGATACACTCCTCACTCTCAAAGCTGGACTTCAAACCTTATCTAATCGATTCGACCAACATTTCCCCGAATCACAACAGCCTCCGGGAGAACCACCATTATAACCTCCGCCCGCAGCTTCCGGACATTCTCCTAATGAACCACAAAATCAAGCCAATCCTCCTTCAAATCGTATTCCCCGCGGCAATCAAGTTCCTAATCAACGCCTGCAATCTATCTGCTCCAGTGCCTCCCGACAACATCATTCCGAAGAACAGCTTGATGTCGAGACATCCAATTATACTCTACCTTGGGAAGGAGATCTTAGAAAAATCGCAAATCGTTTCACTGACATCGAACAACGGTATCAGTCTAATCTCCCGACGTCCACCTTAGCAACAATTCGGTGATCTGAACCTCCTTTTGAACGCCCAGCATTATTTCATATACCAGTATTGGTGATCCCCTTGAACATCTAGAGACGTATAGATCCCTCATGGAGATGGCGGGACATAGCCCCGAAATCATGTACAAAGCCTTCTCTTTAACTCTGAAAGACGCAGCACGTACTTGGTTTCGTGGTCTAAAAACCCGATCCATTGAATCCTTCTCTCAATTATCAGACCTCTTTCTTTCTCAGTTTATGGGGAGCATCCGTATCAAAAAAAATTGCATCTCACCAATCAGATTTGAAGCAACAGCATGGAGAGACGATCAAAGAATTCACCTGTTCATTTCACGGCAGTAGTTCAAACTGAAGGTTATACTGAAGATAAGGGGCTCACTGCCCTTATAGCAGGCATTATAAGCGAAAAATTTCAATTCGCCTTAGACAAAAACCCTCCTAAGACGATGATGGAGTTCCAAGCCAAGACTCAGAAATACATAAACACCGAAGAAGTAGCCCTAGCTGCCATGGTGTTCAACGAAAAAAGTGGAAAGTCTGAAGATATCTCTCCAGCAAATAAGAGATACCGACGTGACCGACATGATCATTCTCCAAGGAAGTCTTATTTCGGAAAATACCGTAATTATACACCTCTCAATCGATCTCTCGAAAAAGTACTGATGGAGATCAAACACAAGTCGTATGTTAAATGACCCCCAAGGATCAAGTTAGACCCCAAAAAAAGAGACGAAAGAAAATTTTGTTACTTTCATAAAGATCACGGCCATAACACCCAAGATTTTATATCTCTGAAAGACCGAATCGAAGCTCTCATTCGAAAGGGGCACCTCCGAGACTTGTCGCATGACAAGATCATTCACCTAAACGATCTGGTATGCCAACACGTCGCGATCACCAAGACCAGAGAAAGAAGTCACCGCAACGCCGCCCTCCCCAGGAGGATACCGAACCAGCGGGCGAAATCCGAACCATTGTAAGAGGCCCGACTTGTGTGGAGACTCACGAGCCTCAAGAAAAGTGTATACTCGAAAGACGAGCCATAAGCCCCAACACGTTTAGTGGGTGGAGAAATCATCCAGCCTAACAAACTTGAATCATCAGCAAATTTTCTTCTCTCATGCAGATGCCGAAGGACTCCATCTCCCTCATGAAGATTCCATCGTAGTAACATTAAAGGTATTGAATTATTTAACCCATCGTATTATGTTGGATACAGGCAGTTCTGCAGATGTCGCTTTCAACAAGATGGCTCTTGCCAGAAATCTACTCAAGCCTGTGTCGACCCCCCTCGTTGGCTTTGGAGGTGAAGTAGTGACACTAGAGGGAAGTATCGACCTCCCCGTCACATTCGGAGAAGCTCCAGCCAAAGTCACAGTTTTCATTAATTTCCTTGTGGTCGATCAAAAATCGGCATATAATGTCATCTTGGGCTGACCTTCACTCACCAAGATAGGAGTGGCTCTACACCCTCTCTACTTATGCATCAAGTTTTCCACTCCGAACGGTGTAGGAGTGGTTCGAGGGAATCAAAAGGAGGCTCAAGCATGTTACGAAATTGTAGTACAGGATCGAAAAAGTATCCAGGCAGCTCCTATAATGATGATTTTAGGAGATTCAGCAGGTTCTCATTCTCCCACAACAACAAGCCTAGACCCAAGGGAGAATACGTATCAAGCAGGAGCACCTGGAGAAGAAACGATCAAAATTCAATTATCGAACGATGATCCTTCCAAGAAGGTCCATATCGGGTCATCTCTGAATTCCGCCTTTTGAATCAATTTGACCGAACTTTTTGGTCGAATATCAAGATGTATTCACCTGGTCTCATAAAAACATGCTAGGTATCGACCCCAATGTTGTAGTTCATCAGCCTGAACGTAGATCCAAAAGTTAAACTTATCCATCAGCGCTGACGAGGGTTCACAACTAAAAGGCAGATGGTGATTAAAGCCGAGGTCGAAAAATTATTGGCCGTCAACTTTGTCGAAGAGGTCGACTACCCAGAGTGGGTCACGAACGTTGTTCTCGTGCACAAGGCAAATGGTAAGTGGAGAATCTGCGTAGATTATTCCAATCTAAAGAAGGCGTGCCCGAAAGATAGCTTCCCAACTCCCCGCATCGACCAACTGGTCGATTTAACAGCAAGGCATGCCCTGCTCAGCTTTATGGATGCTTACTCTGGTTACAATCAAATTATGATGCATTCACCTGATTGCCAAAACACAGCCTTTATCACCGATCGGGGTTTATACTGTTATAAGGTGATGCCTTTCGATCTAAAGAATACGGGGGCTACCTATCAATACTTAGTCAATAAAATGTTTGCCACACAAATCGGTAGGAACATGAAAGTGTACGTCGATGACATGCTCTTGAAAAGTGTCGTGGCTAATGATCATCTCGCAGATCTCCGAGAAGCTTTCGATTTGATGAGGAAATATCAGATGAAGTTAAATCCAGAAAAATGTGCTTTTGGAGTTTCCGATGGAAAATTTCTTGGGTTTATGGTTGGTCAGCGAGGGATTGAAGCAAACCCTGAGAAGATTAAAGCCTTGGTTGAAATGCAATCTCCGTCCACTATCAAAGGAGTTCAACAGTTCGTTGGTCAAATCGCATCATTAAACAGGTTTATCTTGCGTGCCTCCGATAAGTGCGTTCCCTTTTTTAAGCTCCTACGTACAACTGCAAAAACCAACTGGATGTGGACTCAACAATGTGAGGAGGCATTTCAACAACTGAAGCAGTATATGAGCTTGCCTCCTATACTATCCAAGCCTGTTCCACATGAGTAGCTTTTTCTTTATTTATCTGTATCTTCCACAGCCATTAGTGCTGCATTAATAAGAGAAGACTCCGAGAGACAGAGGCCCATTTATTATATTAGTCGAGCAATGGCAGATGCTGAAACTCGATACTCCAACATGAAAAAACTTGCTCTAACTTTAGTAACTGCAGCTCGGAAACTACGGCCTTATTTTCAAGCCCATCCTATAATGGTTCCTATGAATCATCCTCTAAAGCAAGTCCTCCAAAAACCCGAAGTATCCGGACGATTGACTAAATGGGCGATCGAGCTTGGAGAACATGATATTATCTTCTGCTCACGAACCACTGTAGAAGCCCAAGTTGTGGCCGATTTTATTACCGAATTCACATATTCGATCCCAACTACTCCTGTCTCCAATAACGATTCAACGACTAGCGAGCAACTAACCTGGTCCTTGTACGTAGATGGGTCTGTCTTCGTGTTCCTCTAGTAGCGGAGCTGGTTTGATCTTGATAGCTCCTGACGAATCACAATTTCAATATGCTTTGTGTTTCGACTTTCATGCCTCTAATAATGAAGCAAAATACGAAGCCTTAATCGCTAGTTTCAAAATAACAAATATACTCAAGATAACAAATCTACTCATTTACAGCGACTCCCAGCTGGTCGTCAATCAAGTACTCAACGAATTCGAAGCGAAAGAAGAGCAGATGGCCCTATACAAATCACGAGTACTCATCTTGCTCACTAATTTGAACAAATATGAGATAATTCATATCTCTCACGAGGAGAACAAGCTCACAGATTCTCTCGCCAAGTTAACTTCCGCTCCGGAGTCCGATCTGATGCGAGCAGTTCCTATCAAGCACCTTTCCACTCCAAGTATTGATCTAATCGCTCCAAAGCTAGTTGCTACGTTACATTTATCTCCGTGCTGGATGGATCCCATCATCCTTTACCTTAAGAACGGACAACTCCCAGATGATAAGAAATCTGCACGACAAATTCACTACCGTGCTGCCAAGTCTATTTTACAAAATGATAAATTGTTGCATAAGAGTTCTACTTTACTGAATTTAAAGTGTCTCCATCCAGAAGAGGCACACCGTGTTCTAGATGAAATATACCTGCAGTAATCATCCGAAAGGACGGTCTCTAGCATACAAAGCAATGAGACAAGGGTACTATTGGCCCACTATGAAAGCCGACACTATCGAATACTCCAAGAAATGTGATAAATGTCAGCTTTACTCTCCAGTCCCTCACTTACCACCGAACAAATGATGCCGATAGACTACCCCTGGCCTTTTGCTCAATGGGGAGTCGATATAATTGGACCACTACCCACCGAGAAAGGTCAGAACAGGTTCACAATTGTAGCAGTTGATTACTTCACCAAATGGGTGGAAGCCGAGACTTTGACCACCATCGCCGAAAAGCAAACTACTAAATTCATATGGAGAAACATCATATACCGTTATGGACTCCCCCATACCATAATTTTCGATAACAAAAGACAGTTCGATAATTCTACATTCTCCGAGTTTTGCGAAAAGTGGAAGATATGTAATATTTGGACTTCCCCATATCATCCTCAAGCTAATGGTCAGGTAGAGGCGGTTAACAAAATTATCAAACACCACTTGAAGACCAAGCTCGATGAGTGTAAATGTATATGGCCAGAACTCCTACTGAAAGTCTTATGGGCTTAGAAGACAACAACTCGTAATTCAACAGGAGAAACACCCTTTTCATTAGCGTTCAGCACCGAAGCAGTTGTCCCAGTAGAAGTTGAGATACCAACTCATCGAGTGGAAGACTACGAAGCGACTCTCAATGAGGAAGGCTTAAAACTCCACCTTGACCTTTTAGAAGAGAAAAGAGATACAGCTCGTCTTCAAGCAGCAGCTTGTCAACAACAAATAGCTCGTTATCACAATTCGAAGGTTAAAGTCAGAGCTTTTCAGCTTGGCGATTTGGTGCTTAGGCAAAATATTGGAACGACCACTCAGTCGCTAGATCCTAACTGGGAAGGCCCATATCGGGTCATCAAGGTCGTTCAACCAAGGACTTACTATCTCGAAGACATGCAAGGAAGACCCCTACGTTACCCTTGGCACGTAAAGCATTTACTTCCGTGTTTCCCATAAACTGATGTAAATCTCATATCATATTCAAGTAAAGATACTCTTTTTCTCAGCTGATCAGCTATGAGATCCATAAACTTGGTCACTACTCCACCTGTTGGACCCGAATAGCCCTGAAGATGATATAAACATTCTCTTGACCAAGTCTTCTGCTCTCGGCAGAGTCAAAGACTCAATTGATAGGTCAACCTATCTCCAAGCGGACATGGTCACCAAGACCTCCCTAATTGAGCCTAATTCATTTTCATGAGTTAAGCGAAGGATATAACAATTACGAATTCTTATGTATCAAAGAAGAGATAACAGAACATCTTTTCATTTAATGATCATTTTTATTACAAAAAGGGAGAGAAGGTACATCTGTTTCAAATAAAAAAGAAGGGAAGCAACTCGAAATCACTCATTCTTCATCTGGAGGAGTTGCTCAGCTTTCTAGCTCGGGTCCCGCCTCAAGGACTCGTGCAGCTTCCATAGCCTCTGTGATTTCATTCTCGGCCATAACTCTTTCTTTGGCAGCAACCTCGAAGACAACTCTATCAAATTCCTCCATGTTGAACGATGGAGAAATTTACTGCATAACTCTGATTGTGAAATCACAACCAGCAACATAAGCTTCAAATCATTCGTCTTCATAGAGTTGTGAAGTCCGAAACTCCAGAATAGTACGAGGGCCTTCCTCGAATACCATCTTGACATAAGCCGTCCTCTCTTCATCCCAGTGAATAGAGTCATCCTTCAGCTGGGCAAGGGCATTCTTCTCCTTCTCTAAGCCTTCGACGGCTTCCTTGGGGCATGCTCCGCATTCCCCGAGCTGCTCCTCAAAAGAGATCTTGTCCTGGAGGAAGATCTCCTTCTCCTTCTCGCTCTTTTCCTTCATCTCTGAAAGTTTCGCAAAATTTAGATCCAATGACTGGTACCGCTCAGTCAATACTTGGATCTTGCCAATGAGAATTTTCTTCTCCTCATTCAGCTTGGCGATCAGGGCTTCATGGGAATTTATTAAACGATCTCTCCCAAGGATCTTAGCTTCCATCTCCAGTCTTTTCTCCTCTCCTTCATCGATAATGCGACGAGCAGCATCGATGTCGCGCCTCGTTCGCAGAATGAGATACAAACCCTGCTCGAGAACAAGGGAAACTGTCATTAAATGTATAAATTCTTTGAAAAACACCAACGAACATGACATCGAGTTTACCTGGATCAGCTTCACTCATATTGGTAGTGCAAGAAAATCTTTTTCGACAAAATATTTTTCTTCTTCCCCTGGATACAGGGATGGAGGGGCCATAGCCGGAATTTGTCTGGCTATGCTTCGTGTAATAGGTCTTTGGTAGGTTCGAGAATAAGGCCCTTTGACTGTGTTCTTGGTGGGAGCTTTGGATGATCTCTATTTTCTTTTTTACTATACCATTACTCATCCGCTTTCATCCTCTGTAGCGACAAGTGAAGCGAAAATCACCATAGCAGTTGTCTTAGTTGTTATGCTTTGGGTTGTCTTCATCTAACATTTCCTTCTTGTGTTTTGATTGTTGTAAGAAGAGACAGTAAATCCTCCTCCTAGCATGAAATCAAAAATTATTTGGTGAGTTGGAAAAGCCATTGAGAGAATTTGATTATTGTTTAGTTGAAGTCTGGTTGTAATATGTAATGTACCTGACATTTGAAAAGAATAATAATTAGCCATTTGTAAGATATATATATATATATATATATATATATATATATATAATCTATTCTAGAGATGAAGGGTGGAATGTTCCTGTTGAGAGTCGCCATTTTGTTTACAAAACAAAATTACCTTGGTATATAGTATGGGGGAAGCAAGAGTCATATTCCAATATTAGATAAGAGAGACAAAAAAGCATTCATCACCTCAATTTATTCATTTACTGAGTTCTTCATACATTCTATATTTACATCATCCCTTGATTCTAGGATAGATTATACATTGTATAAAAAAAAAAAAATTTATTCTTAAAGCAATTTCAGCAAAGCTTCACTCTATTCCTCTTTCATCCTGTCCAAATGACAAGGAATGATTGACTAGACCAAGGCTTCCAAGACTGTTCTTCTACTCATGAGCGAGGTGAATCAACCATACTAGACTTTGTTCATTTGCAATCTTTGTAATAATATCACCCAGCACATCTAGCACTTCTAGGGATTGTATCGAATACATTTAACCTGAAGGAAGAGAGAAGGGGCTTCTACTCCAGAAACATTATCTATATAAATCATCCACTTGCGAGGTACGAAATACTCCGTATATTCAACCCAAAGGGAGAAAGATAGTTCTTCTACTCCAAAAACATCATTACGGAATACTCTGTATATTCGACCCGAAGGGAGAAGGATAGGTCTTCTATACAAAGGAACAGACTCTCTAGTCTGGATTGCTTTCTCTGCATCATTTATCTTTGCTGCAGTCCCAACTTTCGGTGCTCTTTCACAATTAGAAGGGAAACAAAGGTTCAGAAGCCTTTGTACATCCTTCACAAAATGAAGAACAAACGTCTTCTAGAGAGATTTACACGACCCATAGTAAGCTCCCTTCTGGCCACTTCTTCAAAGCTTCTTCCTTCTTCGCCTTCTTCTTCAATTCGACAGCATCTCCCCCTCACTCATCTTTTGTTCTCGAGGTCCGCACTTCGTGCGTTCAACCCGAGAAGAAGAGAACTCGAGGTCCGCCCCGTACCTTTTAGAACCTCTGGAGCTCTGAACTTTAGAATCAAATGCCAAATGAGGACCCCTAGGGGGGGGGGGGGGGGGGGGGGGGGTTATTTATAGGCATTTACGGCCATTTCGCAGGAAGAACAAGCCACCCAACAGGTGCTTTCTACGACCCGCGGCAAGTGCACGTTTCCTGCACTTCCTTTCATTTGTTTTCTTTTTTAATCTTCCTTGATTCTTTTCCTTCCCTTTGTTTCTTCATTTTTCATGTCTCAAAAACGTCCACACAAAATTTCAGAGTCCATCGAGATCTATAGGCATAACTATTCTCCGATCTAGTAATTAGAGCAACACGGTAAGGAAAGTGGCCCGATGGCCTCAGAATGTCTTTATCGGAGTCTAGTCCATCTCAAAACTGACGTGTAGACTCTTCAATCATAGACGAGCTACCGATGGAAATTTTAGACTCCAGCTGAGTCGGAAACTATGCTTACTTGCAGTTTTGGAGTTTTGAACTAATATTTCGAGAGGCACCTAAATACTTTAGAAGCGGCTCGATCTGCGACCGATTCTGCTTAAAATTGATGTGCACTGTATGTTTTCCGTGAAAAATGACCACGTGAAATTTTGGCATCCATTGAGATCCATAAGCATAACTATTACCCGATCCGGCAATTAGGGCCTCTTGGTAAGGAAAGTGGCTCGATGGCCTCGGAACGTCTTTATCGGAGTCTGGTCAATCTCGAAACTGCCGTGGAGACTCCAGTCATGGACGAACTGTCGAGCAAAAGTTCGAACTCCACCTGCGTCAGAATCCGAGCTTACTTGTGGTTTTGGAGTTTCGAACCAATCTTTCGAAAGGCACCTAAACACTTCCGAAGAGGCTCGATTTGCATCCAATTCTACTTAAAATTGATGTGTACCGTATGTTGTACGCGAAAAATGTCCACGCAAAATTTTGGAGTCCATCGAGATCCATAAGCACAACTATTACCTGATCCAGCGATTAGGGTATCACGGTAAGGAAAGTGGCCCGATGGCCTAAGAACGTCTTTATCGAAGTCCAGTCCATCTTGAAACCGATGTGGAGACTCTCCATTCATGGACGAGCAGCCGACGAATTTTGAACTCCAGCTGCGTTCAAATCCGCACATACTTGCGGTTTTGGAGTTTCAAACTAATATTCTGAAAGGCACCTAAACACTTCAGAAGAGGCTCGATCTACGACTGATTCAGCTCAAGATTGACGTAAACTGTATGTTCTCCGTGACAGACGTCCAAGCAAAATTTCAAAGTTCAACGAGATCCATAAGAACAATTATTGCATGATCTAGCAATAAAGGCCTCTAGGTAAGGAAAGTGGCCCGATGGCCTCAGAACGTCATTATTGAAGAGCAGTCCATCTCGAAACTAATGTGGAGACTCTCCAATCATGGACGAGCCGCCGAGGGAACTTTCATACTTCGCCTGCATCAAAATCCACGCTTACTTGCGGGTTTGAAGTTTCGAACCAATCTTTCGAAGGGCGCCTAAAACCTTCAGAAGAGGCTCGATCTACGATCAATTCTGCTCAAAATTGACGTGGATTATATGTTGTCCGCGATCGATGACCACGCGAAATTTTGGCGTCCATTGATATCCATAAGCACAACTATTACCCGATCCAGCAATCAGGGCTTTTTTTTTTGTAAGGAAAGTGGCCCGATGGCCTCAAAACGTCCTTATCGGAGTCTAGTCCATCTCGAAACCGACGTGGAGACTCCAATGATGGACGAGCCATCAAGGGAAAGTTCGGACTCCACCTGTGTCAGAATCCGAGCTTACTTGCAGTTTCGAAGTTTCAAAACAATCTTCCAAAAGGCACCTAAACACTTCAGAAGAGGCTCGATATGCGATCGATTCTACTAAAAATTGACATGGACTGCATGTTGTCCGTGACAAACGTCCACGCGAAATTTCGGAGTCCATCGAGATCGATAAGCACAATTATTGTCCGATCCAGCAATTAGGGCATCACTGTAAGGAAAGTGGTCCAATGGCCTCAGAACGTCATTATCAAATACCAGTCCATCTCGAAACCGACATAGAGACTCTCCAGTATGGATGAGCTGCCGAGGGAATGTTCAGCCCCACCTGCGTCGAAATTCGTGCTTACTTGCGGTTTTGGAGTTTCGAACCAATCTTTCAAAAGGCACCCAAAACCTTCAGAAGAGGCTCGATCTGTGACTGATTTCGCTCAAAATTGACGAGAGCTGTATGTTTTCCGTGACAGACAACCACGTGAAATTTCGGCATCCATTGAGATCTATAAGCACAACTATTGCTCGATCAGACAATCAAGGCCTCTCGGTAAGGAAAGTGGCCCGATGGCCTCAAAATGTCTTTATCGGAGTCTTCCATCTTGAAACCAACATGGAGACTCTAGTCATGGACGAGCCGCTGAGGGAAAGTTCGGACTCCACCTGCGTCGGAATCCAAGCTTACTTGCGGTTTCAGAGTTTCGAACCAATCTTCTGAAAGGCACCTAAACACTTCAGAAGATGCTCGATCTACTACCGATCCCACTTAAAATTGACATGGTCTATATGTTGTCTGCGACAGACGTCCACGCAAAATTTCGGAGTCCAACGAGATCTATAGGTACAACTATTTCCCAATCCGACAATCAGGGCCTCTCGGAAAGGAAAGTGGCCCGATGGCCTCGGAACGTCTTTGCCCGATCCAGTCCATCTCGAAACTGACGTAGAGATTCTCCAGTCATGGACGAGCCGCCAAGGGAACTTTCGTACTTCACCTAAGTCGAAATCCACACTTACTTGCGGTTTCGGAGTTTCGAACCAATCTTTCGAAGGGCACCTAAAACCTTAAGAGGAGGCTCGATCTACGATCGATTTTGCTCAAAACTGACATGGACTGTATGTTGTCCACAACAGACAACCACACAAAATTTCAGCATCCATTGAGATCCATAAGCACAACTATTGCCCGATCCGACAATCAGGGCCTCTCGGTAAGGAAAGTTGCCAGCTGGCCTTAGAACGTCTTTATCGGAGTCTAGTCCATCTCGAAACCGACATGGAGACTCCAGTCATGGATGAGCCATCAAGGGAAAGTTCAGACTCCACCTGCGTCGAAAACCGAGCTTACTTGTGGTTTCGAAGTTTCAAACTAATCTTCCGAAAGGCACCTAAACACTTCAGAAGAGGCTCGATCTGTGAATGATTCCGCTCAAAATTGATGTGGACTATATGTTGTCCGCGACAAACGTCTATGTGAAATTTCAGAGTCCATCGAGATCCATAAGCACAACTAATGCACTAGTGCTTCAAGTATTGTTAGAAGGGTGTGCAGCACAGAATTGCAATCGATGAAAAACTATACACGACTGCAGAAAACATTTTTTACAAACGCACGGTATTATGATGCATTTGCCAGTAAAGAACAGGGAAACAAAACAAGCCTATAAACAGTAAAAATTCATCAAGAAAAGCTGAAAGAGCCCAAGACAAAAAGATTTTACTTTGTGCCGAAAAGAATGCAACAACTAGGCAACCTCCACTAGTGTTATTTTTGGCAAAACAAGCAAAAACTCTCCAACCCCTTCTAAAAGCACCCTTTCAATCCCAAGTATCAGGAAGTGAAGAGCACATAGCAATATTGTTTTACTCTGCAGGAGTAAAACTAGTCAAAGAACAAAATGAAGTATCGATACAAGAAAATGAACCAGACAGGTTAAACCCAGAAGAACTTGGGTGGTATAGCCCAATGAGCAGAAAGATAATGCAATCGATGGGTTTCGATTGCGAAGACCCGACTAGTTTGAATAATGGCAAAGGGATATCAATGACCATTCATAAACGTGAAAAACTTTTGGGGCTGGGGGCATCTTCAAAGGCTACACAAGTAAATATGATCAGCATGATTCCTCAGACAGGTCCTACAGAACAACAAGTGGGTTCGCTTTTGGAAGAAGAAATGTCGCAGAAAATTATTACATACAACGACACGTCATTCAGAAATAAAAACATGGATAAATTGTGCCAAAAGTTCAGTACATCAGGGAATTATAGAAGTTGAAAATGCAAAACTTCGATTGAGAGAGTTGGATATACTAGATGAAAAAAGACCTGTTGCATAGTAACTCTTGCAATTATATCAAGCACGAATATCTGCTTCCTTTGATAAGACAATGAAGCACCTATCTTTCAAAAAGGGAGACTTGGTTATGATGCTCAAAAGACCCATCATAATGATCCACAAGACAAGGGCCAAGTTCAAACCCAAATGGGACGGCCCATATGTTGTCACTGAAGTCTTCTCTAATGGGGGCATATAGAATTGCAGATCAGGACGTAAAAGGAATTGGCATCTCAATTAATGGCTAATTTATCAAGAAATATTATTCATAAAGGCACATGCAGAATATTTTGGTCGCCAGAATCCTCGTATGAAGGAACTTTCTCCCAATCAAAAGGGACAGGAATAGTCAAGACACAAGCGTCAATGATGTCAACATCAATATAGTCCTGAAAGAAAATAATGAAAAGCTCAAGAAGCATGATCTTCCTCTGATCGAAGTTTTTAAAAGAAGCTGATTTGAAAGGACAGTTATCAGAGATTATTTAAAAAAAGGTGGAGCGATGTGGTTCTCTTCTCTCAAAAAGACCTTTGTTTCCTTTGAGTAGAGCGATCACCCCTGAATCGATCCATGGAAAAGCAAAAGACCACGTACATATATATAAAGAAGGTAGGGTCGGAAAGTGAAGTACTAGAACCACGAAAAGATGATCACTGATAAATACTCCAACCCTATGAGGCTAAAATGCTACGAGCCAATTGAGAGCTCCCTGAACAAGAATCCCCTTACAAGTCGATTAAGAACTCCATGGGTAAGGACTTTACAGGCCAACTGAGAGGCCCTACAAATCAAGGCAGCTGAGAGAATAACTCTAAGGACAGGAAAACTAAAAGTCCTACGGGGCAACCTCATGCGTGAGACCTACCACTCCTATTACTACAATACTGCCACAAGGAAGAGGAAAAATGTCCATAATTTGGTTCCTTGTGTATGGACTTAGTAGTATAGAAGTGAAGAAAAAGAGGGTTGCATTGCGCGCTACTGATCACAGCCAACCGTGCATAATTCCCCCCAGATTTATGGGACCGTTTTCGGTAGTCACGCATAGGAAGGTTGAGATTCTCCCCCTATTGTCAGACCGACGACCATGAATTTGGTACCCGAGATAGTAATGAAAGCCTAAACGGCCAACCAAAAGCATAAAACCTCTGAGTTCACCACCCCGGTAGCGTCATTGGGCCCCTCTGATGGATCGGTGGCATGAGAACTTCTCCGTAGAGGAGTGTGCTCCCTAAGGGCCACTTCCATGGTAGCGATGAGTACCCCATGAGGGTCAACCATGCATGAGACCAATGCTCCAACTACTCATGAGCTTAAACTGTGTTTCTATTAGAGGCGCCTACTAACAGAATTTTAGGGTAGTTCCGTCCATCATAAAGAAAAAGGGAACAAAACATAAAATGATGCGCAACTAAAAAGAGAATATCAACATGTTTAAAGGAAAATTCTCTTGCAATTATATATTGTGGAAATTGCATATGCTATAATATTGTCAAATGCCTTAAATTGACATGAAACATATATGAACAATATTCCTTTGACAAGGCTTTATCATCAACAATACAGGCTATATGAAATTATATCAACTCTGAAAATTACATATACCATTTTATAGTATTCCTTAGCATTTTTTATGCTATATGGAATTCTGATTGTTGAAGCTATTCTTTGAAGTATTCAACATATTATCGAAGATATTCAACTACAGTCCTCTGTGCTCTTCACTAATATTGACTCAACTTCCACTCTTCAGCCTTTTATAATGATATTATTAGCAATATTTGTCCGAGTTTGATTTGTCTCAAGTCCTTTAATCTCTTATTGAAAATTCACATTAGATTGAATCTGACTCGATTATAGTTATTCGACTACCGGGTAAACTCATCGAGGCCGACTATTTATTCATGAAAACCGAAGCTTATAAAGGAATATCAGCATTCTCATCAATCTTTATGTCTTGAAATCAATTTTTATGATATGCGATAACTTTAGTATTTTGAATCAATCTATATACATATCAGTATGTAAGATGCGATATTGCTGGGGGCAATCTCTGTTTTACATTGAGAACATGATCTTTGAAAATATATTGGCAATAGTTATATGTGCGCTCCCAAACTTATACAGAAAGATATTCTGTAAAGGGAAAGGTGATCGAAGTTATCATTATATGATGAGCTGGTGAAAGAATTAAGCAGGTGTCGTAAAGCATGAAGCAAGGTTGCCAAAATGAAAGGGAAGTAGCCTTGACACGTGAACATTATTTTTATTTCATTTAAAGAAATACGAAATACATGAAATATATAGTAAAAATTCAAATATAGTCATAAAGTAAAGATATTAATAGCTATTTCTTGGATGCTAGGGAATTCTAAAGTTAACTTTAAAGTTAAGAAGCACAAGATTGCATTCATCCAAAGAGAAAGAGAAGTCAAAAGTTCGTTAGCATCAAAAGCAGCTCCACTCAATGCTGACCTATCACTAAAAAAGACAAATGAGGCACTGGAAGAGCTTCTGACATCCCTATCATTGCTACTGCTGTTGTTCAAGCCTTAAAGGCGGCAAGGAGTTCAGAAATGTTCTTCTTCAGCATCTCCACTTTCGCCTTTATGGTCAATCATTGAGAAGTAATGTTCGGTAAGGCTTAGATGCACTTCTGGTCTTCCTGAATTACGTCCTCGTCAAGGCTAGCTTCAAATTCCAAGGAGTGTTGCTAAACTCCTCAAGAATGATGAGCAACATCCAGAATAAAAGGATATGATAAAGCCATCAACTGAGCATCATAGAACAAGAAATCATGGCCGCGTGGCTGGATGCATGGACTGTTCCTTTACATTATATTTGAAGAAGTCTATCCACTTCAGCTTAATTTCCAAAGAACTCATCCAAAGAGGATCGAGGGGGCATTTGTTGAGGCATAGAAAAATGCTAAAGGAAAGAAGATTGAGGCACTTATTGAGGTTTGGAGTGAACGAGAAAAGAAAGAAATAAAATTTAGAAGAAAATGAGCAGATATGATGAGGTTTGCAGAAGAAATGATAAGGTTCAGAAAAATGAGCAGATATGATGAGGTTGATAGAATAAAGTGATGAGGTTTCTGGCTTTACGCGACCCGCAGAAAATTCATGAGCATTATGCAACCCACAGCAAGTTGATGCCAGATTTGAAGTGCTTTACGTGAAAATGACACCCTTTACCTATAAATTCCCCCCAAGGGTCCTCATTTGTCACTTGCTTCCAAAGTTCAAAGCTCTGAAGGATTTCATAAGTATGAGGCGGACCTCGAGTTCTTCCTTCTCCTTGGTTAAACGCACAATGTGCGGACCTCAAAGATCAAAGATGAACGAGAGGAAGATGCCGTCGGAATAAGAACGAAGATTGAAGAAGTTGAGGATCGAGAGGATTTCTCGACGGTTCGAGGTCGTCACGCTTGCCCCGACCTGCGGCAAACAGTTTCCCCACGATTTTGGACCGTCATAGAAAGCAGTTTCTCGACGGTTAGAGGCCGTCGTGCTTTCCGCTACCCTCAGAAAGCAATGGAGTTGCGGCAAGCAGTTTCCCGACCGGTTCCTAACCATCACAAAACGCAGTTTCCCGACAGTTTCAGGCCATCGTTTTAAGCAGTTTCCCAACAGTTTTAGGTCGTCGTTTCAAGCAGTTTTCTAATAGTTTCAGGCCGTCACATAAGGAGACTTCGAAGGCAGAAAGTTGGCTTTGAAGGCTTATTTTGGAGCTTGTAAAGAAAATATAGAGGAGAGAATGAAGACTTAAAGAATCAACTTGGAGGATGCTTTTCGCGGACCATGGCAAGCTTCTGAACTTGCTGCGGGTCGCATAAAGCTATGCAGAAGCTGTTTGTTTTCACATTTGTGAAGGATGTCAGGAGCTTATGAACTCCTGTTTTCCTTCCGATAGTGAAAGAACATTGAAAGATGGTTCGCGTAAAGCTGCCCAGAAGCCAATCGTTTTCTCTCCTTTTATGAAGGATGTCAAAAGCTTCTGAACTTTTGTTTCCCTTCCAATTGTAAAAGAATATCGAAAGCTGGAACTGTGGTTAAGATGAATGATGCAGAGAGAGCAATCCAGACTAAAGAGTTTGTTCCTTTGTACAGAAGACCTATCTTTCTCCCTTTAGGTCGAGCGTACGGAGTACTCTGTACAATCCCCGTAAGTGGATGACTGTATAGATGATTCCTTTATATAGAAGACCTACCTTTCTCCCTTCGGGTCGAGCGTACTTCATACAATTCCCGTAAGTGGATGATTTGTGTAGATGATATCAATATGGAGCAGAAGCCCCTTCTCTCTCCCTTCAGGTTGAGCGTACTTTATACAATCCCTAGAAGTGGTAGACTTGCAAGTGATACTATGGTGGAATTTCGTGAAGGTCACAAAGGAAGGAAATCTAGTTTGGTCTGGTTGACTCACCTCAGTCCTAAATGGAAGAACAATTTTGGCTCGAATCATTGGCCGGCCATTCCCCTGTCATCTAGACAGGATAAAAGAATAATAGGACAAAGCTCTGCCTAATTGTTTTCTAAATATATTTCATTTATTATACAATCTATTCTAGAATCAACGGATGATGTAAATATGGAATGTACGAAGAACTCAGTAAATGAATAATAAACTGAAATGATGAATACTTTTCTGTCTCTCTTGTCTAATATTGGAATGTGACTCTTGTTTTCTCCCATAAACACAAAGGTAATTTTGTTGTGTAAACAATGTCCACGCGAAATTTTGGAGTCTATCAAGATCCAAAAGCACAACTATTGCCTGATTCGACAATCAAGGCCTCTCGGTAAGGAAAGTGGCCCGATGGCCTCAGAGCGTCTTTATAAAGTCTAGTCCATCTCGAAATCGACATGGAGACACTCCAGTCATGGACGACCCGCCGAGGGAAATTTCGGACTCCACCTGCGTCGAAATCCGTGCTTACTTACAGTTTTAAAGTTTCGAACCAATCTTCCGAAAGACACCTAAACACTCCAAAAGAGAACTGAATGTGCGACCAATTCTGCTCAAAATTGACTTAGACTGTATGTTGTCCGCGACAGACGTCCACGCTAAATTTCAAAGTCCAACGAGATCCATAAGCACAATTATTGCCTGATCCGGCAATCAGGGCCTCTCGGTAATGAAAGTGTCATTATGGCATTGGAACATCTTTATCGAATCCAGTCCATCTCGAAACCGACGTGGAGACTCTCCAGTTATGGACAAGCCACCGAGGGAAAGTTCGGACTCCACCTGCGTTGGAATCCAATCTTACTTGCGGTTTCAGAGTCTCGAACCAATCTTCCGAAAGGCACCTAAACACTTCAGAAGAGGCTTGATCTGCGACCGATTCCGCAATAGATGTCCACGTGAAATTTCAGACTCCATCGATATTCATAAGCACAACTATTGCTCGATCTGGGAATCAAGGCTACTTGGTAAGGAAAGTGGCCCGATGGCCTCAGAACGTCTTTATCGGAGTCTAGTCCATCTCGAAACCGACGTGGAGACTCTCCAGTCATGGATGAGCTGCCGAGGGGAAAGTTCAAACTCCACCTGCATCAGAATCCGCCCTTACTTGCGGTTTCAGAGTTTCGAACCAATCATTCGAAAGGCACCTAAACACTTTAGAAGAGGCTCGATCTGCGACCGATTCCACTCAAATTTGACATGGACAGTATGTAGTCTGTGATAGACATACACATGAAATTTCAGACTCCATCGAGATTAATAAGCACAACTATTGCCCAATCCGGCAATCAAGGCGTCATGGTAAGGAAAGTGGCCCAATGGCCTTGGAACTCTTTATCGAAGTCCATTCGATCTCAAAACCGACGTGGAGACTCTCCAGTCATGGACGAGCCACCAAGGGAAAGTTCGGACTCCACCTGCGTCGGAATCTGCTTACTTGCGGTTTCATAGTTTCGAACCAATCTTCCGAAAGGTACCTAAACACTTCAGAAGAGGCTCAATCTCCAACTGATTTCCCTCAAAATTGATGTGGACAGTATATTGTCCGTGACAAATGTACACGTGAAATTTCGAACTCCATCGAGATCCATAAGCACAATTATTGTCCGATCTGACAATCAGGGCCATTTGGTAAGGAAAGTGACCCGATGGCCTCGAAACGTCTTATCGAAATCTAGTCCATCTCGAAACCAACGTGGAGACTTCAATGATGGACGAGCCATAAAGAGAAAGTTCAGACTCCACTTGCGTCGGAATCTGAGCTTACTTGCGATTTCAGAGTTTCAAACCAATCTTTCGAAAGACACCTAAACACTTCAGAAGAGGCTCGATCTGTGACTGATTCTGCTTAAAATTGATGTGGACTGTATGTTATCCACGACAGACGTACACGTGAAATTTTAGACTCCATCGAGATCCATAAGCACAACTATTGCCCGATCAGACAATGAGGGCCTCTCGGTAAGAAAAATGGCCTGATGGCCTTGGAACGTCTTTATCGAAGTCCAGTCCATCTCAAAACCGACGTGGAGGCTCGTTAGTCATGGACGAGACACCAAGGGAAATTTTGGACTCCACCTGTGTCGGAATTCGTGTTTACTTGCTGTTTCGGAGTTTCATACCAATCTTCCGAAAGGCACCTAAACACTTTACAAGAGGTTCGATATGCAACCGATTCTGCTCAAAATTGACGTGAACTGTATGTTTTCCGCGATAGAAATCCATGCAAAATTTCAGACTCCATCGAGATTCATAAGCACAACTATTGCTCGATCCGGGAATCAGGGCCTCTCGGTAGGGAAAGTGGCCCGATGGTCTCGGACCATCTTTATTAGAATCGAGGTCATCTCGAAACCGATGTGGAGACTCTCCAATCATGGACGAGCCGCCGAACAAAAAAATTGGACTTCACCTACGTCAGAATCCGTGCTTATTTGTGGTTTCAAAGTTTCGAACCAATCTTTCGAAAGGCAACTAAACACTTCAGAAGAAGCTCGATCTAAGACCGATTTCGGCTCAAAATTGACGTGCACTGTATGTTGTCCACGAGAGACGTCCACGCAAAATTTCAAAGTCCATCGAGATCCATAAGCACAACTATTGCCCGATTCGACAATCAGGGCCTCTCGATAGGGAAAGTGGCTCGATGGCCTCAAAACATCTTTATTGGAGTCTAGTCCATCTCAAAACCGACGTGGAGACTCTCTAGTCATGGACAAGCCATCGAGGAAAAGTTCAGATTCCACCTACATCGGAATCTGCGTTTACTTGCATTTTGGAGTTTTGAACCAATCTTAGCAAAGGCACCTAAACACTTTAGAAGAGGCTCGATCCGCGACCGATTCTGTTCAAAATTGACATGGACTATATGTTGTCCGTGATAAACGTACACTCAAAATTTCAGAGTCCATCGAGATCCATAAGCACAACTATTGCCCGATGGCAATCAAGGCCTCTTGATAAGGAAGGTGGTTCGATGCCTCAGAACGCCTTTAACGGAGTCTAGTCCATCTCAAAACTGACGTGGAGACTCTCAGTCATGGATGAGCCACCTAGAAAAATTTTAGACTCCACTTGCGTCGGAATCCACTTTAATTGCGGTTTTGGAGTTTCGAACCAATCTTTCGAAAGGCAACTAAACACTTTAGAAGAGAAGAGGCTCGATCTACGACCGATTCCACTCAAAATTGATGTGGACTATATGTTGTCCGCAACAAATATCCACGCGAAATTTCAGACTCCATCGAGATTCATAAGCACAACTATTGCTTAATCCGGCAATCAGGGCCTCTCGGTAAGGAAAGTGGCCCGATGGCCTCAGAACGTCTTTATCGGAGTCCAATCTGTTTAGAAACCGATGTGGAGACTTTCCAGTGATGGACGAGCCACCGAGGGAGATTTTGGACTTCGCTTGCGTTAGAATCTGTGCTTACTTGCGTTTTTAGAGTTTCGAACCAATCTTTCGAAAGGCAACTAAACACTTCAGAAGAGAAGAGGCTCGATCTACGACCGATTCCGCTCAAAATTGACGTGGACTATATGTTGTTCGTGACAGACGTCCGCGTAAAATTTTGGAGTCCATCAAGATCCATAAGCACATCTATTACCTGATCCGGCTATTAGGGCCTCTCGGTAAGGAAAGTGGCCTGATGGCATCAAAACATCTTTATCGGAGTCCAGTCTATCTTGAAACGGGCATGGAGACTTTCCAGTCATGGACGAACCGGAATCCGCACTTGCAGTTTCGGAGTTTCGAACCAATCTTCTCAAAGGCACCTAAACACTTTAGAAGAGGCTCGATCTGCGACAGATTCTGCTCAAAATTGATGTGGACTATATGTTGTCCGCGATAGACGTCCACGCGAAATTTCGGACTCCATCGAGATCCATAAGAACAACTATTGCCCGATCTGGCAATTAGGGCCTCTCGATAAGGAAAGTGGCCTAATGGCCTCGGAACGTGTTCATCGGAGTCCAGTCCATCTCAAAACCGACGTGGAGACTCTCCAGTCATGGACGACCCGCCGAGGGAAATTTTGGACTCCACCTGCGTCAGAATACGTGCTTACTTGCGATTTCGGAGTTTCGAACCAATCTTCCAAAAGGCAACTAAAAACTTCAGAAGAGTCTCGATCTGCGACCGATTTCGCTCAAAATTGACGTGGACTGTATGCTGTCTGCAACAAACGTCCACGTGAAATTTCAAACTCCATCCTGATATGCATGCACAAGTAGGTGCCCTGTAGGATGAGTTTGTTATCGATCATCTAAATTGTGGGACCCATTATGGGTAAAGCGTTGATCACTGATCATACGTTCTTAACCATGTGATATGCCCCATTTAATTTTATAATCGGCCATTTGGGCCATGATCCATTCTTCAAGGGGGGCAGCATTTGGACAGTCTGAAATGGGTACATGTATGCGGTTTGTACTTTTCGTGGGATTTCACATTTGGGCCATGATCCATTCTTGAGGCCCATTTGCAGAGAACGTACGGTCATGATAATCGGGGATGCATATTCTGGCTTAAATCCTAAATGGGACACAGTAGAAGCTTATGCAGGGTGAGGGTTTTTTTACTACTGACAATAGGAAATTTTCAATGGCTCCCATTTAACTACATAAATCAAGTGGTCGCATTCTTGTGTTCAGATTAATTCGTACTGAGTAACTCTGTGGGGTCCACCATGATTTACGTATTTTATCTACTTCGTCGATCCATTTTATCAGATAATTTCATGGATTGATACAAAAATGGAAGAATAAGTGAACCACAAAAAATAAATAGTGTGAATTGAACATCCAGCGCTGAAAATTTTTTGGGGGCCACATAATGTTTTGATGAAGCTGAAAATTTTATTTTCCCTTCATCCATATCTTTGTGATCTTATGTAGGAGTTGGATGACATATAAAGATCATTGTGGGCCCTAGCAAGGTTTCAACGGTCAAAATCATTGCTCCCATAGTTTCCTATCGTATGGTCCACTTGAGATTTGAAAATGGTTAATTTTTTGTCTCAACGGCTAAAATGATATGGAAAAATGATTGGACAGCCTGAATGAACCATATTCATTGAAGTGGGCCCATAAGAAATTTACGAAGTACGATAAGAGCGTACTGCTGAGTAACTCAGTATGCAATACGGGTTCCATTACCCCCTTTCCAAGCAACCACTCCATCTATCTTGCGCCCAATCGCCTCCGCCTAAAACCCTCATATTTATACTTGCCGATGTGGAACTTCTCTCGGCCAGCCGTCCAACTAGTCATCTTTGGTACCAATCTCCTTCTCCTTCGCTCACCGTACATCCGAAACCCTAAATGTTAAGTGCTTGTTTTACATGCATTGTTGTTTTTTTTTTCGATTTTTAGGGGGTTTTTTTTTTTAGGGCCCACCGTAATGTTTTTGAGAAATCCAACCTAGGGCCCCTAGAAGTTTTAAATGGTAGGCGTTCAATCTCCACTTTTTTATGGTGGGGTTCACTCCAGTGGATGAGCAGTGTCGATACACCACATGCATATCATCGTTGGGCCACAAACATCAACCTGTCAGCAGTAGCTAAACCACCTCCCAACGGGCGCGGATCGGGTGGACTTTCAATCCCACTGTTTTCCTTTAGTGTGGATTTTTATCTATCTTATTTTTGGGTTAATACCTTAAAATCAGGTGGAGAAATGGATGTACGGCGTGGATAAAACACATATATCATGGTGGGTCCCATAGAGATGTGGGAAACACCCCTTCTGCTAGTCCCACTCAGACTACCCAATCCGCGCCCCACTCCCAACACAAGAAAGCTCTCTGTATCCCAACTCCATTCAACCCCATTCATTTCCCCATCCAGAAGCAACCCTTCCGTTCACTATGTCTCCCTTAATATCATGCCCAAACCCTCATCCTCCCACAGCAACACACCAAAACCATCATCCTCCCGCTGTGGCGCTCCCGCCCCTATTCCCTCACCATCACCATCCCTATCAGTGCATGTTCACATGCCATCGCCATCCCCCTTTCCCGAACTAAAAGCCCCAAACCATTGGCATCGTGACGGAGCTCCTGGCATACCTCTACATCTGATAGGTTTTGTATCTACGCTGGATTGGTAAATGATTTCATATTATTTACATGCTTGGATTAGAGATTTGAAAAATAGGGTTTTTCTTTCAGATTCATGAAATAGGGATATCGATTTTGCTTCTCATAGGCTGTTGTAATGTAGATGATGAAAAAGAAATGAAAAGATTAATAGATTTTTGGTACTACTGAAACATTTTAGTACTACTATGATGTACTATTGTCGTAATCCCACTATTGAGAATCATTTTTAAAGTTAATTAGTGTCATGAATTTCAAATTCAAGCCAAATTAGAGAAATAATTAATTAGGAAAGTTTCTTATTTGAGTTTGTCTTGAATTTGTGTTAGAACTTTTTTTCTATTTTTTTCCCCTTTTGAAAGGCAAGCATTAGATTAAGAATAGTCTGATAATTCATGCGGCTACATAAACTTTCTATTTAAGCTTTGAATAAAGTGTCCCTCCTCTTTCTCCCTCAACAAGTTTGCAACACAACCTAAGCTAATCTCTTTTCCATAGATGCCAAAACAATCAACTTTTAGCCTTGTTTGTGAAAATTTGTGTTTCGTATTGGAGACTTCTTGGTGAGTAAATTAGTCATTGTTTTTAGAAGTTTTATTTATGCTTTGTGTTAGTTTTCCTCTTTTGTAATGAGCTTGATTATGTAGATTTAAATACTATCTGAAGTTCTTAGGAAGAAAACTATATAAATTGAAAGTGTCAATATGAAGCTATTTGATTAGAAGGCCATATTGGGATGTTGATGACACTGATCCCAAACTAGTGGCTCAACAATCAAGACTTGTAAATTAGGAGAAGAACAAGGGAAATCTATTTTGGTACTACTGTCCTAATCAATGCTTGGATTGCTCCTATGAAGTCCACTTTAGTAGATGACCATTTGATTTTGGTATTACTGAAAGATTGGAATTTTCTTATGGGTTACGGCGCATCTAAGTTTACTCTATATCTTTAGAGAGATATCAAATGGCATAGTTTACTCTTGTATTTTCTGAACATCATTATGGATTGGATTACTCTTTTTGATATCTATCCTTAATTCCCTCATAATGCAATACCTAATTGGTATTTTCTAAATAAAATACTTAACCCCTCCCTCATATCGAATTTTAATATATCTCACAACCTAATTGCTATTTTCTAAATAAAATACTTAATACCTAATTTGTATTGTTAAATATACATTAACACTGTTAAATTAAATCTTTTTAAAAAATCAATATCCTGCCTGATATAGAATAAGCAGTTGACAACAAAATAATGTCACTGAGCCGTGTTGAATCATGGAAGAATAACCACCGCACATCATACTCCCGACATATAAGAATTATGCATGTAGGGTGTCTGGACAGTATACATCAGGGTCTCCAGAATTCGAAAGGCACATACACTATGTGTATAAAAGAAAGGACGAGTGGGATCGCCTTGTACGTGTTGCAGAGAACTGTTATTAAGGTGCAAGCAGTGCAGTATTCCGGTGCCTAGACGACAGTCACTTAATATGAGGCGCGATACAAGAGATGAATTGGACCTTGCGTTGGTAAGGCTCAAAAGGGAGATCAGTAGGATGAGACGACGTCTAATAAGATTGGGGGAGGATGATGCGATGAATGATCTACTATATGCATCAAAATCAGAAATGTCAAATGAGGATGTCAGGAGTACTTCGGATTTCGAATGAAAGTCAGACACATATACACACTGCAGCAGTGATGACAATGCCTTATTTTATTACGTAATGTTGTGATATGAATGATAACATTCGAGAGTGTTCCTTTTGTATTCATCCTTTCATTGTAATCGAAATTGTATGAATTGTCATGAATAGTGAACAACGTTAATGACTTATGTTAATGACGTATTGTATCGAAATGTAAATTCTGATGACACTCTCTACTTACCCATTACTTGTCATTTCAAGCATCATTGATTGGCTCACATTGTAAGATATTATTACTTTCATGTTTGTGCATATAGATTAGGGTTTTGTTTCTATAAATGCCCCATCCATAGCTTTTGTTCCAATGATCCCATAATTATCTCTTTATTTAATAAAACAGTTGAGTGGTACAAATGAAAGACATAATGATAAAAAACTGTTCCCCACACCGTTTCCGTCAAATTGCACAATGCTTAACCCCACATCAAAAAGAGGCTGTGAAAGAGACCGGGTTCTGGGGTCTTTTATACCTTAGATGCAGAAAGCTACACCGGACATTGCTTCATTGGCTGATCGACAACTTTAATGAACAAAAATAAGTGTTCCACGTTGGAGGAAAGGAGTTGAAAATTAGCAACAGGGATATGACCCTTATAATGGGGCTATCCACTGAATGGAAAGAGCTGCATTGGACAGTTTGGATTATTCATATGAAGATCTAAGGCAAACATTTGGTTGCAAAGGACAAACTATTCCGCTGAAGGTGTTAGAGAAGCATCTTTATGGTATTGACAGTGGGAAAAACTTCAAGAGAGCGTTTGTCTTGTTCGCACTAGCAGTCCTCTGCCCTGATGTTAGTATAGTTGCACGTCCAGCTTACTTGAGATATCTTGTAAACCTCCAGTATACCAAGCAACTAACATGGGGGAGGCACGTTATCAGTACATTAATAAGGTCGTTGATGGCTTACCGACGCGGGGAGAAGGATATATTTTAGGATGTCTCGTGTTCCTGTAAGTACATTGCACGTCATTTACAAGTGTAGATTTAAACTGTAATGATATAAGTTTTATATGTGTTTTTCTAGCATAGTTCGTTCGCATTGATTTGAGTGTACATATACATCTCCCGCTCATTACTTCGAGTATGTTAAGCACGGACAAATGGAAGCTTGTGAGGAAAGAAGCTATCCTCTTATGCATGATTGGAGCAACAGGGAGATAGAGCGCAGGGAGATTGTTGAGAATCAATCTGGTGGCCTAGGATCCGGGAAGGTATTTGAAAACACATTCGCATCTCATGTGTGTGCTGATTATGGTAGGATTATGTTATAACAAAACAAACCATATTAATTGAATTACTACAGGTGGTAGAACATATTGTCCAGACATAACCACTGAAATTGTTAAGGCCCACTGAAAGCTTAGTTTTGCAATGTTGGAGAAGAATTCACCTACGCCCGTTGACCATCACCCAGAGCAGAACAGAAGTGAATTCAAATGTAGCCATAATTTTGAGAATGAGAAGAGTGAGATAAAAGAATGCAAGAAAGCGTTACATGCCACCATGAACGAAAATGAGGTTTGTAGCAGTAATCACTTGAGCTAGTGTGGGTAGAACTTGTGTCATTAAAACAATGAGAG
Source organism: Liriodendron chinense (assembly GCA_003013855.2). Classification (NCBI taxonomy): domain Eukaryota; kingdom Viridiplantae; phylum Streptophyta; class Magnoliopsida; order Magnoliales; family Magnoliaceae; genus Liriodendron; species Liriodendron chinense. The sequence goes on along the minus strand of PVNU02004149.1, from coordinate 343,262 downwards.
AATAAGGAGAGAATTACATACCTACTTTGCACATAGCCGGACCAATCAGTATAAAAATTAAAACAATGTAATTGGCAGGCTCTTAAGGAGAGAATTAACAGGCTGGAGAAGTTGCTGGAGATTGCAAATGGGATGCAGACAGATCATATGTCCGTTGTAGAAAAGGTACATGTTTAGCGAATGAATATGCTGCAGTACATTTAATATAATTTATTTTTCTCTCCTTCAGCTCATCCGTTGGGATACTATGCAGCGGTTCACCGAGATGGAAAGGAAACTAAAAGATTACGAGATAAGGCTAGATCAACAGGAATACAAGATGTCGTTGCATAATAGGACCTTTGTGCACAAGGATAACGTGGAGAAGGATAGTCTGCCAAAAGCGGCACTATATGTCGACTTTGATGATATCGGGACAAGTAATAAGGAGCCTCCTTCCTTTGTAGACAGAATGCGAAGTACCACGCCATTCTCCAACATCTCTGAGGTAAACTTGATAAGTAATATGGAAGCTTCGTCCTTGAAGGACACGTTGCCAACAAATGTCCCATTATCAGTAAGTCTTTCTGAGGATCAGACGAATAAGTGGGACAAGGATGAGATAGCTTCACACGACTTGGACGCTTCAATTCTTGACTTTGATGTTGTTATAAGACGAAGTAGTAAGCTCCGTACGGTCAAACTCACCACTAGATTTCCCTTTGTAAAATGCCACCCAAGAAGCCTGTTCGCTCGCCTCAAGTGCATGGCTGCGATGTAGTAATAATCTCGGTAAGACCGAGGTCGATCCACAGGGAAGGAAGTAAATAATTCCAACTATCCTAATAACTAGAATCTTAAGAGGTTTGTGAAATTGGTTTTAAACATAAAATAGAAAAATCTGATAATGAAAAGATAACTAGAGCATTAAGGATCCACTTATAGTTCTCCTTAGATGCATAATTCGCTATGGTTTCTCACTTTCTCAACTAGAATCGAAATTAAGTTCTATCTAGTCGGATAATAGAGCAGTTAGACCAAACAATCTTCCACATGTAAGATCAATGTATGTGATCACTCAATGCAAGCTAGGACGAGCATACTCAATTGCATAGGTCAGTCCCAATTCCAATAGGCTAAGATCACAATCACAACCATCATTAAATCCCAGTCACAAGACAAAACTAGATTATGATTTGAACTTATTCAAATCACATACACATTCCATATACTTCAGAATTTCCATAAAAGTAGACTTTTGGTAAGAAGTTCCCACATGAAGATCATAGTACTAGAGCAGTACTTCAATTCCTCGGATCATACAAGTCTAGACTAGTTCATAACAATTAAGAACTCAAGCAATTCTTCCAAACATCAATGAGTCATCATAAGACTAAGAAAAACTACTTAGTACTTGAATTAAACTTCAAACCATTGTTCTTAAACACGAAATCCAACTTGAAACCAATAAAACGAATTAAACAATCTAAGAAAACTATAAGGTTCACCTCTTAGCTCTAGCTAAGAGATTAACTAATAAAAAGCATATTAAAAACAAAACTAGAACTAAGAAAAGGAAAAAAAAAAAAACTAGCTGGAAGAGGCTAGGAAGCCTCCTATGACTTCAACTCCTTGCTCCCCACGTCCTTGCTTGCCCTAGAATAGAAGAAAGCACCTCCTTTTATAATACAGCAAGTGTACCGCAACATAACAGATTTTTATTCGCTTTGTACGGCTTAACCAATGGTCGGATTGCCTTCAAATTTGATTTGTAGCTTCCTTGTAATGTGATCTTCCTCATAGATGATTTAGATTTCTAAGATTATCTTTTGAATGGGCCCACTAATCAAATCAGCGATCGCCTCTCAAAATTGCGCAATTCGGGTACCTTCAGAACCAGTCATCTTGCTTTCAACGCTCCGGAGTGTACAGATGTCAGATTGATCCCAAATTTTGAACATTGGTAGAAAGCTTCCTCCTATACATGATAGATGGATTAGATTGTCCAAAAAAAATCCCAGAATAGTGGTCCGAAAATTAGAACACTTAGGGCTTTTATAGACTCTGCGCATTTGAATCTGTCTAGATGGCCCATCTTTCTTCAACCGGTACGATCAAACCACACATCATTTTGATCTGAAACTTTGTGGTTATTCATATATGGATGTGTTCTAGAAGATGATCAAAGTAGATTCTTCATATCATCAATAATGGGCCACCTGGACTGGCCCAGTGTGGAGTAGGCGGAATCTGGAACTTTCTGGATAGTTCTTATTGTTTTGGCCACCACGGTCAATCTGTAGCTCCGATCGACACGAAACCACTTGGGTTACTTCGGCGTCGAGCTCCTCTTCGACATGGATATGTTGGATTTCCAAATATCATCAAGGTGGGCCCAGAAATCTGGTCCAAAAAACCAAAAACAGGAATAGCCTGCTGTTTGAAATCTGCAAACCTGAAATTGCATGGCCGACCGGTCAAGACCGATCGGACAGGGATGGCCTTTTCTCCAGCAACTTTAAGATGAGGGGAGAACAACTGGCCGACCAGTCAAGACCTATCGGGGCCTGTTTGGGGGGCTCCTTTTCATACTTTCCTTCTTTCTTTTCTTTCCTTCTTTCTTCATGATTCTTTGGGCCACCTTGGGTCTTCATCCAAGGTTCCTAAATGTACTTCTTTTAGCTATTGATCGAGTGAACTCTCTCTCATTCCTGTAATCACAAAACCATGCATTAGAATAGTCTTTAACCATAAAATCCATGCATAATGAGTGATGAATTGGGGTTAGAATATGCACAATTAAGAGCTCAACAAAGCCTAGGAAAGTTGTGGGCATTAAGGAAATAGATGTAAAGGCTGATGAGGAAAGTATAAAGAAGAAGGTAAAAAAAGTGAGTGCACCATAACAGGAGCCATGTATGACTGTATGCATCGCCCCTCCATCATGATACCTTATGTCGGGTTACATGTGTTGGCAAAAGGAGGATGGCACCTATGGAGCCCGTCGATTAGACAGAAATTTGCCTGTAACGATGTTTGATGCTTCGAGACGCATTTGATTTGAAGCAAGAGTACATTCAGTGGTTTGACATTTATAATACCCATGTTATATTTATGATCATATTATGATGACATCATTAATGAAGACAATAATGTATGCTTATTGTATGATTGTTGTATACAGTTATGATGGATTGCTCTTTCAAATAAGGGACATGGTTTTTACCAGGACTGAATTGTGCTCGCTGTTGCCATGCACGTTAGTGAGCAGTAGTGTAAGTTATGCTGTCAACGCAACTATGGTCATCAAGAATCTTCTATTTAGGTTGGTCGTATTATCGTATTTTGACCTTCATTTTTAAATATACGTAGGTCGTCAATGCATATATCCGACTCTTACAGATCACTGAAATGGAAAAAATTAACAACAAATCTTCCAAACGGGCATATCTTACATGACGACATCGATAAATTATATTTCTTATTAGTTGGCAATGCAAAACCGATGTGAAGATAAAGTTGATGGGTCTCATTTCACGTTTGTTGTATTTTCATATAGACAAAATTGATGGAAGGAAAAGATGTTAGTAGGTAGCCGGTGGAAGCAAAATTAGGTTATTGTATTGCCGAATGTCGCTGGGTAAGTCTAGTGCACAATTCAGCACTTACATCTTCATTGTAACCACCCCTAACCGCCAATGCGATTTATAAATTTGATTTTGTCGATATTGTTGCCGATTTGCTACACCTGCCACTGGTTCGCCTTCGCCATGGATGTCATCCACTAGAAGGTTTATCTTCTTAACTCTTTGACAGGTGGACGCACTGAAAGAGTTAAGAATGTTTTTGAAAAAATTGTAAGTATCATACTGGATTATAAAATTGGTAAAATGGGTCGATTTATAGAACAGACCCTATGACGCAGGCGCAAACCTTCGAGCCTATAGTACACTCTTGGGGAATTACATCTAAGAAGCTAACTGGATGGGAAGTGGATGCAAATCCGAAGCTCCCTACACAAGAAACTGGGTAAGTTTGCCTATGATATGAGGTTGGGTATATGAACTCGTTGTTATGTGTTCTACCATATCATGCCAAACCGGTAATAATTTACCTGTTTAAGTATGACTATGGTGCGTTTATGCTGAAAAACATTGAACTTTGGAAAGATTATTTTGAAAAAGCCATATGCACAGGCACGCAAATTATAACCTGCCTTCCTCCCATATACAGCAAATCCCACATCATCTCTAACAGCTACACCACTAATCACAGAAAGACATTGACGAGATACGCCTACGGATTGCTACCTCCATCGTATGCAGTGATCATAATCCATTAAGGGATAATTGTCTCATGAGGACGACCATTCTCGATTTCTGAAAGACTGAGTATGGCTATTCTCGATTTTTTTTTTTTTTTTTTTTTTTTTTGTGTGCAGGCATCCCAGAAAGTACATATGCCTGGAATTTTGGTTAGTAGGATCTAACATGAATGAGACGGTCGTGGCTGCCATGGACATGAAAGTAGTGTAGACAAGTGTCTGTTAGTAATTATGGCTGTGTAATCTACCTTAATATGAAATGTAGCGTATCTGATCATGCTGCACCAACATTTGTAGGTATAATATCAATTTTGAATACTTGCCTTAATGAGTAATTAAAGTCATACAACAATTGAAGAGGCTTTCTTAAGTGACAATGGAAATCTGTGTTATGGTGGATAGTGGAGCAGAATGAAAAGATACGAAGAGGATAGACGGCCAGACACAACTTCACCGCCCCTACTTTTCATGCACAATTTTGGTCGGCTGTGTATTCAAAGCTTCATGTTCATCGGCTGTGCTGTTAGACATTTCGAATGCGACTTTTTGAGTCTTCCTTCATCAACATAATGACTTTTGATCATTGAAATCTGCAAGAATCCACTTGTGATTATTTCCGTTACTATGATTTGAAATTGATATGATCAATTCTGTTACTCAGTTTATTAACAGATGTAATTATGTGAGAATGATATTACGGCAAAACATTTGTCATATTTTGAACTCAACGAATGTAAATTTATACACGCAAGTGAATGTCACCTATTCTATCTACAACTCCATAGGAGTCCCACAACAATGCATCAACGTATTGTCTACCCCCATGTGTTATTCAACAGTGAGTTAGCATTTACATTTGGTTGCCCTTGATAGATTATAACTACTTATCCCATTCTTCTATTTACAGTTTTAATAAAGTGATACTTGTCGCCTCTTCCATGCAGGTTGTGATGGATCATCTCGGCTTCCTAAAGTGTAGGTGTCCAGGGGAATGGGCCGAGAGCATGTGCGGCATTAGGATGGCCACACACATGCATCTTGAGACCAATATCATGCACAGAACATTATCTACCGATGCCCGCACTACTGACCATAACGCAATGCTATACCTATTCCTATCTCTGACTGTAGTCATTCTTAGGTTCGTGACGGTGCTCGTGCATAGGGACTGTGTAAGATCGCGGTCAACGTAAGCTAATAGTGTTAGGTTTCAATCTTATTTGTTGAACGATACAGGGGCCCATCTGTTGTTATGACATTTTTTGTCGAGTCCGGATCCTCTGATGCCCGATCCAAGCAGGAAATTATTGTCATTTTTTGTCGAGTCCAGATCCTTTACTTGGAGCATTTTCATTGGTCAACATCATCACATAGGTCTACAACCCTGTCACATCCTCAGTGCAACCTATTCACACCTTAGTGCAACATGGTCACATGATGTCCTCTAGTGTGATGTGGACCTATTAAAAGGCTCCAAGCAGAGATTTCCTGCTTGGAAGCCAACAAAGGATCTAAATTTTTTGGTGTACGACACTCTTATCAAACATGTATGTATATATGTCTGCAGCTAAGATGCGTGAATATATGTATATTTCAGCAACCATCAACCTTTCAACAGATATATCTAATGGACTCATGTCGGTGATGTTTCCTTGTCATCTAACATGTTCATCTAATCAGTGAAAGATGGAACATGTATGGTAAGCAGAAAAGTAATTGTATACAATAATTCATTCCCCATACTAATTACATATTGCCGGTGTAGTTCACTAATAACAATCGATGTAAGCTTCCACTGACCCATCTCAATTGTTAATGTAGTCCAAATGCCCCGACGCAGTCCAACATAGTGAGCCTACATCGAAACGTTGATATAACGGCTCACACAGTCCAACGACGACAACTGTGAGAGATGTTAAAAAATCAACTTGTGTCATGTAAAAATGATCAACATGGGCTAACTACTACATGACTAGGAAGTATTAAATGAATTTACCAGTAGTTACATAAAAATTACAAGATAGAAGTGTCGCATTTGTATTCCGTTGTAGACAGAATGATCGAAGCACATCCTCTTGGGCTCATCATGCTAACAAGCGCCTTATCTATTTGAAAAAAAAAAAAAAAAACTGAAACCATATCGATAGATCTCACCCTACAACCATTGCACATTCATAACTTTTACCTACAATCTACTTAAAAATTCGCACGTTTGCACTATGAATCACCAAGTTATGAAGCATTTACATCGAATTTAGGATTAACATGCACACGATTGACATAGAACATACCACTACGTAAGATGAAAATTATAATAAACAGTCAATGTAAAAAATATTAACTGAAATGGCGTCAGAGGAAAAGAATTACCTTTAATTTTCAAATTACCTGATTCTATACCACAACAGTATCTACAACAGTCATATGTGTTACAGTTACATACTACTAGATCAGCAAATTCATAAGCATGTTAATAGTCAGATACTTAAAAAGATATATGCAAGCAATAGGAGTTTTACAAAAACATTCATCCAATTGTTTAGGTTCCTAATAGTGTTAAGAGTCCAACTTGCATTGATGGGGAACTGCCATGTGTGGTCCGAAGAAATTATTTTGCCACAATGTTGGGGGGTTTTGTTTATTTTGTCCAATGCCACTAAAATGAGAGGATGTGAGTTTGTTTCGTGAGGTCACATGTGAGAGGATGAGGATTTTTACGAAAAAATAAGGTAAAAACATTTAAGTGGTAGCGCAACTTAAAAATCAGCTAAAGTATAGAAAAGATGGAATAGAGAAGCCATAACATATGCAAACAATTTAGAAACATTCTAACATCCAAACATCCGGACAATCCAACCACAGGTTTTCAGGTATAAGTTACTAAACCTTTCAGATAAATGATACAATCTATTTGTTGGATTGCATTTGGTTAATGTTCACAGTGACGTTTAAGTTAACGTCAGTTGTAATCGCCCGATTTTAAAGTCTTCGTTCTACCTCTCCAGTCATACTAAGGAAGATCATCTCCTGCTTAGTAACTTCGATCTCCTTTTTCAGAATCTCTACCTCTCTTGTTAGTATCTCCTTCTCCTTGACTTCCAACTCTCGCCTCAAATTTGCAACTTCACCGTTTGCCACTTTCATCTTGGGAACGTACTTGTTACACCAACAAAACCAGCCACAATTCTACATTCACAAATCATACAACTTTCACTATTATGAATCAGATCATACAGCTTTCACTATTACAAATCAGAGAATTACAGTTACATTTGGTCATAGTAGTTTGTATATTTTCAGAAGAAAACATAAATCTTATCGGCAAAGGACATTTGTAGAATTGTCAGCCAGGATTTGCCGCAATTTTCGACGTCCAAACTCGGCATGTTGCACGGTTGCAAGCACAATGTATCAAATGGAATTTAATAGCTCTACAAGTGTACATTGTTGTACTACATGATTGTGATTATAGTTTAGATAGATTTTTATACTATCCAATGGACTGGTGGTAAAAGAAAGTACGAGCTGAAAAATCATTGAAATGGCAATACTGAGATGGTAATACTCACACGCTGAAACTTAGAAGGTGTCACAATAAATTCCTTGTGGCCTTAACAAATCTCTTAAGTATATCCTTTCAATACTTAACCTTACCTGCACAAACTGAACATGGCTTAGAATTTACAAACTTCATATTTACAGATACAAACAAGCAGCAATTAATTTGACAGGGTTAATGTATACTTAATAAAGAGGCCTACGAGACCCGGACCATCATAAACTCCATCAAAACAGTATAATTAACTTAAAAATGTAATATAATATTATACTAATATAATGAAACAAATCCGCCATCTACTGAAGAAAATACATTTACATGACAAATATTCATACCCATAAATGTCACTTGATGCAAAGAATTAATGACATTCCACTTCTACTTCCCTTGATTGTTTCTTCGACTTTGACTTTCTGCGTCCCTGGTCCTTCCATGTCTTCACTCTCTTGCGACTGACACGTCCCTTCATATTTTCAGTTTCTGGGTCTTTTAGTTCTTCCAAACCTCTAGATCTAAATAAAATAGCAGCATCATCGTTGTCAGCAACGCTGGCCACTTTTTCATATTCACGCGCTATATCACCGTAGATTTTTTTAGGATCCACAAGACGCTCTGTTGCGGCTACCAACTCCTTTAAACCCTTTCAACGCAAACCGAACTGCTTCTCTAGATGAACGAACCGTTTCTAGCCAAATGCAAGGAGGCTAGTATCATTTCTCTATCTCTAAGTTTACATCTTCATCGTCGTATTCACCATTGAACGCTAATGTGCCAGCAAGGGTTATGCCTACCTTTGGCTCTCATGTCAACCTCTTCTTAATATATCGTGTAGGCAATTCTTGTATGCCAATTGTCCTGAACATAGAAAATATATGCCAACAAACATAGCCTCTAAATTCAAACATCTTGCACATACATTTTGCGTAAACCTCTTCCTTCGAGTATTTCACAATGCGAGCAGCTTTTCGAACCTTCGGGTGTCTTGCCTCATACAAAACAAACTCGGTGGTTTCACCAAATACCATTGCCTTGTACGCGTGACTTGTGTGAAGTTCTATCTGCAAAACTTTAGAGTGTGTGTGGGTGTACACTTCGTGAAGGGTCGTTTCCATGGGAACCAACGTTAAAAGATTTATTCTCCTATTCTTTGTGGTGAAGTCAGACGTTAACTCCGTGTTACGTCATTTTGGAGTCCCTTCTCGAATTGCTTAACAAAATCAAAGAGCGTTGTTTTAAGACCTAAGAACTCATCGAAAAAGGAATGGATGCTCTCGCTTCTCTGATTCGTAGACATGTTGGCGACAAAAAGATCCTTAACAAAAATGGGGATCCTCTTAACACGCATTGCATATAGTTTATGCAACCAACTGTCATTCGCAAGTTTATATCTATTAATGAAGTAGGACCAATTCGCATCAAAATCTTCTATAGTTTGATTTCTTTATACACACTGTTGCAAATCACTTTTAAAATCATCATGATTTCTATAATAATGCCCCAGCTTCTCCGACACTTTCTGTAAAATATGCCACAGGCAAAGCCTGTGATGAGTAGTGGGGATTACTTCCTGAATTGCCGCCTCAATCACAGGGTTTTGATCTGTGATAATAGTCGTTGGGGCTCTCCCTTGCATTGTTTTCATAAAACTCTCAAACGGCCATACAAAAAAATTCATCATCTCATTCGATAGAAGCCCAACCCCGAATACTACAATCTCGTTATGATGATTAACACCAACAAAAGGCGCAAATGACATCTTATACATGTTTGTCTTATATGTGGTATCGAAGCATACCACATCACTAAAGGCCATATAATCTACCCTCGAATCTCCATCGCACCAAAATATAGATCATAACTGTTGATTTTCATTCTTCCGAATAGAGAAGAAGAATTCTCATCTTCAGATCGACACGCTTACAAAGATATTCAAGCATAAGTTCGGCATCTTTCCCGCAAATGTTATTTTGCAAGTCACGATACACATTCTTAACATCTGATCGGGTAAAAGGGGTTTTCTCATATCCACCCTTTTTATTGACAAAAAAATCATGTACTAAAGATGGTCTTATTCCTACACCTCTACAATCTTGGATAAACGACTTCGACTCAGCATCTACATGTTGGTGTGATCTAAGAATATGCATCTCCTTCTCATACGCCATTTAATGTTGGTGAGCTTCTGAAAAATTCTTCACAACCCATACACTATGGGGTTTGCGTGTCAAGTCGATCTTCGCAGTGCATCCAACCTTACTGGACGGATGATTCCTCTTTTTTATTCCCCATTGACACTTAATGGCCTCTTTCAAAGTCGGCTTTCCTTCTTTCGAACAACATACCCTACGCCAACTGATTTCTCCTGTGCGAGCTATTCTACGTAACTGATTCTTGCGGATGCTGAAACCAGCCAACATGGCATACACATTGTCCAAAACCGTTTTGATCTGTGATAATAGTCGAAAAAAGTTGTTGATCAGACCATCGAGAAAAGAACATTCGACAGTTCATAACCGTCGACCTGTTTCGACGGTCCTTGACAGTCGAAATATTTCGACGATCCACACCCGTCGAACTCGTATTTGCATGATCGGCAACTGTGAACCGTCGAAAATAATTCGACGGTTAGAAAATCATAGGATATTTCGACGGCTTTCAGCCGTCGCAAATAATTCGACCGTCCTAACCCACCGTTCTAGGGTAAAAATTATAGGTAATTTCGATGATCCTGAACAATCGAGAAATAAATACAACGGTCCAGAACCATTGATTTTATGTCTGCACAGAAAAATGTAACCTGTATTTAGTGGGGGCTGTGCCCCAATACATCCTGTAAACCTGTAATTCATAAATAATTTAGAAAACTACAACATACACAATATACAAGTCCACAATACATAACCAACACAACACAATTACATTACAGAACCAACACAATACAACCACAATCTTCCACAATTACATTACATAACCAACACAATACAACACCCACAATCCTCCACGAGTACCAACAATCCACAACCACATTCTTCACAAGTACCAAAGAGTACAATCAACTTACAACATACCATCAACCACAAGCCATAATCCACAAATTTCAGTTGCAAAACAACGTGTTTTTCACCCAGCTAGATGTAGGGTCCACTTGATGAAGGGCTCGAATGCCCCCTTAAATTACATACACACATCAAGTGAAATGAGTTATCAAAATGCAATCACTTCTCATGTAAGCCCCTTGGGTGAATTTCCAACTGAATTACCTGGCATGGCAAACCAAGAAGAATGTGAACATGTGGAGTTTAATAGGTATGTATGGGCAAAACCCAAGATTTCCAAATTTCCAAATTTTTTATTTTATGTTTTATTTTTTTTAGTTTGTCACTTGAGGAGTTATCCGGTACTATGGCAAAAAGGGATGCTTCAAAGCCTATTTTAACTTTCTTATAAATTACATTTTTATAAATTACTAAGGCACTCAATTCTTATAAATTACCAGAAATCTCATAACTAACCAAGGCACCGCATATTTTGGTCAGATTTGAGATACATTTTTGGACAATTTTATGTGCCAACATATGGTCCAGCCTTAAGAATGGCCAAAACGTGGACTTTTCTGTTAGTACAAAAGTGGACAACAAAGGACCTCTTGTTGGTTCAAGAGAACATATCGTTTAGGTCACTAAACGGTCCAGTTATTTCTCAGATTTCTTGGGCCTTTTAACTAATCACCTTTTGACCTCAATTGTATCTCAAATTAGGATTGATTTGGTGGACTGTCAGGCTGTCCAAATTAGACAAATTTAGGCCCCAAACACACTGTCCAAAGTGGACAGATTTGCATGACCTAAAATCACAAAAAAAGAAAAGAAAAAGGAAAAGATGCCTACTAGAATGATAAACAATATCATGGTTTTTATGAAAGGCAACTAATCACAGATGTGATGTAAAAGAATGGGCGGAATCTATAGTTTAAAGTAGAAATCAATGGAATGATTAGCATGCCAAGATAGTGGACTAATCGACATCGAAAAAGGAAAAATTGGATGTCAGCAAGATGGTCCAGAGTGGAGTAGTTTGGACATTAGGTCATGGCCCAAACTTGGGCAACATTGGACGTCTGATCATGACCCGAACTTGGGCAGCATTGGATGTCTGTCAGCAAGATGTCAGAAAAATCTTCACCACTCGATCCAAAAATTCTCAAATATTATTCCAATCAATCGAACAGAGAAAGACGAGAATTACCTCAACATGGGGTCTTGATGAAGCTAGGGCACAACGAACCAAACCAGAAGTTGGATATACTAAAGAGACAAAACCGGCATGAGCATAAAATGGTTTTCTCTGCAAAGCATTGATCAATATAATTTGTAGTGACAACAATCGCCGAGAAATATTGTAGTGACAACAATCGCCGAGAAATATAACTTACAGGATTTTGAGCTCCGAAAGGTTTCCAAACTCCCAAGAAATTAATCCGCTTAAATAGTTGCCCTGCAAGTTTCTGCAAAACAATGTATGATATAAAGATCCATTCTGCAATATATAGAAACATATTTTCCTGTTAGTAATAGTGAAATAACGTGCAGAGTCGCGTGGGTTTCCAGCTAACATTTAGTTCCTGGAAAGTGCAGTTATACAATTAATGAGATCTGGGCCCAAGGGTCATTTATTTATGTTTTCTAGGCATGTTGCTGGAAGAGAGGATATTTTCGCAAAGGAAGGAGCTTCCAACTCTTCACTTGTGATTGAAGAAAGTGTTTTGCTTTACCCAAATGGACTGTTGTTTTTATTTTCCTTTTCCCTTTCTAATAAAATTTGTTCTTGCTGATTAAAAAAAAGGCCAATGCCAAGTATCTAGGACAATACTAAAATGATGATGATGATCCCAGATAATTTCACGTATATTCAGAACCCTGAATATGCCATGATAATATCCCAATATGTGAAATTGCCGAGTATGAGATTTGTCATTTGGTCTCTGGTTTCCCACCAAGTGACTAGAGTGTCATTGAATGTTGGATCATCTATGCCTCCTTCCAAAACTTTTGTTTGATCTTCATGATGATGGATTATTTCTCATCCCTTATCTTTTTCTCTTTCAATAAGCTTAATTGAATTAGTGAATTAGTTTAGACTTTCTTGAAATAAATTTCTATAAAGTGGCAGTTAACTACATGATCTTTTTCTTGAATTAGTGCATAAGTTTTTCTCATTTTCCCTATCTGCGATTGAAATTCAACTCGTCCACATGTAGAAAAGCCTTTCTTCACCAGCAACAAACAACAACTAGGCTCTGCTTAGTTTTTGTGTTTGAGGCCTGTTTTGGGGGGGGCTAGCGAGCTGTTCCCTTTCTTTGTATTCTTTCCTGTCCTGCTATTGCAGGCTGGTTTTTTAATGCATTTTATCACTCTTCAAAAACAAACAAACAAACAAACAAGTGGGAACTTTAACATGATGTGCGCTTCAGGAGACTTGCCAAGTGCATCACAAGAAGAATGCTCCTAGATCAATGGTTTATTGGTTCCAAGACTTGGGATTGGTACCTACTTCTATAGTGGCAGACAGAAGAAAAATGTCATTCTTGGAGACTTCCACAAAGATTTTTGAGTGGCAATAAACAAAACAAGATGCATTTTGTTACTGTTTGAAATAAAATTTATCCCTTTTTTATAGTTTAGATGATTTTGATGAAGCAATAGAATCAGGTTTCTTATTTTTTTTGGTTTTGGTAGCCTGTGTTGAGCATATATTGTTGGCTTTGTGATAATGGGTCTCATAAAAAGTTCATGCAACTACTTGTGTGTAGGGCCTACCATGGTGTGTGTGTATGGCATCCAAGCCCTCTAGCAGGGTTACCCCACCATGAAAATGGGATGCCCCAAAAATCAGGTTGATCCAACCATTAGGTGGGCTACATTATTTTCAATGGTGTAGCTCACATGATAATGGGATTGGCCTGATTTTGGGGTATCCCATTTTCATGGTGGGGCGACCCTGCTTGTTGGGTTGGATACCATACACACACCATGGTGAGCCCCCACATGGCTAGTTGTGTGAGACATTCTCTTTCCATTTTCTTTTATCCGATTCTCATGTAGAATTCATAAACGGAGCAACAGAACAACCAAGGAGAGGAGGTTCCAGATGTAGCGAGGAAGATTATAGTCAGGATCAATGGATACATAATCTTTGGAATGTATAATCCAGAGTAGGCCTGCTTTATGGATGATTCTAACCATTCAAAAGTGAAACCGTTTGGGTCATACTTGGAAGAGTGTAATCATTCAAAAGTGAAACCATGATTCTAATGGATGATTCTGAGCACCCACAGGCAAGACCACAAACTTGTGTGAAATCCGAACCATCCATCTAATGGACCAAACTGGTTAGATCCTCTGGATTCAAAATCAGGCTACTTCATCTCAGCTGGGACAGTACATTACAGAACAATCGAACAGCTAAAAAATCATTGCTAGCCACCCTTTTTTTTAACGCCGTGTCCTGCCTAAGGAGTGAAATGACCCCATTTTTAGACCAGAAGATCTAGAAAGCCTGGCCCACCTAACGAAAATCTCAGATCTTCACGCATGTAGGCTTAAAAAGCTCCCTGCATCAAAACCAAACACAGATCCCAACCCACCAACAATAGCAGCAGGAATCAACCAACCTTTGCCGATCCCTCAACTATAGCTAAGAAAACACCCCTACCATGAGCTTCAACCACGCGTCACTTCAACAAGCCATGCTGCCACAGCAATCTAGCAAGGACGATCCAGGCGCATCACATTACAATCCACCACCTATACGAAGAGATGGCTCGCAGACCACACAGAGAACTTCAGGGCTATCCAACTACCAAAAAGAGCTAAAGCCTTTTGAACCCAGGACTCCAACTAGCCATGACAAGACATGGAGAAATGGCTCTTCCAGCTTATGATACAACCTACATTGCCTAAGACTAGGCTCATGCATGCATCAAAACCATCCATCTGCTGGCTACCCTAAACCGTATGCATGTTCAATAGATTTGCCCTAAATCACATCATCAATTTTGAAATGCATGTTCAACGCACATTCAGAATCCATTAATGGAAAAAATCTCATACCTTTCCGTCGAGAGGGCCGAGAGAGGGAGAGGAGAGGGAGCGTGAGAGGGAGAGAACCGAGAGAGAGATGAGGGAGTGTGAGAGAGAGGGAGGGAGGGAGAAATCCCATTTCGGTATTTTACTTTTTTTTACATCGCACACGGTGTGGATTTTCCACACATCTGGATTTTGGCCAGTGACAATGCCACGTGTCTGTGGACTCCACCATGATGTATCTGTTTCATCCATACCGTCTATTAATTTACTAAAAATTATTTTAGGCTACATTTCAAAAATAAGGCAGATATAAGTCTTAGGTGGACCACACCATGAGAAAATAATAATGATTGAATGTCCACTATTGAAAACCTCTTAGGCATGAGATTTCAAATTGTTACCGTTAGTGTGACCCATCTGAGCTTTTTTATCAGGCCAATCTTTTGGATATACGGTGATCATAAGGGTTATCACCTGATGGACGGAGTGGATATCACATACGCAATATGATGGGACTCCAAAGAGCTCGGGGGTTTTATTCTCTGCGTTAAACTGGTGTTGGACGGTAGAGCCACCTCTCCACAGCACACGTGGCCTGGTGATATAAGAATCAGATCCGTTCATCTGTTGAGCCCTGTAATGAATGGGTTGAATTTTGAAATGGATGGTCTTGTATAATTATTAATAGAAAACATATGATCATGAAAGTCACTAATGCTGGACATTAGTGAATTTTGAGACCCCCGTTTGACTACCCATGTCTCTTAAAAGTCACTAATGCTGGACAATACTAACCACATTAAGTATACTATAAAAGTACTTTCATCAATATGGTTGTCCATCATGTGGGTCCCACATGTGGTTTCTCAAGACTTCCAGCAATTGCTTTGATCGGACGTCCATTCTACTAATGACCATGAAAATGGACGATCCCCATTGATCATTTTGAAAAGTGTTTGATCATTATTTTTAATCGTCTCTCATGTTTGTCCACACCGTCCATGCATTTCAAAATCACTTGCATTACCATTTCCGAGTCAAATCATCTCATAAATGGCTAAGAAAAGTAGAATGCCTATTGATTGTGTTGGTGAAGTTTTGATTATGGATCTGGACCAATCGTCGTGAGGGGCCCACCTTTGGTCGCAAATGACTTTCAATAATCACTTTGATGGGATGATCCTAACCTTTGATCAAATGCCAGAAAATGTACTATTTGAATTGTTTATACTATAAAAGGTTAGATGATGGATCTTTATCATCCACCACATGGGCCCACTTTAATTAATTGCCCCTTACTCTCAAAAACTAGTTTTATATAATTCTATCCATCTAGTTAATGGCTAAAAAATTGGATTGTCTAAATCAGAGAGATCATATTAGTCATTTGGATTGTCCAGCAAGGTGCAACCTTTGATTTTTATGCTTCTAAAAAATCACTTCCATATTGAATCCATCCCATCTATCAGCCGAATAAACAAAATATCCAAATATCAACAGTGCAATTTTGAACAAAACATTTGGCCTAATTTGAAATTCTGATCCAGTTATTTTGTTCTACCCATCAATATGGATTTGACTGATCACTCACCTCGATCGGATTTCGAATGAGAAAGATATTGGGTAGACAAGATTAATCAACAATATGATGGGTCATATCTTGCAACCCAATAGTTAGATTTAAGTAAAATTTAATCTAAACATCTAAAGTCATTTACTCTTTAATCTTGACCAATCAGATGGTCCAAAATCTGTCTAAATCTAGACAAATTGATCGTGCCTATTTAAAGAATGTTTTGGACGAATCTGATTCGTTTCAGGTTAGATTGGGCTGAATTTTGTTCTATAACCTATTTAGCACGTTCCAAGTATATTTGACCCTTCAAATCAATTTGTGGATTTCCTAATCATAGAATTTGATCAATCTCATCATTATAAGTTATTCTTGCGACTACACATCATTATACTTAGGCCATCATTTTTTGTACAAGTTCACTTGTGGGTATGCATAAACCAATCCGATAGGCAACTCAATAACTATAATTTTTTTTTATTTTCAACCATTCAATAAATGTCCACTAGTAAATTTGGTCCACTCATTTCAAATTTCTCAATTTTTTTCAATTTCAAAATTTTATTTTTAAATATTTTTTTCAAAATTCTCAATTTTTTTAAAAAGCTCAATTTTTTTCTTCAAAATCTCAATCTTTTTTTATTTTAAATGTCAATTGTTTTTTTTTTCAAACTTATCAAAAAAAAAAATTTCAAAATTATCAATTCTATTCAAACATATCAATTTTTTCAAGATGACATTTTTTTAAATCGCAATTGTTTTTTCCAATTCTAATTTTTTCAGACAGTAGTAAATTTTTTTCCAAACTTTTTAAACTTTTTGTTTTCTCAACTCACACTTTTTTTTTAAATATTTAATTTTCTTGTTCAAAATGTTAATTTTTGTGTTGAAACCTCAGTGATTTTTTAAATCTTAATGTTTTCTTAAAATCTCTTTTTTTTTTCTCAAATATTGTCAATCTCTTTAAGATGCCCATTTTTTTTTTCAAAATCCTAGTTTTTTTTTATCTTAGATATTTTTTTTTCAAATTCTCAATTTTTTTAAAACATTAACAAATTTTTCCAAACTCTAACATTTTTTTCCTTCAAAATCACAGTTTTTCTGAACTACTCAATTTTCTTTTTCAAAATGACACTTATCTTTTCAAAATCATAGCATTTTTAGACTAAGTTTTTTTTTTTGAAATTTTTTTTCAAACTTCTTTGTTTCTTTTTCAAACTGTTTAATTTTTCAGTCTTCTCAATTTCTTTCTAAAATCTCAATGCCTTTTCAAAAAAAAAAATCATACTTATAATTTTCTTTCAAAGTGCCAATTTTATTTTAAAATGTTCAAGTTTTTCAAAATCAAAATTTTTTTAAGCCCCTCAATTTTCTTCTTCAAAACATAATTTCTTTTTTCTAAATTTCTATTTTCTTTACACTTCACCAGTTTTTTTCGAAATATCAATTACTTATTTCGAACTTCTCAATTTTTTAAAATCAAAATTCTTTTCAAAATCTTATTGTTTTATCAAACTTCTTAATTTATTTTAAAATATAAAATCTCAAATAGTTTATAAAAATCTCAATTTTTCACTATACCCTTAATCTTATTCAAACTTCTCAATTTTTTTTAGAAAGCTGAATTTTTTTTTTTCAAAATGTAATTTTTTTATATCTCAAATTTTCTAAAACATTGTCAAATTTTTATTTTTATTTTTATTTTAAATTAAAATTCTATTAAACTACTTGAGATTCTTTTTCAAAACGTCAAATTTTTTTGTCAAAATCTCGATGTTTTCTTTAATCTTAATATTTTCAAAATAACTTGAAACAAAAAATCTTATAAAAATGTTTATTAAACGACGGCCCGAATCGGTCACAAAATCTCAACATAGCTCCCAAACTTCGCCTTGAAAATCGATTCGCGATTGACATTTTCCATTATCGACACACCCCAATTATCCGTCGTTAAAGCAACTTATGTTTTTGGAAAAAAATCCATTGTAAGTTCATGATTTTGGAGTATTTGGGGGGAATGAAAGAGAGATTAGAAATTGTTAAGCAAACAAAAATTCGACGGCTCTAGACCGTCGAATTTCGAGACCCTAAATTCGATGTCTTTAGACCGTCGAATGTTTCAGCGACTGATAATTCGACAGTCATTAGCAGTTGAATTTGGGGCGCTAAATTCAACGGTTCTAGACGGTCGAATTTTTCAGCACATTAATTATAATAATTCGACGGTCATTACTAGTCGAATTTAGGGCGAATTTTCGATGGTTTTGACCGCGAATTGTTTCGCGCGTCTATAAAAATTCGACGGTTTTAGGCTGTCGAATTTATCCATGCGCTAAATTCAACAACATTCTGTTGAATTTAGCGCTTTTTCACGTAGTGTTTGGTGGACCAACCATCACAAATTCTAAACTATAACAAATGAACAGAGTACTCATATGCTTCAAAAATTAACTACCTTTTATGGCCTAATGCTTCATTAACACAAAACCAATAATTAAAATAGCATCGACCGTGAATAACTAAATTCATAAGATGGATGTATCCATCACACCATATATTCAAGATAGGGAGGTATCTTGACTGGTTGATTAGATGGGTGGATATTTTCAGTTGGTTGTTCCTGCAGGGTCCATCTGTCCAGTGTGGGTTCTATCAGACAAAGGGAATGAATCACCTGATCATGGCCACCCAATAACACACTGAACATATTCTACTCTATCAGGGCTCTATGAGACTTCATTATTTGTTGGGTCATTGAACATGACCACGGGATGCATTTTAGTAGGGTTTGGAAACAAAGTCCTACATCAAATGCAGGTAACTTACAGGGAAATCTTCCACAACAATTGCAACGGGGATGGGATGGGATGGGATGGGATAAATCTTTCCTGTAACTTACTGGCCTACAATCTAATTATCATTAGATGAGAGAGGAACATAAATACCTGCTGAACACCATGAAATGTTAAAGAGTTTTCTCAAGAATTGTTGAATCGCAAAGAGAAATGTTGAAGAGGGCTTCAGAACGACTTGTCTAATCGTCGCTCAACCTCTGCAATCACCTCGTTCTATTTTCCCATTTGTGATCCTCATTTCCTCCATACCTCTCTGCGAACGGCTCTTCCCTCTTCGATCTCTGTAATCAGCTCTTCCCTTGTAGGTCTCTGCAATCACCTCTCTCTCTCTCTCTCTCTCTCTCTCTCTCTCTCTCTCAGTGCCGTTTCTCTTCCTCCTTGAGAAGCAAGCAAAAAGTTTAGGGTTTCTTTCCTCCTGAAAAATTGTACGCCCCCCCCCCCCCCCCCCCCCCCCCCCCCCCCCTCTTCTCTTTCACTACGGAATCATATACCTAATCATCTTTTGTCCGGTGACGATGCAACCGGATGCAGATTGTGTGGTCTATACATCCCCACTGTCTAGTAATCTTTGATGGTCTTTTATATATCCGTACTGTCCATTCATTTCTCTGGCCAATTTTAGGATAGCCATGAGAAAAAAATGTCCTTCAAAGAAATCAAATTGAAAACACGGAAGGAAAAGGTCCCCATTTAGTGCCTCCCCAAAAATTTTTCCAGATGGACCATTATAGGCTTCATGGGGACCATCATAAAGATAATCTACCATCTAACCTGTTCATAATGTCACAACCACGTGGATAAAGAGATTAGATAAATATTAGCACAATCCAAAACTTTTATAGCACACGAAACCCTTCTAATGGCTGAGAAGTTTTTGGTCCATTATTTTCTATTGTATGTTCCAGTAGACATTTTGATCTGCTTCATATTTTGGTACCATGCCCTAAAAGGATTTTTCAAAATGGATGGACGGCTAGGATATGACAAAATTAAATTGTGGTGTGCCCTATTGTGAAGGATCCCACCCACCTGCATTGGAATCAATAACCAGCTGAGTAAACCCTATTGTACCCACGATGAATGTCTGTTGTTCATCCATGCCATCCATCCTTTTTTCCAGCTCGTTCTAGGGGTTGAGCCCATAATTAATCCGTATAAAATCCTCAAGTGGACCGTATGAACAGAGACCATTGGAATATGATTTTCACCATTGAAACCTACAAATGGCCTGACACTAATGCTTATTTCTCATCCGAACTGTTCATAAGATCACACAGACTTGGATGAGGGAATACACAAATAACAGCTTCACCAAAAAACTATTTAACACCCCTTCAATTTTCAACAGTAAACGTTATATTCAAACTGTTTCCTGTGGTGCTTGGCTCAAGCCCTAAGATTATCTTGCAAAAATGATGGACAGAGTGGATACAATACATAAACCATGGTGGGACCCACAGATCGCATTCAGTACGTAATTCACATCTATGCGTAATGAGGATTAGGTGAGACCCAACCTCACAACGACGATGTGACACAGTCATGGGGGCCACCTTCATTTATGTATTATGTATCCATACCATCTAACGGTTCTTGCATATCATTTTATAAAATTATCCTTTAAATGAAACAGAATCAATTATCGGGTGGACCATGCCATAAGAAAAAAGGAACCACTGACAATTAATGGGTCACATAAGTTTTGGATTAAGCTGGTAATTGTTTTTTCCCTTCATGCACAAATTATATGACCTTAGCAACAGATTGGATGTTAAATAGATACTATAAAGATATTAAGCTTCTCACTAGGTTCAGTGTTTTTTTCCTTTCTACTATTCCAGCCGATTCTATGTTATTGACAACCATTTCAGATGGATCGAATTAATATTTCATAATAAGTCCTAATTTAAGATGGAAAATCAAATGGACGATTTACATCTTTAAAAAAAGACATAATGAGCAATTGCACACGGTAAGGGGAACACCGACTGGGGTGTTACCAGAGTAACACTAGACTAACCTATCTACAGACTGATCCTAAGGCATATATGGCCCACATTAGATATTTTGATGATCCGTGTCGTTCATTCAACTATACTGATTTAACTATGACCTAAGTAAAAATATTGGAATATATAATGTCGGTCGGACCGCAACAACATCAATTCATAGTTTAGGGCCCATGTTTCACTTCTAGCACCAATAAATTTTAAATCAGGCTAATATTTGTGTTTTACGTTCATCTCAGTAGGATTGACATTATGAACAGTATGGATGGCATATAAACATCACTGTAGATCCCAGGGAGGTTTCAACGGTACGAATTTCCATACCCACCTTTTCCTTTAGTGTGGCCGACTTGAGTCTTGGATCCTAAACATTTTTCGTCAGACATCCTAAAATGTTCTCAAAAAACAGATGGACTGCGTCGATTCTCAAAAACATTACGGTGGGCCCCACCTACATTACCAACGCGGGAACTTCTTACGAAAAGCATTTCGCAGGGAATCCTCAAGAGGGAATTAGATGTTACCCTGGTAACAGCTTAGTAGTTGTTACCCCAACTATGTGGGGCTTACCTTGATGTAGTTTTTGTATATCCATGCTGTAGGTATGTTGTTATGCCTAATTTTAGGATAAGATCCAAAATTATAAGAAGATCCAAATCTCAGGTGGACCATAATAATAGAAAGAGTGATGAATAATCATTAAAAGCATTTTGCGGGCAACAAAACTTTTAGATCAAGCTGATCTTAAAATTTTTCCCTTCATCCAAACCTTCTTGACATTGTGAAGAGCTTGGATCGCAAATAAACATTAACAAAACCTTACGATGGGCTATTTAAAAATTTTAATGGTGGCCACTCAATCAGCACTGTTTCCAGTGGTATGGTCCATTTCAGATTTGGATTTGCATAAATTTTGGAAGACCATCCTAAAATGGGTTGTAGAAACAGATGAACGACGTGGATATACAAAATAGTATCCATGTGGGCCACATGGTAGGGTAACACCCACTAAGTTGTTCCCAAGGTAAAACCTAATCCTCCCCGCTACCGACAGGTTGAGGAGCGCAACTTGGGTGAGACCCTGGAACCAGCAATGTGAATGAGACGCTAACCTCGTGGGCCCACCTAAATCTATGCATTGTATATCCATGCCTTTCATCTGTCTTTCCAGCTTATTGTAGGTTGTGGTCCCAAAAATGAAACAGATATAAATTTCAAGTGGACCACACCACCAAAAACGGTGGCTAATGGCAATTGAAAACCTTTTGTGGGCCACGAAGGTTTTAGATCAAGCTAATATATATATATATATATATATATATATATATATATATATATATATATATATATATATATATATATACTTTCATCCATATCTTTATTACCTTATCAATAGGTTGGATGGTTAATAAACATTATTGTCATTTCTAGGAAGCTTTTGATGGTGGAAGTTCAATGAGCACTTCTTCTGGTGGTGTGGTCTGCCAGTAACTTCTGTTTGCTTCAATTTTCATATCATATTCTAAAATAATCTAGAAAAACAAATGGACGGCATGGATGTACAATACGGATCTCACCCACATAGCTATCTCGCTACTGTTACGTCATCAACTTCTGGCCGAGTGCGGATTCCTACGAAAGCCTTTGCGCTTGGAATCTAGGTGGGGCCACAATAGCATCAACTCATAGTTAATTCATTTAATGGTCCAACATGAATCTAATGCTGGGACCGGCCTACTAGTAATATCAACATCAAATTTGCTCTCGTGAAAAATAGAGACTCAAAATAACAGATGGACAAACTGGATCGATCAGATTGATGGGTATGGGCCCCACGAATGACATGTTATGTCCACCTTTAAATGGTCATTGAAAATTTTATCTAAAGGCGTGGTCCACCAAAGATATCGATTAACTTAGTATTTCTTAACAAGTACTTAAATGAGATGAAAAAATGGACGGATGGTTTGGATCTAAAAAAAAATCATCATTAACGACCGTACAGAGTTAGGGGGACACAAATCGAGGTGTCACCCGGGTAACACTGGAGTGAAGCGGTGAATGGTCTACTCACCGATCCTGGTGCAAGTATGGCCCACAAGTGTTTTTTCGATGATCTGTTCCGTCCATTCAACTCAAAGGATGAAAATATAGATTTTCTTATAAAATGGGACATATATAATGATTTGGTGGACCACAATACAATAAATTTGTCGCGTATTGGTTTAATGGTCAAAAAATGAATTGACTGCTAGGACCGACCTAGTGGTCGAATCAACCTCATTTTTTCTACAGTTATGAAAGAGGGCACGGGAATAAGGATGGACAATGTTGATCAGTGAAATTGCTTATAGTGGGCCTCATTTCACGCTTGAGTAGGCGTTTTAAAAATTAAGGGGTATGGTTGTAATAAATGGGGTGGCGAGGGGCATTTTAGACACGAGTATACTCTCAAGGACGAGAGTATACTTGACTTGCTGTGAGTATGACTTTTCAATTGAAAAAGACCATAATGCCCCCTTTATAGGTTAAGCACAAACCTACATGTGCTTCTAGTAGAACCAGGCTCCTTTTTTTTTTTTTTCTTTTTTTCTTTTTTTTTTTTATAAACGGGATGCAAGCACAACATGGCACAATCTAAATATGGAACGTCTATATAGTCTTTCATTAAGTACGCTGTTCTTCTTACATTCCTAATAGATCACAAAAAAATACATCACTCTCCTAAAACATAAACAAAAGGAATTGCACCCACATGTCTTCACTGACGACCTCTCCTTGAGATTTTTAAGACAAAATAATGGGTTAAATTTTCTTGAAACTCAGTGGGCACTTCCGTCAAGTGGCATAACACTGCCAGTCAAAGTATAGCTCACGCAATCATATCTCATCATATACAAGTACCATTTACAACTAACAGGTAGTGCAGTACCATAACACATGCTACTGAAAAGAAGCGTATGAGATGAAACATGCATGCAAATGCATGTGGTGCACTATCTCTCCCAATGCTCCAAATAATAACATCAAGGACTACCTCATCGCGTAGATAAGCTACCTGATAATACATGTTACAAAACCTTGGGTCTCGTCACCCCATCGTGTAGATAGGCTGCCTGGCAATTATATAATGCAACGTATAATCCACTTGGGCACACTAGGGCCCAATATCATATCATAAACTTCACTTGGCCGACATGAGAGCCCAATATCATATCATTCATTTCATTTGGCCAACATGAGGGCCTACCATCATATCATGTATTTCACCTGGCCAATATAAGGGCTTAATATCATGTTACATATTTCATTTGGCCAACATGGGGGAGCCTAAGTTCGATCTTCCTCTTCCTGTGATGTATGCATGGGGATGCAATGTTATACCAATGTTAAATGAATACCATCTACTATTCATGCTTGCATCCGACTATCATTTAATCGTCTACATATGACATTTAAGTGGCCATGTGTCCAAACCCTTGGGTTTCATTTGGCACTACTCAAGTGCATTAAATCATTCATTATATCACAATTCATCACACTTGATCACGAAAGCGGTCTACCTAACCCTTCAGCAATTCCTTTTGTGGGTCGGCTTCAAGACCCCAATTTCATGAGCAAGTGGGTTTAACCAAGGCATACGAACATGTGGGCTTAACAAAGGCCCATAACACAAGTGAGCTTTCCTTTAGCCCATAGCACAAGTGGGCTTCACCAGGCCTGCTAATCAAGTGAGCTTTCTAAAGGCCCAATTTCCATAACATGTGGGCTACCTTATAGCGCATAAGCCAAGTGAACTCCTTCAAGGCCCAAAAGAATAAGTGGGCTCTCACAAGGCCCATAGCACAATCACTATAAGAGATAAATACTACATCTACACACTTATTATATTATAATGCTAAATTGGCCGAATATAACATATATGGTATGAGGAAATTCACGTCATCACAACCACACATTCCATCACACACATCAAAACCATTCATCACAATCAACCACACATCATGGGGTTGTCCACAACTTGCATTAATTAAGCCCAAAACATAGGTTGTATTCGGGCCATGGTGGATGTCATAGATAACGCATATATCAAAGTGGGGTCCATGGCTAGTGGACCTATCATCTCATCCAATACATGGACAAAGTACCGGCATCATATTGGGTACCAAGGTGGGCCCAAGGTCCATGGATCAAGTTAACCACTACACCTGCTAAAAAAAAATCTGAATCGAATTACATTAATCGAATGAAGGGTTTAGACAGATTAGATCAACCCCAAAATTAGTACAGACATGCTATATCAAGTCTAATATCATCACATAAAATTTGGGACCAATTGTATATTTGTGGACCCCACAAATTTGGATTCAAATTTGGATTGTTCATAAAGGTATCAATGTTGACTCCTGCACTAGACAAGAAACCTCGTTTGAGTTGCATAAAGTGGATAAAGAGGTTAAATAGATCAAATCAACCCCAAATTTGGTACAAACATGCTAGATTAAGTCTGATATCACCATGAAAATTTTGGGACTAATTCCATATATGTGGGCTCCACAAATTTGGACTATTCATAAAGGTGCTAGTGCTGACCACTGCACTGGACAACAAACCTGGTTCGAATTGCATAAAGCGGATGAAAGAATTAGATAGATCGGATTGACTCCAAATTCAGTACAAACATGCTATATCAAATCTAATATCATCACACAAAAATTTGGAACCAATTGCAAATCTATGGGCTCTAAAAATATGAGTTGTTCATCAATGTGTCAGTGCTAACCACTGCACTGGGCAACAAATCTGGTCTGAAATGCCTTAAGCAAATAAAGAGGTTAAGCTAATCGAATTGACCCCAAATTTGATACATACATGTGTTAGTGCACTTTTTTGTGGCATAATAGTGCACCTTATTTGTCAATTACATAAGTCAGTGAGCCTAGGTGTCGGTTGAGCTTAAAGAAGACGAAGACTGAAGACTCAAGTGGACCTGCTGCATCAAGGAAGAAGAAGCAGGTAAATGAGATGCTTTGGTGGCCTTGAACCTTGAACCTTGAACCTTGAACCAAACCAAAACCCAAACATCTAATGACCCTGACCAAATAGGTATACCCATAGTCATCTTAGATTAGACTTAGGTGTCCCAAAAGATCACCCAAAGGATGGCTATAGAGGTTACATGAGCTGCTGTAAAACAAGCCAAACAAAATAGCACAACTCATGTGTTTGTCGACCGGTCGTTAGAGGCCTCAAATGAGACAACAGTAATCTAATGAAATAGCTTATCCCTGGTCATAATTCGACCGGTCACCCAATCGGTCATATGGTCTGTCCAACCGGTCGGCAAGGGTCAAAAATTGGATAGCAACATTTTCAATTATCCATACCCTAATTTGATCGGTTGTCCCTCAACGACCGACCAGTCATGGACCCCCTGCGACCGGTCTACAGAGAGTCGTTGGCAGCCATTTTATAGTCGTTTGAGCTTTCTTTATATAAAGGCTAGGCTCTATTTTTAGGGGAATGAGAGAGATTTTAGTGTATTAGAAGCCACCTTCATTGCTCATACCATTACGCTATAATCCTAAGCATTTCAAGTCATCTTCCTTGTGTTTAATCACAAGATGGAGCATTCAAAGCTCATATGAAGATGGATTTACTTTCTCTTAATCTTTAGAAGTTTAAGCACCTTAACCATAGATAAATCCTTCGTCTAAACCTCTCTAAAAATCCTTTTAGGTGGAATTCATCTAGGCAACTAACTCCTACTAGTTGTAGAGAATTCACACCATCTCCTATCACCTTGGGTATCTCAAGAGGATCACATGCTCGGTGATTGATCAATGGAGCTGAGGCATTGCCAACGCAGTGGTAACATAATTGGGGGAGCATCGGGGAACCGATTGAAGCACAGGAGAGCGGAGATCAATCAACCAATAAGAAGTTGTACAAAGGGGCTCGATCTGACAAGTTGGTTGTTATTTTATGAGTTCTTGCACTCATTCATTTTGTGAGGATTGAGTGTGGAGTTAAGGTTGATAGTTATCCTACTTAAAACCAAATAGGATTTTTGACAACCATTGGCACGTTAGTCGGGCCTAAACAAGTCTCTAAGTGGTGCCACCAATACGGGTGTGTACGTGTAGGTTGGGAGGAACCTGTAAACTCTCAGGGTTGAGAATTAGCCCATGCTCCAAAACTTCATTCGGATTGAGAATTATCCCTTGTCTAAAAACTCTGTTCAGGTTAAGACGTTAGCCTATGCCAAAACCTCCGTGTAAAAGTTGAGAGGTAAACCTGATTTAAAGCCTCCGTTATAATGAAATTCGGTGTGCTCAAGAGATTAGTACGTGAGTCGGGAGTAGAGTAGACAAGTAGTCGAACCACTATACATGCTTGTGTTTGAGATTGTCATTTGAGCAATTTTTATTCATGCATTATCTTTAATTGTTAATTACATGAATGCTTGAATGGAATGTACGTTATGCATTGATAGGTAGATTCTCATACGCATCTTGTAGTTTCACTTCTGGATTAGGTGCTTGTATTAGTATATCATTTGTAGTCTAGACATGCATATGAATTAGTTGTTTAATTGTTATATCTTTATAATCTATATGCTTAGGCTAGGTTGTTTAATTGCTTATCTTTGCTAGCCTTTGTGATTGGACCCACTTAAGTTTGGAAGCTAAGTATTCTTGCTTTAATTAGTTTATAATTGTTAATTAGTTTAATTAAGCAAGGAGTTTTTACAATGATTTTTAAACGGTTCCAATCACCCCTCCTCTAGGACTTAGCCACAGTTATACAAGCTCTGCAAGCTTCCGCGATTAGCGTAGGGTATCTCCCGACCCAATTTCAACATGATCCATCAAGTATGATATCATCACACAAAATTTGGGATATGTCATATATCTGTGGGCCCCACAATTTGATCCGTCTTGAGGGGTGTCAGTGATGACCACTACGCTGGACAAATTTAGCATACAACACAGTTGGCCCCTCAGATAGTTTTAATAGTTGATCCATTTCCATTGTTTCCTTAAAGGGGTGGCACACTTAGGTGTGGTTTTTGGGCCACCTAAACAGTACAATATTTGCATGGAAGGGCCCACTTTAATGCACATACAAAAAGAAGAAGAACAACAAGAGGAAGAATGACCCACCTAAGACTTTAATGGCTTAGCTCCCTTAAATTCCTTCACTAAGATGATGGCACACCCAGAGGGCACCAACTCCACTTCCTACTATGATCAAAGTCCTATTTTAAATTCTATTAAAGAAAAAGAAAAAAGATTAAGGAGGAAAAAGAAGGCCCACCTAGTTTAATGGTTTGGATGGCTTGGATCTTGCTCCAAGTGTTCGACCTCTTCTACTCCCTCTTTCTCTCCCCTCCCTCCCTCCCTCCCTCTCCTTCATATTTTCTCCAGCAAGGAAAATGAGTGAGTGCTCTAGAGAAGTGGCTAAGTATAGAAAGGTAGATAATGGAGAACTCGGATTGCATGCGGAGCAATCGTGCGGAGTAAACTCAATTGAGCCCACCTAGAGTGTATGTGCTCTATCTATTCCGTCCATATATTTTTCCAGCTCATTTTAGGGGTTGAGCCCAAAATTTAATCATATACAAATTTCAAGTGGACCATGCCATAAGAAACAATGGGAATAATGATTTCCACCGTTGAAACCATTCCTAGGCCCCACAGTGATGTTTATTTGTCATCCAACCTGTTCATAAGATCACATGGACATGGATGAAGGGAAAACACAAATATAAACTTCTGTGTCCTCCGAAAATTTTTCAAAGGTAGACATTCAGTTCACACTTTTCCTATGGTGTGGTCCACTTTAGATTTTGATATGCTTCATTTTTTGGCATCATACCTAAAATTATCTATTAAGATGGATGGATGGAGTGGATAAAATACGTAAATCACGGTGGGCCCCACAGATATTACTCTGCACGCTTGGCGTGCGAAGTTACTCACTACACGATCCGCTTATTAGAAAGGTGACATGGTAAAATGGGAAACATGCATTGGGTGAAAAGTGGATGTTGCTTGGGTGGAAGGTGTTGTGGAAACAAAGGGTCATACTGTTAGCTACATTGGGATGATGTGGAAGAAGAATAAGCATGCATTAGCCCACATGATAATGAGGTGGCTAGGCATGCTTAGAAGCTCGTGATTAGTTTGGGAGAATGTGTAATAGTGGAATGACTAGTGGGCAAGATGATAGATTTTCATTTGTGGAGAGATGATGAGGTGAATGGTTACGTGGACAAAAGCTCAACATACAATGGTTAAAAGTGAAATGGTAGGAGGTAATGTCATTGGTTATAATGGGGTGTAAGAAGCATGAGAAATTTGTCTTCACATAAGTGTAGAGATCCTCTTTTGGATTTTTGTGAATGAATTCTTTTGTTTGGATTCTAGCATCATGAGATCCTAGCACACGTGTATGGGCCCAAGCCCATTAGGTATGGGCCTAAGCACACTAAGGTTACTTCTCTCGCAAGCAACCAGCACACATGGGTCTCAGGTTCTTCACACCATGGCGTGCTAATGTCATATCGCATTACGCACGGGTGGCACCAATGCGATCGGCGCAACAACATGATCGACATGACGAGAATTTCAACATCTGTTGGCTTGGGTCTCACGAGTGCGCACTGCACACAGACTGCTTGAGTCCTGCCGAAGGTGCCGAACAATGCGGTCTTGCGCACAGAACAAAACGTAGTCTCCTATGTGCAGCTAGTTAGGATAGACGCACAATCGCGTTACTGGCTACTAGAAAATCCGGAGCATTACATTAGGAACCAAACTTTATGTGGATTGTCCATCATGTAGGGCCACCTCAATATAGGCCATTCATCATGTGGGGGCCCATCTTCAATGTCCACTGCCCATCATGTAGAGCCCACCTTTGATGTGGACCATCCATGTGTAGGCCCCACCTTTGAAGTAGTTTGTCCATCATACCAGCCCGCTTTGATTGTCGGTTGTTTATCATAATGAACCGCCCTTAGATGTGGACTATGCATCATGTAAGCCCCACCTTCAATGTGGATAGTCCATCATGTGGGGCCTCCTTTGATATGGACCGTGAGAGGAGAGAGGTAAGTAAACAATAACGATAATGATAATAATAAAGATAAATAGCTTTTAGCACATAGGTTACTTTTACAACTGATGCTTATCAAACTAACTTAAGCCAAAAAAAGTAAATCACTTGCATAAGTTAAAAAGTAACTTATTTGGTGGTATGTAAACATGGCCTTAAAAGACCCCTAGGAAAAGGAGGGGTGTGTGTATAGAGAGAGAGAGAGAGAGAGAGAGAGAGAGAATGTGTGTGTGTGTGTTTGCCTGAGAAGTGTTCACAACTAGTAAACAATTTAAGAGCAAATTTTGCCATCCAAACACCTACTTGTAAGATGTTTACCTCTCTATACCTTTTACAACTTAAGATTTTGCAGGCATCCAAAATGGCCCATTAGTGAACTTTACAATGTTAAAATCCAACCATTTCACTAGAAAAAGGAAAAAGAAAAAAAGAAAAGAGAAAATAGAAAAACAGAACAAATAAACATAAGCAACAGTTGTGGAGATGCACCTATATTTCATCCAAGCCCTTATTGAGAAGGGAAGGGACCAGTATTATGTCCAAAAAAAAAAAAAAAACCCATATCTATGCAATCAAAAAGAATAAATAAGAACCTTTGTAAATCAAATATCAATGTGTCAGATTCCAGCCCCTCGTATCTACAGAAACCCGGCGACCCTTTCATTATCCCTTTTGTCCTTTGTCATAGTTCATTCCATGCATGCAAAATACTTGATGCTGTGCGGAAGGCATCGCTTCCTATTAAGTACGGAATTCTCCAGCAGGCAGGCTCCTCCGAACAAAACAACTCTCTCCACATAAAGCCTGTCTAGATCTCACCATCTTAATCACAATCCAATCCACAAACTTCCAATATGGGCCCATCTGATTTTGCTAGAAATGGGTTGATCCGCACCCACAAGAGCGAGAAGATGGATGCAAGAAGAATAGACCAGACCACGATAATGGTGGGCACTTTATCCTGTTTCCCCTATCAATCCTTTAAGGAACGGATAGAGGTGAACAATGACCCAGAGGGCAAAGAACAGCTTGCCGAACAGTGGACCCCACGACTCATACCCATTGTTGATGGCATTCGAAACTCCTGCCACCACCCCAATGATGTTGATGATCAGCAACGTCAGTGGAGGAATCAACAATGACGTCCACTTGAAGATGTAAAGCTCAGCGAACCCTCCATTATCATCTCCTCCTTTGGATGTGACAGTGAAGTTGGTACTGACTCCCGCGAAAACCTTGAGAAGACCC
Organism: Liriodendron chinense; assembly: GCA_003013855.2. Taxonomy (NCBI): domain Eukaryota; kingdom Viridiplantae; phylum Streptophyta; class Magnoliopsida; order Magnoliales; family Magnoliaceae; genus Liriodendron; species Liriodendron chinense. The sequence goes on along the minus strand of PVNU02004149.1, from coordinate 311,507 downwards.
TGGAAGAGAGCAAAGAGATGCGAGGAGACACCGCCAATCACCCAAAATTGCTCGTTTCTCCACCAGTCATCTATCCCAACGCCTCCCCACTGCATCTCTAGAATACCAGTAGCAGCAATGGACATGAAGAGCGCCATGAAGATGATGCTAGCATAGTTGCTAATCTGTGCAAAAAGAGCAGCAGTTTGTTTCATAAGAGCTAGAGGTTAATGTGCATCTGCAGACACCGTGTGTAAACTATTCTTCTCAAATTTTCATTCAATATGTTTACCATTTTACCCTTTTCTCATATCAAAGTGCACTTACTTGAGAAGGGAGAAGCATTCACTGCTCAATGGTAACATCTATGTTGGTTATAAATAAAGCATTTCATCTCCGCATACGTGCCACAGATGTATGAAATCAGGACATTCAATCTATCTATTGTTCCCTAACATGGATAGGCCATTCACGAATGACACAATGAGATGATCCTAACAATCTGTTCAGGGATTTTTGCCCACTCAGTGCACAACCATTGGTTGGACTTTCCCCTGACCACCTATTTGTAATCCTCAAGGGTCCTCCAAGAAGTGGCTAGGATCACTACTAGACAGGTGTGGTGTTTAGGGTACAACATCCAAAACAGGACCCAACATATCAAAAGTAGAGCTGGACACGAACTGAGTTTAACCGTTTGGATCGACTCGGTAAAACCCTGTTCGAACAGAAAGTCTTATTGTTCGAACATTCGAAAAAAAATTCAATTCAATTTCAAACAGTCTTGTTCGACTCGACTCGACTCGAACTTGAACTCGACTCGAATATTGATCGACTCGACTTGACTCATTCGTTCGACTCGATTATATATATATATATATATATATATATATATATATATATATATATATATATATATATATATATATATATATATATATAGAGAGAGAGAGAGAGAGAGAGAGAGAGAGAGAGAGAGAGAGAGAGAGGTGGATGACAAATAAACGTGACTGTGAGCCCAGGAAGGTTTCAATGGTGGACAGTTTTGTATCTGCCTCATTTCTTATTTAATGCCTTAAAAAAAGCTGTACAAATGGATGGACGGAGTAGATAAAACAAATACATCATGGTGGGACACACAGAACAAAAAAATCGGTATTTACTATTCAGTAGTAGAAAAAATATTTTCAAGCGAAAAAAGCAAAATTGTTCGAACTTGTTCAAACTCGTAAAAATTGTTCGAAATCCATATGTTCGAACATGATTGGGCTAAACCAAATTGAGTTCGAATATAGCCATCCTATTCGAATGTTTGTTCGAACATTGTTCGAACACACCCACTCAAGCAGCCGAACAATCCGATCTGGTCCATGTTCGACTCGAATCGGATCGTTGTCCACCTCTAATCAAAAGTCTGGATCTCATACATACTGAATTCTTGATCACTAGCTTATATGATATTGATAGCATCAGATACTCCCAGCTTAAGAAAGCTCCAAGATATTTCTCATCTTGCGGCCATCCCGAAACTCCTGAATTTAACAGCCCACATGGGCATTGTTTGCTTTTATGGAATTTAAAGTAGTCTTGGGACAAAGAAGAGGCAGAGTTCACTCTGACCTGCATAGGAGAGGCTTCAAGCAACACCGGGATGCCTAAGGCTTCAGAATAGTCTCCATGGGTTCAGAGAAATCTTGACCAGCTTGCCAATGTGTCAGGGGTCAGCATAGTAAGTGAAGAAGAAAAATTCAACTCACCCTTGAGCAAATAGAGGAGGAGAATAGCCCAAGAGGGAATAAAACATCGGCAAAGGGAGTTTGGAGAAAACAGAAAGGGAAGAGGAACTTCAACATCAAGTATCCAACTTCAATTACAACAGCAGAGAATCATCTTGAAATTGTTCCAAGATGATTTAGTGTCATGGAATGTTTGCAGGATAAGAAGCAAAGCAAGAAAGCTCGCAATCAAAGATTTTTAGCAAGCAGCAATGAAGTTGATGTTCTTATGCTTTAGGAGACTTGAGGAATAATCTGGGACAAGGTCAAATCTGTTTAGAGGAACACCCAACTTGGTTGGGATTACATCAAAACCATTAGCAGGTCTAGTGGAACCTTGGTGAATGGAATTCAGTGTGTTGTGGAAGGTTGATTCATTAGCAGGAGGTCGGTTGCTGTCAATATTGTTCAGATCAGCATCACAGGGTATTTGTTGGTGTTTGAAGATAATGTATGGCCCAAACAATCCTAGCTAGAGACCAGAGTCCCAGGCAGAGTCAGATAGGATAGTATTCCAAGGTGATGGGATGTTCTTTGGTGCATTGGAGGTGACTTCAACGTTATCAGATATACTAAAGAAAAAAGGGGCCTCTGCATCATGTCAAATACAAGGGGTTGTGCCGAATTCAAAGACAGATGGGAGCTGATAGATCTTTCACCTGATGGTGCCAAGTTTACCTGGTCAAACAACCAGGACAATCCTTATAAGAGTCGCTTGTATAGATTTTTTAACCAATGGTCACTAGAAAGATGATTTGCGAGCAGTGAACCAGAAAGCATTGCCAATAACCAGCAAACCAATCTCTCTCTTCAGTTTCCTAGGCCTTTCCACTTTGAAAATGTAACACCCAGAATTCTCAACCTGATAAAAGAGTAAGTAGTCCTTGGGTGAAGACCGACCAGGGAAGAGGATTTTGTACAAAGCTTAAATTGCTTAAAGGCAAGATGAGGACCTGGAACAAAGAAACATTTCGTGACATTTTATTATACCAGCAGCTCAAACTGGAGATTGCTGAGATTTCAATGGATCAGAGGAAAGCTCTCCGTCTCCTGAAGCTTATGCAAAACAAGAAGAGTTAACAGATGCTTCTGAAGACATTTCAAAAAAAGGAAAAAAGGATGTTGGAGACGAAAGTCTTGAGCTAAATGGATCAAGGTGACAAAAATGATCTGCTTATTTCCACAGAAGTGAATTTTTTTATAGGGGTGTGCCAGGCCCGTGCAGTAGTGCAACGCATGGGCGGCACTTGAGGGCTGCAACAGCAAGTTATTGTGGTGGGCCCTCCCCCACAAGAAATCCCAATGGGCCACGTATCAGATATTAAACTGATAAGAACAAATACTAAGTGAAAATGCACACACAAGAGCCAATCATATTGCATGTATGCTCGAAGGGATTAGGGAATGACTATCTAACAGATGAGAATAACATTTGTCAAATACGTTGGTAACCACTTCCAGAACGTGTTCGCAGGAAGAGTTCCCAATCAGATCTTAGGCGGTTCGCATTTTGATTCTTCGTCTTCAGAGGCAGTGAGAATTGAGGAAAGATTCACAAAGGAAGAAATCAAGCAGGGTATTTTAGAGTTAAAAAGGAGATTGCACTCAAGGGCCAGATGGATTTTCACTGGCGTTCTACCAATTCTGCTGGGCCTGGGACCTAATCCTTGGGATTATAGATGTGTTTGATGAATTCTATGACGGTGCTCCTATCAGTAGATGGAGAAATTCTTATTTCATTGCTCTAATTCCAGAGGAGCGCATGGAAGAGACCCATTAACCTGGTTGGGAACTTTTCATGAGGTCCTCACTTTTGAGGATTCGCATTGTGTTGCAGCAGTATTCATTTGTCATAAGATGGTGTATGAGTTCCACAAGAAGGGTTAGAAAGTCTTTCTTCTAAAACTTGATCATGAAAAGGTACATGACTAAATTGGAATTCTCTAGATTATCTACTTGGGTGGATGGGTTTTGGGGAAAGGTAGTGAGGCTGGATTGGGGTTTGCATTTCTTCAGCATGGTTTTCCATTCTAATTAATGGCACTGCTAAGGGATTTCTTTTCGTTTTCAAGAGGTACCGACAAATTTGGCATGGGAACCCTGTCCCTTTTTTCGCTCACTATTGTTGCTAAATCTCTAAGAAAAATTATAGAGAAAGCATCAGCTGCTTGCCTGACTTGGGGTATGAGAATTGATAGTGATGAGTTTCCGTAACTCATATCCAGAATTGATAGTGATGAGTTTCCGTAACTCATATCCAGTACATCAACGATACCTTTCTATTTGGGGATGGTTCTCATATAAAGGCTTGAAGTTACAAGGATATTCACCAATGCTGCGAGGTGGTTTCCAGGCAACTCTTGAGTATCTGTCTGGAAAGAAATAAGGGGTGTTTGATTTTTTATTTACCAGTGTAATTCATGGTCAGTGTTTCAAATAGCATTTGTAGCATAGCGGTAGCGTAAGCTACATAGGCACTACGTGGCGTAGCTAAATAGCGTAAATCCCCTGTAGCATACGGTAGAGGGGTCGTAGCATGTAGCATTTGTAGCGTACGCTACGATGTATTTTTTCATTCTTTTCAAGTTTTCTTTTCTTTTTAAATTGTGTAAAATTCACATCATAAAAAACCTTAAAAAGTAATGTTAAAACCAAACCTTTACTTCCACCTTAAAATAGTGGTGATCCTTTGTTAAAGTTGGTGTGCAACTCACACACTAAAAAACCTTTAAAACTAAAGATAAAAAGGGTTTCAAAAGAGGGTTTTCGAAAACCCTCTTCGTATAGATGACATCTATATTGTACTTAATACTCTTTAACTTGTGTGATTTTTATTTCTTTTTCGTACTTGTGAATTGTGACTTACGGTTTCAATTAGACATTATTAATTAAAGTGGTTTTCTTAGAAAGTTGTTGATGTTTTAAATATTTGATTTGTTTTATTAACTTTTGTATATGTAGATTATCTTTTGATAAATGATAATTAATAATTTGTTTGAACATGCTTATACTTGAAAAATGAATTATTTGTTACGCATTTTTATATTTTTTTCTTTTTTTACTAGTTATCATATTTTTTCTATTTTTAAATTAAAAATATAAGGCTGCGCTATTCACGCTACATGCTATAGAGGGCTGAACGCTATGCAACACACTACCACTATTTAAAACATTGTTCATGGTAAATGAGTAATGATTATTTACCCATGTATTTACAACAGCAGACCCAAGGTTGATGTTGACAAGGAGCTTGTTTGCAAAGCTCCCGATTTCATAGATTACATTCGTACAATTTCCACATGTAAAAGTTGTGGGGCCCACTGTGATGTATGTATCTTATCCACGCCGTCCATCCTTTCTGCCAGCTCATTTTAGAGCATGAGCCCAAAAACGAGGCAGATCTGAAGCTCGAGTGCACCAAACCATAGGAAATGGTGGGAATTGAACACCCAACATTGAAAACTTCTTGGGGGCCACAGAAGTTTTGGATCAAGCTGATATTTGTGTGGACCTTTCATATATTTCAGTGTGGTGTGGTCTACTTGAGCTTCCAATCTGCCTTTTTTGGGTTCATGCCCCAAAATGAGATGGTAAAACGGATGGACGGTGCAGATCACACACACACATCACTATGGACCCACAGATTTTAACGGTACCCATCCCTCTTTGATTTCATGCATTTGATGCTATTTTTGAGGCATAATTACACAGTTATTTTCCTCTCAAACAAACACCCCTCAAAAGTCATTATTAGCTATTTACTCCCATTTATATATGTAATTGAAAAAACAAACACCACCTAATAGGATTTTCAAGGGAAACATGAATTGTGACCACTATATCTAAGAGAATCTTTGGGCTGATATCGGATTGGAGTAATGCCAATAAGAAGATGAAAGGAACCCCCTTCATCTTTGTTGTGGTTGAACTAGGCAAACATGATCATGTGCGGTCAGATTACAGAGAATATTAATGAAAATGGTGCAGTCCCCAGAAGGGTGCTACAAGTTGAACTTCCACACTAGTTCATTCAGAAACCCGTGTACAGCTGGAGTAGGAAGACTGGTTAGGAACCGTAGAGGTGATATTCTGGTAGTTATTCAGCCTTTGGGGGTGTGCAACTCCAATTATGCGGAAGCTGCTGCTCTTCTCAAAGGATTAGACCAGTAGTCAATTGTAATCTTAGCCAGAAAAATATAGAAGGTGACTCCAGAAATGCAATCAGATGGCTTAAACAGAGCTGCCATGGAGTATTTCAAACCTAATTGAGAGGCTATTGATCTATGTGCCTGTATCAACGTGTTGTTCTCTCATGTGCAATGTCACGCTAATCAGAGGCAGATTGGTTGGCCAAAGAGGGGGCGGGCAACTTGAGAGCAGTTGCAGATTGAAGATGGAAGATAGGGTGTCAACTGTCCTTTTGTATTATAGCTTTAGATTGGGTGCCAGTTGCTTTGCCGAAGGTGGCGTTTGGTAAACTGAAAAATAAAGTCTGAAAATTAATACAAGTACTGAAAACAGAGTGCTGAATTTTAGTATAAATACGTACTGAAAAATCCGTTTGGTAATTTATCTGAAAAAAGCACTGGTATCTGAAAATAGGCAATTTTTTCACTAAAAATTTGTTTGGTAAACACAAACAAAAAATGTCTGAAAATTAGCAATTTGTCATATTTGCCCCTATTATCTCAATTTCTATCTTTTGTGGAGTACAAGACAAAAACTGTGTGAGACGACACAACTTTGCCACGGCGAGTTATGTATTATGCAATTTGGATCCTCTGTTGAACTGCTTTGGAAGCCAATTGCCTCCGGAAAGCTAGGTGAGGCCCGTCGTGAAATCCACCTCGTCCATCCATTTTGCCACATCATTTTAGGACATGGACCCAAAAGTGAGTCAGATCCAAAACTCAAGTGGGCCGCATGACAAGAAAAGTGGGTAGGGAAATGCACATCATTGAAACCTCTCAAGGGTCCATTGGGATGCTTATATGCCAACCATACCATTCACAAGGTCATTCCTTATATTATGAACCCAGAAAACAAAAATATTAGCTGATCCAAAACTTTAGTAGTCCTTAGAATGTTTCAACTTGGACGTTCAATCGTCACTTTTTACCCATCATGTGGCCCACTTGAGTTTTGGATCTACCTCATTTTTTAGCCCACACTCTTACATGATCCAAAAAAATTGATGGACGGGGGTGGATTTCTTACAAACATCACGGTGGCCTGCACTTAGTCAGTGCCCATCCAAAGTTGGAGTGGATTAGGTGTTAACGGGGCAACATAGGATCGTGGGGCCCACCTTGATGTATGTGTTCCATGCAGTCTATCAATTTTTCTGGATCATTTAGGATATGGTCACAAAAATGAAGAATATCAAAACTATTAATTCACACTATTAATAACTTTTTTGGGGCAACAAAAGTTTTGGATCAAGCTAATATTTGTCTGTTCCCTTCATCTACGTCTATGTGACCCTATAAACAGGTTGCGTGGTAAATAAACATTATAGTTGGCCCTAAGATGTTTTTAATGGTGGGCATTCAATGACCATTTTTTTGTGGTGTGGTCCAATTGAGATTTGGATCTGTTTTGTTTTTGGGCCATGCCCTAAAATGGGATAGAAAAAATGATGGACAGCATGGATATAAAATATATTTATCAAGGTGGGGCCATGATCACGACCAACCCACTATCGTGTTACTCGGGTAACACACCTAATCCGCTCTCGGTCAAAGCGGAAGGACAATCCGCTCGAAAGCCTCTCACATGAAGTTTCTAGATAAGATGTTGGGTGGGGCTTACCATGACGTTTTTTATAAATCCACTCTTTCCATATGTTTTTCCATATCATTTTAGGACATAGAACAAAAAATGAGGCAGATCCAAAACTCAAGTGGGCTAGATGACAGGAAATAGTAAGGATTGAACATACACCTGTTGAGACATAGAAAATGCTAAGGAAAAGAAGATTGAGGCACTTATTGAGGTTTCAAATGAAGGAGAAAAGAAAGAAATAAATTTCAGAAGAAAAAGGAGCAGATACGATGAGGTTTGCAAAAGAAATGAGCAGATATGATGAGGTTGGCAGAAGAAAGTGATAAGGTTGCTGCAGAGACATGCTTTACGTGACCCGCAGCAAGCTCATGAGCTTACACGACCCGCGGCAAGCTGATGCCATATATAAAGTGCTTTACGCGAAAATGACCCATTTTGCCTATAAATACCACACAGGGGTCCTCATTTGGTGCTTACTTTCGAAGTTCAGAGCTCCAGAAGACTTCAGAGGTACAGGGCGGACCTCGAGTTCTTCCTACTCCTTGGGTTGAACGCACAATGTGCGGACTCCGAAGAAGGATGAGAGGGAGATGCTGCTGAAATAAAAGAGGAAGATCGAAGAAATGAAGATCGCTTGGGAAGTGCTTTACGCGACCCGCGACAAGCTTATGAACTTGCTGCGACCCGCGTAAAGTTGTCCTGAAAGATTTGTTCTCTCCCTTCGTGAAGGATGTCGGAGTGTTTTTAGCTCTCGTTTCCCTTTCGATTGTGAAGGACATTGAAAACTGAGGTTATGGCAAAGATGAATCAGATGGAAAGAGAGAGCAATCCAGACCAAATAGTTTGTTTCTTTGTGAACCGAAGACCTATCTTTCTCCCTTCAGGTTGAGCGTACTTTGTACAATCCTCGTAAGTGGATGTCATGATAGATGATTCCAAAGACCTATCTTTCTCCCTTCGGGTTGAGTGTACTTTGTATAATCCTCATTAGTGGATGTCTTGATAGATGATATCAGTATGGAGCAGAAGGCCCTTCTCTCTCCCTTCAAGTTGAGTGCACTTGGTGCAATCCCTAGAAGTGGTAGATGTGTTGAGTGATACTATCACTTTGGAACATCATAGAGTTCTATGAAGATTGTACAAAGGAACAAAGCCTAGTCTGGTTGACTCACCTCACTCATAAGCAGAAGAACAGTCCTGAAAGTCTTGGTTTGGCCATTTCCCTATCATTCGAACAGGATGAAAGAAGAATAGGGCAAAGCTCTGTCGAAATTACTTTCTGAACATATTTTGTTTGTGTATAATGTACAATCTAATCTAGAATCAAGGGATAATGTAAATATGAAATGTACGAAGAACTCGGTAAATAAATAAAATGAAGTAATGAATGTTTTGCTATCTATCTTGTTTAATATTAGAATGTGACTCTTGTTTTCCCCCATGAACACAAAGGCAATTTTGTTGTGTAAACAACACCATTGAAACATTTGTAAGGCCACGGAAGTTTTGAATCAAGCTAATATTTTTGTGTTTTTAGTTCATCCTAGTGGGAATGACCTTAGGAACAGTATGGATGGCATATAAACATCGCAGTAGACCCCGGGAAATTTCAGTGGTAGGCATTTCCTTGCCACTGTTTCCTGTTATGCGGGCCACTGGAGTTTGGGATATGCCTCATTTTTTTCTCTCATGTCCTAAAAAGATCTAGCAAAATAGATGGATGGGGGGGATTTCTCACAAACATCATGGTTAGCCCACCTAGCTTTCCCACGCAGGAATTTCCAGCAAAGGCTTTCGCATGAAATCCACCCTAGAGAGAAACGAGATTGCCCGACATAACGGCACCTCGTGGGTATTGTGTTGATGTGACAAAGTTCTATGGGCCTCGTCACGATGGTAGATCCACACTGTTCATAGATTTTTTTCATATTAATTTAAGTCATGGCCCTAAAAATGTGGAAGAACCAAAACTTAGTGGACCACACCACAGAAATTGAAGGAGATTCAACAGCGACATTGAAAACTTCTTGGGGGCTACACAAGTTTAAGATCAAGTTGATATTCGTGTTTTCCCTTCCTTCAGGTTTGCGTGACCTTATGAACAGGTTGGATGGCATAAAAACACCATGGTCCCTAAGAAGGTTTCAATGGTGGCCATTGTCCCCACAGATTTATGTGGTGTGGTCCACTTGAACTCTGGATCTGTCTCATTTTTTGGCTCATGCCCTAAAATGATGTAGCAAAATTGATAAACCTGCTGGATATAAAATATATGCATCATGATGGGCCACAGAATTTTGCCACGTTAACACAGCAACTATGACAATTTGAACGGAAAGCTCCCAAAAAGATTACGAAAAGGGCAGCTTCGTCATTTAAAAAATGTTTTAACTTAAAATCACTTCGGGCGTGTTTGTTTTCATTTCTTTGGGGTAAATGCACGCAAGTAGGTAATTATTACCATTTACCATTGTTTGATATGAACCTATATTTCCTCCTTGTAAAAAGGGTTAGAAAAGGGTCCACGTACATTCGTGGGCCCCATTGTGATGTCAATGAGATATCCATGTCGTCCATCCATTTTATCGGAACATTTTTCGGGCACAAGCCCAAAAAATGAGACAAATCCGAAGCTCAAGTGGCCCACACCATAGAAAATCGTGGTTGTAAAAGGTTTTTAACGGTAGGAGTTCAACCCACTATTCTGTGTGGTCCACTTGAGCTTTGGATTTGCCTCAATTTTGGGTGCATGCTCTAAAATCACCTCGCAAAATGGATGGACAGAGTGGATAAGCCACATGTATCATAGTGGGCCTCACAAAAAATTCGCACTCTCCTCGATTTCAATGCACAAAAAGCAAACATCAATTGTCATTCTTGAAAAATGTGCAGGAAAATACATTGTAAATAATCATTACCCATTTACAATGTATTTACCCTGGGGAAATGAAAACAAACAGGCCCTTACCGCATTCCTTGTTAAGCGTAAGTTAAAGGAGGAAAGCTTAAAAATTAACCCCTTTTTTCAGTGAAAATCCAAATTCAGCACTTAAATGTTTTCTATTTACCAAACAATCTGAATTAGGAAAATCACTTAAAAAGGCTTATTTCAGCAGCAAGTACTGAAATTAAGTTTTGCCAAATAGCCCCTAAGGCTGCTGCAAGATGTCGTTCTCTGTTTTCTTTCCTTTATGTTTTTCTTTTAAACTCTGATCTATTCATTAAAGAGAAAAAAGGTAATATTGGGACAATTTGTAATCTCCTTCAGTATTTTGGGCACTATTCACAAATAAATCATGGACATCACATTGCATAGAGATTTTCTTTGAGAGGGGTTCTTCTTCTAGAAAATTTCCCCTGTTGAACTGGAATGTTTGCACTCCCTATTTGCAAGGAGTGGGTATTAAGCACCTAGATTTGGTTAACTCAGCGCTTTTGGGCAAGTGGGTGTGAAGGTTTTCTAAAGAGGAGTTAGCCCTGTGGAGATCCCTAGTTGTTGCAAAATATGATCTTTTCCCAATGTGATGGTGGACCAAACCCTCTTCTATCTATCAGTCATCCTATATTAAGCGAGTAGTTGCTTCTGTCTCCCAAGGCTTGGGATTCTTGGTGGGTAATGGTAGAAGAGTGAGGTTTTAGTTGGACCCTTGGTTGGGGGAGCAGCCTCTTATATCCGAGTTCCTGGACCTAGCCTATGTTTGCACAGAGATGTTAGCATCCTAGTGGCCCTGTGCTTCTTAGGGAGAGGCAGATAAGGCCTTTGGTTACCTCCATTCAAGAGGAACCTAAGGGGCAATGAGATTGTCAGCCTATCCAACTTACTGTCCCGCTTGCAAGGAACCTATATCTCTTCGGACGAGGACTCCTTAGTGCGGAAGCCAAAAGTGTCGGGTACCTTCTCAGTTCAATCCTTCCACGAGTTACTCTCCAAGCCGGCGATCCTAGATCATTCTAGTCCATCCAGTATTGTAAGATCATATGGGGCTCCTCCAAAAATTATGGCTTCCGCATGGCTCGTTGGAAGAGGTCGTGTTCTCAGTATTGACAACCTTCAAAAGCAGGGAATGATCCTTCCGAATATGTGCCTCTTATGCGAACAAGATGTAGAGACCATCGATCATCTATTTCTCCACTGTTCTTTCTCGATAGTCATTTGGTCCAAGGTGCTCTAGCTAATGTCTCATTGGCCATGCCTGCTTCCATTGGTGATTTTCTGTTCACCTGGTGTACAACGGACAATGAGACACTAGGCAGAAAGAGATGGAGGTTGATCCTTCTTGTAGCTTTCTGGGCTATTTGGGGAGAGAAAAACAATCGGCGTTTTTGCTATAGGATTCTTTCAGCCATGGGCGTGTTTAACAAAGAGATCCTTTTATTCTGAGCCTAGGCCCCCTGAGATGGGTTGTTTAGTGCATCTTAGGGCCTTTTTTGGGTTCTTGTGTAGCCTGGGGGCTGCCGTTGTTGTATTCTATTTTTTCTTTCTAAGTTTAGGTTACTTTTTCCCCATTTCTTTTCCTAATAAAACTGCACCTAAAAATAAAAAAATAAAAAAAAACAGTCTCAACGGTACTAAACCCAAGCCCAACTAATACCCACACCCCCCAAAGGGTAGCAAGTAGCGATCATGGACAGACAGCTGCTTGATGTATCATAAGCACAAGGCAAATGTACATTTTGAGTTCCCTAGTGTCATGTTAAAAAGTTATACCCAATGTGTTAACTACCATCTTTGAAAGGACATGTCATTCACTATTTTTCCTGTTGGAGCTTGTGTTGGGACGCCAATTGTTGATAGGGTGTTTGTCCAAAATGAATGCATATGTTCAAGGAAAATGGGCAAGGAACAAGTTATCCTTTCTAAATTGATATGGGAAAGGCATCGTTCTCTGCCCTCATTAATGGGATTCCAATGGGTTTCATTTAAGAATCCCCTTTCTCAATCTTATTTACAATAATGGTGGAATGCTTATGCTAACTTTTCTCAAAGGGAGGGAGTATATGGTCACATTTCACCTGATTTGCAGATTACACTAGACTTTCGCCACTTGTTAATTGTAATCAACCTATGTAATAGATTATTGGATAAAGCTTGATTATAATCAAGCTATGCAATAGTCTTTTGATGTATGACGTGGCATAGATGCATTCTTCACATGGATGGACCAAAAGAAGGCAAATCGTAAATCGACCACAACTTTTTATCCGGGTATCACTACTGGGACGCATAACTTATGGATTTTGGACTAGAACAGGCCATCTGGGGCCAACCGACCTACAAAGTGGGTTGCGTTAGTCCGTTTCGCAAGAAAACGCGTGGTTACAACTCAAAAAGGGATTTTAGGAAAACAAATTTACTATTTTTAATAATTCTGATTTTTGTAGTATTTCCTTGTTTTTAGAACTTTGTTTATTTAGAAGTTCCTACTTTTGCTTAATAATGAGTTTTAGAAAGACTACTTAACAATAGTTTTTAGTTAGGAGTTTACTATTTTTAGTAACTTTCTATTTTAGAAAACTTACTATTTTTAGTAAGTACGAATTAGGGTTTGTTTAGGAATATTTAAGGTCGTAAAATCGTTTTTCAGTATTATCATCATTAGTCTTAATAAAATTCTGGTTTTTACCACTTTTCTCTCGTGGATTCAAGAGTACCTTATGGATTCAAAGTATTTATCTTCCGAGGAAGATGGTAATCGACCTCGATCACGTCCTTCCCAACATTAATTGGTATCAAACTGAGGTTATCCTTCGAGACTGTGTCTTTTAATGAAGGTTTGGGCAACAATCCCATGGACGGTAGGTCTAAGGAACTATCCTTTAACAGCAGCGGCTTTCACGGCAACTTTCGAGGCGGCGCAGCGAGAGAATCGACTAGCCATGCAAGGGCTACAGGCTACACTCAATCGCATAGAGGAAGCCTTATTGCCACCTCGTATTCGTGGCGATCCGATGGATCCAAGGAATCAAGCCTTCAGAAGGAAGGTTGATCTTCTTAGCTTTAATGGCTAGCTTCACATCGAGGATTGGCTTTATGAGGTCGAAAGTTTTTTCGATTACATGCAGATCCCTGAGGAAAAGAAGGTTAAGTTTGTGGCTTATAAGTTGAAGGGCGGCGCTTCGGCTTGGTGGGAGCAACTACAACGTGAGCGGACGCGACAGATGAAGGCGCCAATCCACACATGGCAGTGGATGAAGCAACTGTTGCAGGTACAATTTCTATACAACAATGATGATCAAGTATTATTCCAGCAGTCCCAAAATTGGTGGTAGAATAGCCGACCGATGAGGGCTTATGCAGAGAAATCCTATTATTTGTCAACGAGGGCCAAAGAATCCGAGGAGATGGAAGAAATCAATGAATTAGAAAAGGGCAAAGACGAAAAACTCAATCAACATCTCAGAGATTGTACAAAATTCTAAGGAGATGGAGGAGATCAATACCTTAGTTGTAAAGGAAAAAGAGGAAGAGTCTGTGAACATCCCAGAAGCTTTCAAGCCAGAGTTGCAGGAGTTCAAGGCGATTGTGCTCACTGACTTCCCAACGACTTGTCCCCTATGCAGGAGATTGGTCTTCCTCAGGTTGAGTTTGTCTTCAACAACAAGAAGAATATGGCAGATCGGGTTGTAATTATTCATGTTGATGTCCAGAAGAAGTCAGAGAAGCCTATTACAGAGTACCAGAAAGAGGCCAAAAACACATATCGTGAACCAAGTCTGTTGAAGAACTCGAACGCGTATCATGGCCCAAGTCTAAAGGAAACTCTCGCAATTTGGGACATGGTTATTGAACTCTTGGAAAGAAAGCTTGTGAAGTGGAAGAGAAGTTACCTACACTTGGTAGGATGACTCTCGTCAAGGCTTTTCTCTCCAACCTTCTAGTTCATTCTATTTGTATCTACAATCCTAATGAAGGTTGTGAAGTCAGAGAAATTTTAACATGACTTCCTTTGTGAGGACAGTACTGCAATACCACTTAATCGAGTGGAAGGTTGGGATCAAAAATTACAAAGCCACAATCTGCTCTTTCTTCAGTAGTGGTGGTGGGTGTTTGGCAAAGAGCTAAATGCCCCATGGAGAAAGGTTATTGCTAACTAGAATGGAAGACAAAATAGAGACTGGGATCCTAATAATGTTAGTAGGGGTGAGGGCCTTGATGTATATGAGTCAATTTGTTGGGTAAGAGATAATACCAAGTGGATGAGAAAATGTCCTAAAAAGAAGGGAAGGTACAAGTTAGGATTGGGGGTAGAACAAAATTTTGGGAGGAGTTCGGGTGGGATCGGAGAGTTCTTAGTCAAAGTTCCTATCCTGACTAGGTAGCATCTCGTACAAAAGTGCTAATTAAAGACTGTTATGAGTTCCTAGCGTGTGTTAGTTTGGATAAAAGGTTGAGATGTGACCTCAAATACAGATAAATAAACCCTTTGGTAGAGTTATTTAATGTCCTAAGAAGGTTTATATCAGTGTTTTCGGTAGCGCTTGTAGCATAGCGTACACTACGTAGAGTAGTGTAGCTAAAACTCTACATAGCGTATGCAGGTAGCTCCCTGGTAGTGTAAGCTACAGCCTACAGGGCATATAGCATAAGCTAGCAGGGCATGTAGCGTAGTGTACAGTGTAGCGCAGGTAGCATATGCTACATGAAATCTCCTTTTTTTTAATTTTTTCTTCTATGCTAGTTCAACACCTATTTTATAATGGTGGTGACTCATCCCCACACACGTGGCACTACAATAGATCAATCTGGACTAAATCGTGATCCATATCGTGGATGGAGCACTATTGAGGCATAAAAATGAAGAAGACAAGAAAAGAAGAAACAATGGAGAAGATCAGAAGAGTAAGCAAAGAAGAAAACAACAGATAATGCAGCAGACATCCACTTTACGCAGGTCGCATAAAGGAGATGAGCTCTACGCGGGTCGCGTAAAGCTATTGTCTAGTGACTGGTGGTCTACACGAGATTTACCCCTTGGCCTATAAATACCCCCCAAGGGTCCTCATTTGGCACTTGCTTTCGAAGTTTTCGAGTTCTAGAGCCCCTTCTGAAGACCACGGAGGTACGAAGAGAGCCTTGTGCATCTCCTTCTCCTCAGGTCGAACGCACAAAGTGCGGACCCCCAGGATCGAAGAAGAATGACGAGGAAACTCTGTCGAAAGAGAGAATCGAAGATCGAAGCGAAGAATTTGTTTGGGAGGTGCTTTGTGCGACCAGCGTAAACCCTATGAGCTTTACACGGGTCACATAAAGCCAATCTGAAGGCTATTTCAGCAGCTTTTTCTCCTTTTGTTAAAGATGTCGGGAGCGTTTTAGCTTCCGTTTCCCTTTCAGAAGTGATCAATATTGAAGGCCAAGATTGTGTCAAAGATAGAAAGCATAAGAAAAGGAATCTAGGCTCAAGGGCTTGTTCCTTTGTGCAGAGAAGGCCCACCTTTTCTCCTTTTGGGTTGAGCGTACTCAGTACAATCCCCATAAGTGACAGAAATAATGGATGATGTCAGCATTTTGGAGCACCTAGGAGTTCTGTGAAGAGTCAGATGGGTTTTAGTGCCTTATAAGGCCAGCCTAATGACCTTGAGTACGTTACATGGCCATATGATGAGCTTAGCCTTTGTCTGTGTGCTTCACCTGAAGTTGCAAAGGAACAAAGCCTAGTCAGATTGACATGTCCCATCCACAAGGAGAAAGAACAACCTTGGCTCGAATACTTATTCAGCTATTTCCCTGTCATTGGGACAGGATGAAAGAAGAATAGGGCGAAGCTCTATTGAAATTACTTTCTAAACATGTTATATTTTGTACAATGTATCTATTCTAGAATGAAGGGATGATGTATCAATGGAATGCATGAAGAACTCAATGAACTGAATAAAATAAAGTGTGATGAATGCTTTTCTATCTTTCTTGTTTAATATTGGAATGTGACTCTTGTTTTCCTTATGTACACACAAACAATTTTGTTTTGTAATCAAAATGGCGACTCTGCTGGGGATTACTAATCATTAACAAGAGTTATATTCTAATACTGACAAGATACTATAAGAAAGGCATTCATCGTCTTAAGGTGCTATTAAGTGCCAAAATGGCGACTCTCAATGGGAACATTTCATCCTTCATCTCTAGAATAGACTGTACACATAGACAATTCGAAATGACTAACTTGTTGCGTAAAATTTCAGGTACATTAGACTATTCAATCAAGAATTCACAATGACTTGCCCAGCCTGCAAGACCTTTTTCTGTTTCACTCCAGGAGGAGGATTCACTGTCTCTTACGACAACAAAAGCTTAGCAAGTAAAGATCAGATGAATGCAGACCTAGACAAGACTGTCGTAGCAGCTACAATGGTAATTTCTGCTTCAGCTATTGCTGCGAACGACGATAGCGGATGGATAATGGTGCAACCGAAAAGAAAGAGGACACCATTCAAAGTCTCAGCTAAGACCGCATACAAAGGTCCTCATTCTCGAACATACCAGAGGCTGATTACACGAAGTATTGCTAGATGTATTCCAGCTATGGCTCCTCCATCTTTGTATCCAAGAGAGGCAGAAGTATCTTTCGCACTGAGAAGAATTTCCCTGCACTTCCTGCATCTCGTACCGTATAGAAACAAAAGAGCCAAATCCTCATGCCGTATCAACCCTCTCCGATAGAAGCATCAATGGTAGATTCAGCCAAAACCACACAGACAAGAGTAGTACATTCTGAGTCGTCCAACTCCTTGCAGTTTAACGACCACGAGTTGAGAGGAGGCCTAATGTCATTAACCCATTCAACTACCGCTTCGTCCACATCGTCAAGATCGGAAACGTCAAGAAGAAGAGCCTCTGTCCTTATGGCAGGAACCAGCCTGGCAGGACAATCGACAGAAGAACGTCTTGAAGAGATGGCACGTAATTAGGCACTGTTGATGGAAGAATGTAGGAACATGCGCAAGGCCCTATCCATGATAGCCCACACGGTGTCTCAGAATGCTACCCCGCAAAATATGGCTCCGACAAAAAACATAGAACATCCTGCCGAGGGGTCACAACCGCCTCGGACCATGTCGCACAGGTCAGTCCCGATATCAAACCCTAAAATGGCAACAAATGAGATATGACAAATCATTGTTGAAATTGTCCGATCAGAAGGAGAAAGAATCCATAAGGAAAGATTTCGGTATCAGACTGCTGTATCTAAGAGAAGTCAACGATATTCCTGTTCCAGTTGGCTTCAAGTGCCCAGAATTTCAGAAATTCAACGGAGAAGGATCACCGGAGAAGCACATGATGCATTTCATAACAACAATAGGAAGTTATGCTGTTGTATCACAGTATTGTTTACGATTGTTTGGTGTGACCTTGACGGGGAAAGCTTTCAAGTGGTATGCAGCTCTCGCTCCAGGGTCGATACAAACTTGGGAATAAATGCAGGAAGCATTCCTGACCAGTTTCTTCTCCATCGAGAGAGAAGTCTGACAGAGCTAGCGGTTGTACGACAAAAAGAGTTTGAATCCGTCGATAAATTCATCACACGTTGGAGAGCTCTGAATGCGTCATGCAAATATCTCTCAGGAGAGGCTGAACAAGTGGGACATGTGCATTGGGTGCAGGGAGCCGGAAATCGCTTTCATTCTTACGGGAGCAAAGATACACACATTCTATGAGTTAGCAACAAGGGCTCATGCCCTGGAAAGCATGATTAAGAAAGTGCCCGCTTTTCACACAGTCTACACAACAAACTACCAACAGATCTTCAGCTGACGTTGCAGATAAAGGGAAGGGTGAAGAAGAGCTCCAGGATAAACCAAGAGTTAACAAGAGGGAAAGACAGATTATTCCACTAACAGGCCCA
Organism: Liriodendron chinense; assembly: GCA_003013855.2. Classification (NCBI taxonomy): domain Eukaryota; kingdom Viridiplantae; phylum Streptophyta; class Magnoliopsida; order Magnoliales; family Magnoliaceae; genus Liriodendron; species Liriodendron chinense. The sequence continues at coordinate 293,128 of PVNU02004149.1, read as the reverse complement.
CTGATAAGAGGTATCAACGATTCAATCGCCAAGAAGAATACACTTTCGCAATTGAAGATATTGTTCCTATGATGAACCAGTTGGTGGCAGCAGGAACGATCGAACTACCTCAATTAAGACGACCTGATGAGGCCAATAAAATAGAAAACAGAGATTATTGCCATTATCATCGCATGCTAGGACATCCTACTCGAAGATGCTACACCATCAAAGTTATTTTACAAAGGATGATCGACAAAGGAGAAATAGTCATGGTGAAGGAAAAGGATAAAGGAAAGAAAGCAATTTGAAAATGTTATATCTGCTAGAGACACAAAATGTAAGCAGAGCAAGGTGTCCCAAATCGGTTACGTATCGGCCGTAACAGCCGATACGTAACGGTAACGGTGGTTACCGTTACGCGATACAGGGCTGAATCGGCGAGGCCCAAAAAAAGAGAGCCGTAACGGCCGTTACAGGGCATAACGGACGTTACAGTCCCCGTAACAGCCGTTATGCACAGTAACCTAAAAGAAAATGAAAAAAAAAAAAAAAAAACATACCTTTCCTTCTTCTGCTTCTTCATCTTCTCCTTCTTTTGCTTCTTCATCTTCTCCTTCTTCTTCTGCTTCTTCATCTTCTTCATCTTCATCTACTGCGGGCTGTCGTGGCGGGGTTGCTGCGGCTAGGCTGCCGCGGAGGGGCTGCTGCGGCTTCTTCTCCTCTCTCTCTCTCTCTCTCTCTCTCTCTCTCTCATTTTCCCTCTCGTCTCTCGAAAACGAATGGAAGGCGTGGCTGTGAATCTCTCTCTCATTTTCCCTCTTTCTTTTTCCCTCTCATTCTCCCTCTTGTCTCTCGAAAAACAAATGGAAGGCGTGGCTGTGAATCTCTCTCACATTTTCCCTCTCTTCCTCTCTTTCTTTTTCCCTCCCATTCTCCCTCTCATCTCTCGAAAAACGAAAGGAAGGCGTGGCTATGAAACGTAAGGGGCGCGACTTGGGTGAGACCCCGGAACTAGCGATGTGGGTGGGACCCCGAACATAGGGACCCACCTGGATGCATTCGTTGTATATCCATGCCAGTCCATCTGTTTCTTCAGATTATTTTAGGACTCAGTCCTAAAATTGAAGCGCATGAAAATTTTAAGTAGACCACACCACTGGAAGCAATGCTAATTGAACGCCTACCATTAAAAACTTCCTAGAGTCCACCGTAATGTTTACTGACCATCCAATCTGTTGATAAGGTCACATAGACAGGGATGAAAGGAAAAAACAAATATCAGTTCAATAGAAAACTTTTGTGGCCCACAAAAGGTTTTTAATGGCCATTAACCAGCGTTTCTAATAGTGTGGTCCACAGAAAGTCTTTATCTTCTTTATTTTTGGTTTCATGGCATAAAATAATCCTTAAAAGAAGATGGACAATATGGATATACAATTCATACATAGAGGTGGGCCCTATGTTCAGGGTCCCACCCACATCGCTGGTTCCGGGGTCTCACTCAAGTCGCGCCATATTTTCTAGTGCTCTGCATTGTACGCTGGTTAATGCGCATGCACATGCGTTGTTTCAATGCATGGGGCCCACCTTGATTTATGTATTGTATATCCATGCCGTCCATCAGTTTTTTCAGATCATTTTAAGCCATTGTCCCTGAAATGAAAAAGATCCAAATCTCAGGTGGGCCGCACGGTAGGGATTGAATGGCCATAGTTAAAAACTTCATACGGCCCATTGTAATGTTTATTTGCCACCATACTTGTTGATAAGGTCACATGGACCTGGATGAATGAAAAACACAATGAGCAGCTCGATCAAAAAAATTTGTTGGCCCAAGAAGTTTTTAATGGTGGGAAATTAATCCCTATCGTGCAGTCCACCTGAGATTTAGATTTGCCTCATTTTTTGGACCATGCCCTGAAATAAGTTGGCAAAAAAAATGGACGGCCTGGATATACAACAAATATTTTGAGGTGGGCCCCACATTCAAGGCATCATCCACTATGGTCCACGTGAGATTTAGATTTGGACCCCACATTTAAAGCCTCACCCACTAGTGGTCAACCTAAAATTTGGATCTAGCTTATTTTTTGGACCATGCCTTAGTGGGCAAAACAGATCAACGGCAGAGATATACAATGCATACATCAAGGTGGCCCAGGCCTTACCCACCCGTGGTCCACCGGATATTGCATGTACCTTATTTTTGGACCATGTCTTAAAATGAGTTGGCAAAATGGATGGACGACATGGATATATAATACATACATCAAGGTGGGCCCCACGTACGGGACCATAAAAACTATGCATGAGACGTATTAACTCAAAATTAACCAATTAATTATGAGACCATTGTTGCTGTGGGATTGTTTGAACGATTTTAACCATTAATTTGTAGACAATTATTTTTGAAATAGGACCATTTAATATTTTTCATCTTCAATTTTCAATAAACGTCCACCAACTAAAATTAACTAATTAAATTTTTGGGATTATTATTGCTTAGCCACAATACCAAAATTTATTTGTCTAAACAATTTTCACCGTTAATTTGCAAACACTTGCTTTTCTTTTTTAATAAGACTATTTGATATTTTTCATTCTTCACTAGTCCAATAAATGTTCACTAATCCAATAGTGGGATAACTGTTAATAAATTGCATGAATTTAAGATCTAGGGGCAAATGATATCAAATTATTAGGTATATGAATTACATAATATAACATAAAAATGTCCAAACCCTGTATATTGAAATGAAATATATGCGAGTCATGAGGTATGTAATGCACCAAATTATAAATAATAGTAAAACCTACAAATATGATATGTTTTGGTATTACATTCATTATAATAAATTTATATTGATATTAAAAGTTTGGAGTCGATTTTAGGTTGTCAGGTTCATAAATTCATCAGACAGCCCGACACAGCTTTCTCACCAAAGAGTGGACCGTTACACCACCATAAACATATTCAAAATTATAAATGAATGCATATTTGGAATATATACATTTTTCTGGATTTAATAGATAATTTACTGGATTTTTTTAGCACCAAAAAAAAAAAAAAAATTGATCGTTACAAGGGGCGTATCGGCCGTTACGCCCCCGTATCAGCCATTACGGCCCGTATTCGTATAGGAAACGGTGGGCACCGTTACGCCCACCGTTACCAATATGGAACACCTTGAAGCAGAGATTATCTTCAATACTCCTTCCAGGACCATCCAATCTAAGGGTTGAGGAACATGAGGTACATCTCATGCAGAGCGTGACAGTATCCGTTGCCTAAGAAGAAAACCAAAGACAGAAGAGAATCATTGCAGTGTTAAAAAAGGTCAAAGCTCGCTGTCCGTCTAGACGTCGCAAGGCACAAAAGACCTCAAACATTGAGATGGTCCCGTTCTTAGCACACGAGTCTCCTCTTGATCATTTACTTCAACACGAGAGGTATTGCGATCGTCGAGGGATCAGTAAAGAACAAATGATAAAACAATTTCAAGACACATTGATTGGGCCAACAAGAGAATGGTACGAGTCAAGAGCTCTACGAGAAGTGAAAACTTGGGAACAACTTTGCGAACTATTCATGTTAAGATTTTGGGTACCAAGAAGAGCAGTCCCTTCGACAGAACTGATAAGATGGGAAATTGCTCTAGAAGAATGCCCATATCAATATACCATGAAATGGAGAAATGCGATAACTAGTTCGTATAAATCGCTCGAATACACAGAAATAGAAATAGCTAGGTCATGCACCGAAAGTTGGGGATGAAAGTTGTAGACAGATATAAGTCGTATACCCTATTTAGCCTGATGAAAGAAACTGCGATAATGGCGCCCGAGGCAAATCAAGAACGAGCAGTCATACATTTCTTCAGTAACACGCATGCTGATAGAGTAAATCAAATGCTAAATTCTGCCTCGTCCAATCCGTTAAAACAAATAAATTCTCGAAAAAAAGAACTAGTCCCGAAATTCCCCAAGTTTATGCTTTTCAAAAGGGGAGCCCAGTCGCCCATAGAACATTTGGTGACATATGAAAAAGCTACCTATTTCAGAGGAAATGTCTTCAGGAATATTTGCTGAGAAACTTTGTGTATTCGCTAGCCTACTTCGAGCAGTGCCATAGCTTGGTACTCCGCTCTCCCAGAAGGAGCAATAACGAATTAGCAAGACATGAAAGAAATGTTCATTATGCGATTCTACAGATATAGTGTGAGAATATCAGGGGTATTACTTCGACGGACCATTCAGCATCCATGAGAGGATGTGCTGGATTTCGTACATAGATGGTGGAACATGCGAACTTGCTGTTACTCCCTACCCATGACAGAAGACATCATGGTGAGAGAATGTGTTCAGGCGACTATACTTACAGAGAAGTTGTTACCAAGGAATCAGGGGATTCCTCGAAGCTTTCACCAGCTGCTAAAAGTATTGGTACTTAGTTTCACGAGATGTGTTGTCACTTCAGTTCAAGTTACGACGGGGTCAGAAAGTCCCAGTAGCTCATCTCCTAGGGGTGGCATTGAAAGTAATATAATAACATTGCGATTCAGAAAACAATTGTGGCATGAGCCACAAAAAGAATCGCAAAAGGACATCCATGATAAAATATTTAGTCAAGAAACGATCGATGAAAGGGTTGATAAACCGTCACGGCCAGAAGATCCGTCAACGTCAGGAGTTACGTATGATGAAATCAGCCATTTGAAAAGAATCCCAGCAAGATTGAGCGTCTATGACGCCTTGAAATTGTCGAAGAGCTTTCGACAGACCCTAATACAGGCATTGTCGAATGACGAAGTGCGAGAAGCATTGATAACAGAAATGGAAATAGCCGACACCGAGAAAGATGAAGATAAAAGCTGGAGTGCAATGTCAGAAAGGGCCGAAGTAGCCTATTGTATGTCGACAATAACCTTCACAAATGATGACCAGATGTTAGGCAAGAAAGAACATAATAGGCCTCTCATGGTCACAGGCTATATTAACGACAGGCAGATAAAGCGCATCATGATCGACAATGGGTCCGCCATAAATCTTATTGACAGTAGTTGCGGACTAGCAACATGATGATTCAAGGGTTCAATCGGGATGTACAAAAAGCGTGGGGTACAATTACTATGATGCTGGAAATCGATAGCCTAATCACAAAAGTAACTTGTCATGTTATTGATGCTATGACAACATACAATTTGTTGTTGGGGAGACCATGGATATATAGATACGGGATTGTTCCCTCCACGTTACATCAGTGCTTCAAATATTGTTAAAAAGGTGTGCAGTACAAGATTGTGGCTGATGAAAAACCGTACACAATCGCAGAATCGTTTTTTGCAGACGCACGGTATTATGATGCATTTGCCAATGAAGAACAAAGAGACGAAATAGGCCCGAAGCAGGAAAAAAGTGCTAAAGGAAAAGCAGTATCTAAGACAATGGAAATCCAGCAAAGAAAGACTAACGAGCCCAAAATGAAAAGATTTTATTTCGTGTCGAAGAACATGTGGCAACTAGGACAACCTCCACTAGTCTTATTTTCATCGAAACAATCAGAAACCCTCTAAGCTAATTTTATCGTGCCAGCACCGAGAATCAAGAGAATCAAGCCCTTCCCGAAAGGACCTCGCAAATTCCAGGTATCAGGAAAAGAAGGGTGTGAGCCAATATTGTTTCACTCCTCATGATAAAAAAAAATTGTCTAAAGAATGGAATGAGGCGCCAGTACAGGAAGATAGACCCGTCAAGCTAGACCCAGAAGAACTTGAGCGGTATAGCCCAGTAAGTAGAAGGATAATGTAGTCAATGGGTTTCGATTGCGAAGACCCGAACAGTTTGAAGAATGGAAAAGGTATATTAATACCAATAATTATTCAGAAACGTGAAAAGCTTTTGGGGCTGGGGGGATCTTCAAAGGCCGCACAAGTAAATATGATCAGCGAGATTCTTCATACAGGCCCTATAGGACAACAGGTAGGTTCGCTCAAAGAAAAAGAGATGTCTTAACCTAAAAAGGCTCATGTGCAAATAGAAGATGGGGGTCAACCAACGATCGATCAACTACGTGAAATAAATCTGGGAACAGAAGAAGAACAGTGGATTACTTATATCAGCGCAGGCTTGACAAAAGACAAGGATGAACAATATTATCAGATACTGAAAGAGAATAAGGATGTATTTGCATGAACGTATGCCGAAATGCCAGGCTTAGAACCAACAGTGACAATGCACAAACTCAACATATCTAAAGAAAAGAAGTCAGTCAAACAAGCTCAACGACGCTTTCATCCAGATTTAGTGCTGCAGATTGAAGAAGAAGTGAACAAGCTTATTAAGGTGGGATTCATCAGAGAAGTTAAGTATCCCAAATGGATATCGAATATTGTCCCAGTTAAAAAGAAGAATGGGCAGATATGAGTATGCGTCGACTTCAGAGATCTAAATGAAGCTTGCCCAAAGGATGATTTCCCTCTGCCGATTACTAAGTTACTGATCGACAATACCACAAAATACACTACCATGTCCTTCATGGATGGTTATTCAGGCTACAATCAGATACGCATGGCACCGGAAGATGAGGAAGCAACTGCTTTTTGAACTTCTTTGGGGATTTACTGTTATAAGGTCATGCCATTCAGGTTAAAGAACGCATGTATGACATATCAGCGGGCCATGCAGCACATTTTCAGTGATATGATGCACAAGCACATCGAGTGTTATATTGATGACCTAGTCATAAGATCTGATGGTCATAAGGAACACTTGGAGCATCTGTGTTCTGTTTTCCAAAGACTTCGAAAGAAACAATTAAAGATGAATCCCTTAAAATGTGCATTCGGAATCTCTTCTAAGTAAATTTCACGGATTTGTCGTACGACACAGAGGAATTGAAGTCGACCTGGGGAAGATAAAAGCAATTTAGGAAATGCAGCCACCAAAAACACTGAAAGAGTTGAAGAGCTTACAAGGAAAGCTAGCATACATACGAAGATTCATATCAAACCTAGCAAGAAGATGCCAGCCTTTCGCTCACCTAATGAAGGGGACACCATTTGAATGGGATACGGCATGTCAAAATGCATTCAAATCTATTAAACAATTGTTAAGACAGCCGCCGGTGTTGACTGCACCAATACAAGGAGAACCGCTTATTCTGTGTATTGTCGCCTGTGATAATTCGGTTGGCGCACTGCTAGCACGAAAAAACGAGCAAGGAAAAGAAGCAGCCCTATATTATCTAAGCAGAACATTAGTGGGCTACAAAACATTAGTGTATATTGAAAAAACTTGTTTGGCTCTGATATTTGCTGTACAAAAGCTACGAAATTACAACCTCTCCCACGACGTAACACTAATTTCACGGGCCGACCCAATCAAGTACCTGATGACACGGCCGATGTTGTCAAGAAGATTGGCCAAATGGATGTTATTGTTGTCAGAGTTCACTATCATGTATATACCTTCAAAGGCAGTCAACGGGCAGGCAGTGGCTGATTTCTTAGCCGCACATCCAACCTCTGAGGAAGAGGAAATATCAAATAATTTGTCAGACCAACACGTATTCCTGGTCAAGCCTGCTAAACCATGGCAAATATATTTCGATGGAGCTGCGAGGACTACAGGGGCAGGTGCAGGAGTGATTTTCATCAGCCCACAGGGTGACCTCTTGCCGTATTCCTTCACGTTGGGAACAACCTGCACGAACAACCAGGCAGAGTATAACGCTCTCATTATCGGACTCGAAATAGCACAGGAATTGCAGATCCAGACAGTCAGAATATTTGGCAATTCCCAGTTAATCATAAACCAGCTGACAACAGAATATGAAATAAGGAAGCCAGAACTATTATCATACTGTCAAAAAGCAAGGAAATTATTTGAAAGCTTTCGAGACATCTCTATATAACATGTGCCCCGGAAAGAAAATGAAAAGGTGGATGCGCTCGTAAGCCTGGCAGCGGCTCTATCATGTACTATCAGGAGCCCTCTTCAAGTGACAATAGAAGAAAGAAGATTCTTACCTCCGATTAAGGTCAAAGAAAACATCAGTGAGGAGAAGCATGTCTCTTGTTACGAAATAATGATTGAAGACTGGCGACAGCCGATAATTGATTACTTGAAATATGAAATTTTTCCTGAAGATCCATCCATGAAGGTGCAAATAAAACAAAGAGCAACAAAATTCATAATACTCCATGCTACGCTGTATAGAAGATCTTATAACGAGTTGCTGCTAAGATGCTTAGATGAAGGCGAAGATGAAAATGTGTTGCGGGAAGCTCACAAGGCCGGCAGAAATCTCAATAATCGCATACATCGCATGGGATACTACTAGCCTACAATGTTTCAAGATGCTACAAACTTTGCGAAAAGATGCCATGAGTGCCAAATCCATGGCGATGTTATTCATATACCACCCGAAGAGCTGCATCAGATAGTGTCCTCTTGGCCCTTTGCCACTTGGGGATTGGATGTGATTGGTCCTATTAATCCTCCGTCTTCGCGAGGGCGACGATATATTTTGGTAGTTACAGATTATTTTTCTAAATAAACAGAAGCAATTACATTACGAAATGTGAAAGAGAAAGATGTAACAGACTTCATCAGGCATGCTATTATTTACAGGCACGGGGTGCCTCAGAAAATTATTACAAATAACGGCACACCATTCAGGAACAAGAACATGGACAAATTGTGCCAGAAATTCAGCATAAAGCATTCTTATTCTACGCTATATTACCTAGCGGCAAATGGGTTGGCAGAGGCGTTCAACAAGACAATTGTTAAGATATTAAAGAAAACGGTGAGCGGGAATAAAAAGGACTTGGATGATAAATTGCAAGAGGCACTATGGGCTTATCATACAACGCACCACACAACTACAAAAGCTACACCACACTCTTTAGTATACAGAGTAGAGGTTGTATTGCCAATTGAAGTACATGTCACTTCTTTAAGGGTGGCAGTACATCAGGGTATTACTGAAGATGAAAACGCAAAACTCCGATTGAGAGAGTTAGACACATTAGATGAAAAAAGACTCGCTGCACAGCAACGTTTGCAATCATATCAAGCCCAAATGTCTGCTTCCTTCAACAAGACGGTGAAATATTGATCCTTTAAAAAGGGAGACTTGGTATTGATGCTCAAAAGACCTATTGTGATGACTCGCAAGATAGGGGGCAAATTCGAACCCAAATGAAACGGCCTGAATGTTGTCACTAAGGTCTTCTCCAATGGAGCATACAAGATCATAGACCAAGATGAAAAGGAATCGGCATTTCAGTTAACGGCCGGTTTATCAAGAAATATCATCCTTGAAAGTGAGGGGTAGAATATTTTGATTGCAAGAACCCTCGTACGAACAAGCGTTCCCCCAATCAAAAGGGGGCAAGAATAGTCAAGACATGGGCATCAAGGATGCTGGCATCAATGTACTTCCAAAGGAAAATAATGAAAAGCTCATGAAGCACGTTCCTTCTCTGTTTAAAGTCTCTAAAGCTTATCTGAGAGGACAATTATCAGAGATTATTACAAGCATTCAGCGTTGCGATCCTCTTCCCCCGAGGCAAATGAAACAATCCTTTATAAAGTGACCCATGAAAATCAAGGGTCCATGTATGATAAGAGAAGAAAGGGGACAATCATACTTCAGAAAGAGATGCGCCAGAACCATGAAGTAATAATCGCCAATAAATGCTCTAACCCCATGAGTCGACTAAGAACTCTATGGGTAAAAAATTTTATGAGCTAATTGAGATCTCCCCGAACAAGAATCGCCCTACGAGTCGACTAAGAACTCTATGGGTAAGGACCTTATGAGCCGACTGATAGCTCTACGGTCAGGATTCGCCCTATGAGTCGATTGAGAACTCTACGGGTAAAAACTCTACGAGTCAACCAAGAGCTCTATGGGTCAAGGCAGCAAAGAGAACAACCTTACGGACCGATTGAGAGTCCCGTGGGCTAACCTCATGCGTGAGACCTGCCACTTCTATTACTACAGTAGCGTCGCAAGGAAAGGTCTATAAAAGTTCCTTGTGTATGGACTTAGTGGAATAGAAGCAAAGAAAAAGAGGGTTGCATTGCGTGCTGCTAATCACGGCCAACCGTGCATAATTCCCCCCAGATTTATGTGCTTGTCTCCGGTAGTAACTGGCGGCCATGAATTTGGCACCCGAGGTAGCCGTGACAGCCAAAACGGTCAACCGTGTGCGTAAAACCTCTGAGTTCACCACCCCGGTAGTGTCACTGGGCCCCTTCGATGGATCGATGGTATGGGAACTCCCCAATAGCGAAGGGTGCTCCCTGAGGGTCACTTCCTTTGTAGAGGAATGCATCCTGTGATGACCATTTAGCAGAGTGCGCTCCCTGAGGGCCACTTCCCCGGCAGTGAGGTGCACTCCATGAGGGCCAACCGCGCGTAAGACCGACGCTCCAACTACTCATGAGCCTAAACTGTGTTCCTATTAGAGGCGCCTACTATCATCACCCTAGGATAGTACCGCCAATAACGAATAAATTTCCAGAATAGTACGGATATATAAAGCTATGAGCTGAATGCCAAGTTGCATAAGGAATAAAAGGCATAAAAACGAAGATCATTCATTCATAACAAGACTAACATTCAGAACATGATTAGATGTATGCACTGATCAAATATTTAGTTACTCATCGTGCATGAAAAGGATATCATCTGTGATTGCACATTACATGATGAAACATTTCATAATTTCATATAATTGTTATCAAAAATCAAATGTTGTAATACATTCCTGAATTTCTTGACTAAAGCGAGCGTGACTTCTTGATAAAGCTAATTGTGCGTCCGCTATCATTTTCTAACGATCAGGAATGTCAGATAATTCTTGCTCTTGTTGAGGCATGAAAATGATGAAGAATGAAGAAAACAAGAAACGAAGGAAAGATAGAAAAGACTAGGAAAGAAGACAAGGAAGAAAACAACAGATAGCGCAAAAGACATGCACTCTACGCAGGGTCACGTAAAGGTAATGCACTTTACACGGGTCACGTAAAGGTGTTGTTTGGTGACTGTTGGTTTATGCAAGATTGACCCCCAAAGTCTATAAATACCCCCTAGGGGTCCATATTTGGCACTTGCTTCCGAAGTTTTCGAGTTCCAGAGCTCCTTCTAAAGACCACGGAGGTACGAAGAGAGCCTTGTGCATCTCCTTCTCTTTAGGTTGAACGCACAAAGTGCAGACCCCAAGGATTGAAGCAAAATGACGAGGAAACTCTGTCGAAATGGAGAATCGAAGATTGAAGTGAAGAGTTCGCTTGGGAGGTGCTTTACACAACCAGCGTAAAGCCCATAAAGCTCTACGCGGGTCGCATAAAGCTAGCATAAAGCCTACTTCAGCATGTTTTCTCCTTTTGTTAAGGATGTCAGGAGCGTTCTAGCTTCCGTTTCCTTTTCAAAAGTGAAGAATATTGAAGATCGAGATTTTGTTGAGGATAGAAGGCACAGAGAGAGGAATCTAGACTCGAAGGTTTGTTTCTTTGTGCAGGAGGCCCATCTTTCTCCCTTTGGGTTGAGCGTACTTATTACAATCCCTAGAAGTGGTAGACATGATGGATGATGTCAGCATTATGAGGTGCAGAAGGCCCATCTTTCTCTCTTCGAGTCGAGAGTACTTGGTAAAATCCCCATAAATGGTAGAAATGATGAGTGATACCAGCATTTTGGAGCATCGTAAGGTTCTGTGAAGAGTCAGGAGGGTCTTAGTGCCTTGTAAGGCCCGTGTAATGACCTTGAGTCTGTTGTGCGGCCGTATAATGAGCCTAGCCTTTGTCTGTGTGCTTCACTTGAAGATTGCAAATGAACGAAGCCTAGTCTAATTGACTCGCCCCACCCACGAGGAGAAGAATAATCTTGGCTTGGATGATAATTCAGCCATTTCCATGTCATTTCAACAAAATTAAAGAAGAATAGGGTGAAGCTCTGCCGAAATTACTTTCTGAACATATTTCATTTTGTATGATGTACACGCTATTCTAGAATCAATGGATGATGTATCAATGGAATGTATGAAGAACTCAACGAAATGAATAAAATAAAGTGATAAATGTTTCTCTCTTTGTTTTTTAATATTGGAATGTGACTCTTGTTTCCCTTATGTACACAAAGGCAATTTTGTTGTGTAAACAGCATCAAAGCAGCAAGCGATATCTTTCTGTTTGGACAATTCCTTCCCTTGAGAATCCATCACGTTTTTGTTGGAACGGAGGCGAGTTTGTGCCGCTTTCAAAGAATCCTCTTCCTTTTGTTTCTAGGCTTCAAGGGACGCGATCTGAGCATTGATAGAATCAATTTGATCAATATGCTTTTGCACTTGACTCGTCAAGGAGCAATGCTCTGATTGATAGCAAGAGACCAAAGATGATCGTTGCTCAATTTCATCTTTAAGACACGCTAATTCTTCTTGTTTGTGCTCTAGTTCTGGTGCCACCTCTATGCTTTGAGCCTCAGTCAAAGAATTCGCGGCATTCACAAATTGATGGGTAGATTGCTCCAAAAAAGAGATGTCAATCTTGGACAACTTTGCTGCAAATTCCAAAAGGGAGCAAGAGTCTTCCAGTTGTCCCCATTGATTACGGTTAGATATGGTAGAAGCAATTCCATCCAGACCCGCTTTTATCGCATCAATCTTGAACCTAGGAAGACTCCTTATAGCCTGAAGGTCAAGAGGGAGATTGAGCGATATCCTTTCAACTGAGCTGCTGGGATCAAGATCTATTTAAGAAGAAGAACAAGAAATATAGTAAAACAGAATATATGTATATAAGGCAAGAAAGGAATGATAGATAAAATACGAAGAAGCATACTGGCAATAGGAGCAGGTGAAGGGTTCCTGAATTGACGCGGATGAAGATTCAGCAGTAGCATCCCCCTGAGGATTAATATTCAAGGTGGGCTCCTCGCCTGCAGAGTTGAACTCCATGACGGGAGGTGTTGTAGATGTTTCCGCAATAGGAATATCCGTTGCGGGGGCAAGAGAAGGGCTTGCTACTTGAGAAATAACAGTGTCAAAAACCCTCTCGGCAAAATAAGAATCATCATCAATTTGACCAATTCCTATACCTAATTGAGGAAGGATGGTAGTAGTTTCTTCGACTTGCGAAGATGGAGCTCCAGCTTCCCTTGAAGATGACACCTCTGCAATTATGGGAAGTGGATTTGTTGCATGAGGTGTTTGAAGGAGTTCACTGATAGAAAAACTCTGCGTCAGAGAATAGTGCTTTTGGTGAGACGGAATAAAAGTTGTTTCCGGAGAATACTGGAATGATTCATATGTAAGACCAAACCCCTCTGCTGTCAAATCTGGGGGAGATGGTGGAGCTTGATCTTGTCGAACGGGGCTATCATTTGTAACTTGTACATCTACGTCGGTCTCTCTATTCTCCTCATCAGAATCGCCAACTGGTGTATTTTTGTGACCGGCAGATGAAGTGTCCTTATTATCGTCCCCGCCACCTGCATTAGTGGAACCGCTTCTGTTGCTTGTGCTGCAACTATATCTGCCGCTTCTGCTGCTGCTTGTCGATGAAGACTGCGCGCGGCAGCTACCAGCTTTTTGTTTGCCAAAAGGATCAACCTCATTAACAATTGTTCTTCGCTGAGGGGATGAGGCTATGCAGATAGAAGTATGCCTGGCAATAGGCGAAACTCTGTCACTCTGATCCAAATCATCAAGAGGAAAACTACCGTTGGGAGTGTCCGGTATGACTAAGTGTCTAGCATGGTCTGGAGGGGTAGCTGGAGACTCTAATTGTATATCATGTGAAGGAATATGTGCCTCTGTAGCAGGAGTCAGCGAAGGAAGATCCGTTGAAGGGGAACCCCTTGTTACGGGAGCAGAAGGGCCAATGGTAGTTGACTTTTCTTTCCGCTACTTCTCCTGTCACGGAGGAATGTTGGCCATATCAACACCTGCTATCCACCCCTCCGACGTATTGAACGATTTATGTTCCCGAATTGGCTCTTCGCGGGATATAAAGAAACAATCTCGACCTTTGGATGGGGCTCTTTCTTCTTCCCTGAAATATCTGATATTATCAATCCTCAAATCTTCCGGGAGTTGCGGTGGGGACACCCAAACAGGACGGTTGACAAGATAACTGTGATGGACTAAATAATATTGATGTGCCCACCATCTCATCCAGGCATATGAACCGTGCACACTATGCCTAAAGCCGGGAATGATAAAGTGGGCTTGGGTGTTGGTGTTCAAAAGTTGCTTCCAAATGAAGACCCATTTATATGGTCCAACACCGTAGTTCCCCATAATCCTCGTCACTGGATCAGAAGATACCGGCATAGTTTGATCAAAGCCAAATTGACGAGCAGTGTTTGCATTATCTCCGATATTATCGAAATATCCCCGATATTATCTCTATTTCTAGCTCAGCGACACCGATAACACCGGTAGCGATACCGATAACACTGATAGTATAAAAAATTCTTGATATTGGTGATGTTTCACTAAATATTGTCAATGTATCGATATCGTCAATATTTTCAATTGTGTAAATTCCAGGCGTCGTTTGTATTGTCAATACATTGATCCCGTCGGTGTATCGCTAATATTTTTTACTATGTAAATTCCAAGTGTCACTTATATCGTCAATGTATCTGCAATATTTCAATAATATCGTCAATGTATCAATATGCCAAAAATCTATATATTTAAAAAAATTCCCATTTCATATTTTTTATGGGTGCATGGTTGTATGTAGCATTCAATTTGTTGACAATAACATTGATAATATCACGATATTATCATTATCGCAACATGGCAATAACGAGACCACAATTTTTAGTTTCTTTTTTCAGTTGTTAACGATTTGTTTGGAAATTTTATGTATTGTCGATATTCTGAAATATCAATGGATGTTTGGATGGAAGTCCAGATTTTGGATGGATGAGATGATTGAATTGACTTCTTACGGCAACACATGCTTTTAGGCCCTCATTAAATAGAAACCTATTATGTATGCATTCTTTATGTAATTTTTTTATTCCTAAATATGCAACTATGTGTATTTTATCAACTCCTGAGGTTTCACCGAAAAATTCCACTGTTTTTCCCATTTTCCCCGCATTTCCAATTATCAGCGATATTATCGGCGATATAGATATTGTTTCCGTATCCCCGACTAGCGAAACTTGTAGCGATACCGAAACTTCGAACACTGTTGACAAGCGAATCTGATTGGGTAGTACGGTTCTCGCCAAAATTCATTACTTTCTCTCAAGGGAAGCATGCAGGACCGAATGCAGATGAAGAAGTTTACTTCGGTCTGAGACAATGAGCCATCGTCTACTGCATCCTTGCCATCGGGGCCTAAGGAGATCGGGAAATGATTAAAGAGGAAAGCCTGGGTGGATTCAATCTTGTCTACTACCCAAGAATAAGTCTGCTTGGTCATCTTGCGTTGTTGGAAGAACCATAAGGGGAGGTGCTCATGGTGCACATATGCTTTATCTCTGACGTCATACACCCACAGGAAGTATACTCCTAACCATCCAGCTAGGAAATGCCAAGGAACGAAACAAGAAGATACTCCTGTTGTAGGGGACTTGCAATGAGTGGTCACGTCGCCAAGCGCCTGGTACAAAGCAGAGCACCGGTGGAGCTAATGAATATTTCTTGCCTTCAACCATATCCTCTGCAACGACCAAGCTTGAAGCTCGTATCCCGTCAGCGCACTTGGAACTTGGGAGGATTGCGGCATTCAGCCAGAAGGCAAGGAAAACCCCCAGTTCACAGGTCTCTGACAATTCTTCTGAATGCTTGACTTGACGCCTTGCCTTTACCAAGTCAGCATCGTCGTCGTTGGGGAACCTGAAGAATGATATGAAGATGACTATATAGCAGGAAATAAATTAAAGGAGGAAAAATGACGATAAAGCGAGGAAAGTACACTTCAGTTCATGAGTGAAATGAGCCATCCATTCAGTAAACAAGATTCATCCAGGGTTCTTAAACTTGGCAAATTCGTCAAAAAGTTCAGGTGGTCTTGGAGATGGAAGTTTCACGAGTGATTGGATGAAAATAGGCAAACTCCTCATTGGTGGGTACAAACTCATCATAGTAAGCCCATGTGATCGGCAACCCTACCATTCTATACAGATCCCACAATGTAATGCTGACTTCACCAACAAGGAAATGAAATGAGTTGGTGGTAGGGCACCAGAAGTTCAGAAATCCTTTCAAGATTGTATTATCACGACCGAAATAACTCGAAGTTGCCTCGATCGCAACATAAAGGCCTAGTTCTACTATACGTCTTCGATACTTCTTCAAAAATAGTGAGGGTCCAATCCTCGTAATGGTCCCTCTTGGTCAGAAATCCCCGAGGACGGAATTCTTTCTTGCCCTAGATTGTGCCCTTGTTTAGGGGCATCGCACGAAACCTTTGCTGCAAAGTCTCATAATACCGCGTTGAATAGATGACGCGAGGACTATAACAAGGCATCAGGAACCTCATTGGCGTTACACGGCTGACTTGTTGACGGGTACCATTCTTCATAAGTCAGCTTGACAAAATCTTCTTCTCCTTGTGCACCAAATGAGAAATGATATGAAGACAGTTCTGGTAAGATACATCAGTCGATTCTAAGTACAACATTGACTGATGACGATATAGTGTCAGAGGTATGATGGTGAGTTCATCCTTGAAAGGGTTTTGGAAGCTGATATTCTGTTGAGCGAATTGGATCGTAGTCCATGAGTTCGTCAGGCGCGGTTGTTTATGCTCAGCAATTTTATCCTGAAGTTGTTCAGCCTTGCTCTTTCTTCTTCTCTTCTTGGGACGAGAGGGGGGAGTACTAGCCTCGCGAGCAGGAGGCTCGACTTCGTCAGTGCAAATCCCATGAGTTTTCTATAGCCAAGTCTCCCAGTCGAATTGTTTACCCTTAAGAGGAGGAAGATCTACTCGACCAGTGGCAATGGCGTTCTTTATGTGGATGGAAAGAAGATTTATTCGCTCTTAGAAATCTATCTCTGGTGAGGCAGGATGTTTGAACAGTCTGGAATGGCTCACTGCAATCTTTGACCTCTTCCTAACAGGAGGTGCATCTTGAGAGGAAGAAGGTAGAGGCTGAATTGGCTTTGAAGGAGCAGGACTGGCAGCGGTCTAACTCCTTGTCTGTCTTGAAGGAGTTGGAGCGGGAGAAGTCTGACTTCTCATACGCTTGGGAGGCGGTGTTGGAGGAG
Source organism: Liriodendron chinense (assembly GCA_003013855.2). Taxonomy (NCBI): domain Eukaryota; kingdom Viridiplantae; phylum Streptophyta; class Magnoliopsida; order Magnoliales; family Magnoliaceae; genus Liriodendron; species Liriodendron chinense. The sequence continues at coordinate 275,900 of PVNU02004149.1, read as the reverse complement.
TCTGACTCGATGATTGCTAAGATGAGGGGGAGGCCCCTGAGGGTTTCTTCTTCGCAAACATGATCTGTAACAAGAAGGATGTTAAGGATTAGAAAGTACAGGAGATTACGTACTTTGAAAAAGAAAGGGAGTTAAAGACTTAGAAAATTATAAAGCATGAAAGAAAGGTTAAAGGGATTTGGAAGGACAAGAAAGTCAAGTTCTTACATACTAAGTGGAAGAAAAGAGGTTGAATACCCTTTAAGAGGGAAGTTGCAGATCTGGAAAAAATTCGGCAAAGTTCCAGGACTTAGAAAAATTTCGGCCCTGATGGACGCTTTACGCGAGTCGCGTAAAGGTGGTCTAGTGCGGCAGAGCTTCGCTACGAGAGACGGAAATGAAGAAGGAGGAGGGCGCCACTCTATATATAGCCCAGCACCTGCACATTACGCAAGTTGCGTAAAGGCAATTAGGAGTTGGTATTTTAAGATGTTTTCGATCTATTTTCGCAAAAATTATGACTTTCTCAAAACAGATCGAAAGGGGGCATCTGTTGAGGCATAAAAATGAAGAAGACAAGAAAAGAATAAACAATGGAGAAGATCAGAAGAGTAAGCAAAGAAGAAAATAGCGGATAATGCAGCGGACATCCACTTTACACGGGTCGCATAAAGGAGATGAGCTTTACACAGGTCACGTCAAGCTATTGTCTGGTAACTGGTGGTCTACGCGAGATTTACCCCTTGGCCTATAAATACCCCCCCAAGGGTCCTCATTTGGCACTTGCTTCCGAAGTTTTCGAGTTCCAAAGCTCCTTCTAAAGACCACGGAGGTACGGAGAGAGCCTTGTGCATCTCCTTCTCCTCGGGTCGAACGCACAAAGTGCGAACCCCAAAGATCGAAGAAGAATGACAAGGAAACTCTATCGAAAGGGAGAATCGAAGATCGAAGCGAAGAATTTGTTTGGGAGGTGCTTTACGCGACCCGCGTAAACCCTGTGAGCTTTACGCGAGTCACATAAAGCCAATCTGAAGGCTATTTCAGCAGCTTTTTCTCCTTTTGTTAAAGATGTCGGGAGCGTTTTAGCTTCTGTTTCCCTTTCAAAAGTGATGAATATTGAAGACCAAGATTGTGTCAAAGATAGAAAGCATAAGAAAAGGAATCTAGGCTCAAGGGCTTGTTCCTTTGTGCAGAGAAGGCCCACCTTTTCTCCTTTTGGGTTGAGCGTACTCAGTACAATCCCCAGAAGTGACAAAAATGATGGATGATGTTAGCATTTTGGAGCACCTAAGAGTTTTGTGAAGAGTCAGAAGGGTTTTAGTGCCTTATAAGGCCCGCCTAATGACCTTGAGTCCATTACGTGGCCATATGATGAGCCTAGCCTTTGTCTGTGTGCTTCACCTGAAGTTGCAAAGGAATAAAGCCTAGTCAGATTGACCTGTCCCGTCCACAAGGAGAAAGAACAACCTTGGCTCGAATACTTACTCAGTTATTTCCCTATCATTGGGACAGGATGAAAGAAGAATAGGGCGAAGCTCTGCCAAAATTACTTTTTGAACATGTTACATTTTGTACAATGTACACTCTATTCTAGAATCAAGGGATGATGTATCAATGAAATGTATGAAGAACTCAATGAAATGAATAAAATAAAGTGTGATGAATGCTTTTCTATCTTTCTTGTTTAATATTGGAATGTAACTTTTGTTTCCCTTATGTACACAAAGGCAATTTTGTTGTGTAAACAAGCACATAGATCAATCCAAACCATCCAAATTGTGGTCCGCATTGTGAATTTGTGATGTTTCAATAAATAAAGAGGTCACACTTAGAGATGCTTGAAGGCAAAGAGAGAAATTTTACATGGAAATATGTGGTTGATGATCCAAATTCGCAGTAAAAAAACTCAGAGGAATTATGCATTTTGTAAATTTTATTATATTTTCTATTATTTTAATTTAAAAAAATATTAAATATCATGTAGCTTGCACTATCCGCTATTTAGCTTGCGCTATAGAGGGTTAAACACTACGCTATACGCTACACGCTATTTAAAACACTGGTTTGAATGTAGTAAGGGGATGTGCAGATCTGGTTGAGCAGTTCCCAAGGTTCTTCCTCTTCAAGTCATCCATTAATGTGCTCAACTGGGTGCTACCCCTTGCATCTATTTGGAGAAAAGTAGGCCCCTCATAGACTGGAGACATTCTACTTGACAATAATGGTTAACAAGGTGCTTAAGGTTCATAATTTGAATAGCCAGAGGCATTAGATGGCAAGTAGGTGCATTATGTGTAAAAAGGACACCAGAGCCCATTTATTTAGTTAGTCATTACAGTGCAGTTTGGAGAATACATGATTATTTCTTCTCCCTCTATTGGGTGAGTTCAGTTCTTTTTTTTCTTTTTTGGATTTTCTTTCCTAAAAACCTAATCCAAATGCACCAAATATCCACGCCAACTTGGCTGAGATTTTTGCTAGTTTGGGCAGTGGCCCCTTCTTTGGTGTTAAGTCCCATTTGAGATCCTTAGGCAACTTGTAAGGAGAGAAATGGAAGGAAATTCATTAGTAGTAAGTGCCAATTAGTACTGTTATTGATAGAATCCAACTTCCAACTGCGCATCATGAACTTGGGCCCTTTCAAGGAACATGTTCACCAGTGTATCTTCATTGAATTTCATGAGACATGGGTGGTGTTGATCTTCAATGAGGTGACAAGGGTTAAGTCAAAAGCTAAGGGAATTGCTCATTGCCAGATATTGGAAACTTTAACAGTTCCTCTTCCGCGAATAATGATATTGAAAGCATGATAATAAATGGGTTATTTGCAGGACTTCTAGCGGTCCAATAGTCATCGGAGGTTTGAACAAGGTGGAGAGTAAGGAAAGGTCTTGGGAGTTTGGAGCTTCTCATCTTAGTTTTCTGGTAGTATCACTAACCAAGGGGACATGAACAAAAAAATTTAATAGAATGGGTGTCTAAGGTCGATTCAGAACAGTGGAAGCTAATGTTATATTTACCCAAAACCTCTCTTTAGAATTAAACATTTGATCCTTCCAAAAAAATAAAAAAAAGAATTAAACAATTGTGGATACACTTTCTAAAAGAGCACTGACATCGGTTCTTTGTATTGAAGATTCCTGGCCATGCATTTGATGTAGCATTTTCTTTCTTTTTTTATATTAATATAATTTTCTAAAAAAATAATAAAAAGACACTGATCAGTTTTAGAACTTCTAGAATTAGCCTGGAAAACAAGGACTAATGCAAACCCCTCCTCGATATTAAAAATAATAACAGAAAGAACAGTTCACAAAATATCAGGTGCTAACACATTAGAATTGTTTGGACTGAAATTCCCAAGAAAATTTTCATAGAGGATAGCTGGGCTCCACAGCTCTTCATAAGAGAAACATGTACTTTCGCAGGTACTTGCAGAAAGGACAAGTTGCCTCTAACATGGCCACGTGGGCCTTGGCTGTTCCCAAGGAAAAATTTCTCAAGGATTCTGGTCCAAATGAAGCCTAAAAGGAAAATCATCAAGTCAATGAACATTTAGATTTTGACTTCAATGTTCCAGTATAAATATTTCATGACAGAAGTGCAGCTGAGTACCTCTGGGATGATAAACTTCCCTGTAAGAAGGCAGAATGCTGGCAAGGTACAGTATGCAATCAAGGGAATGGATGTCCAAGGATACACCACTGAATTTATGTAGGAAAGACGTTCCAAACATTTCAAGCCACATCCATAGCCATACCAGATAGGGCAGTGTTTGCTCAAGAAAATCTCGACAGACCCAAGGGCCCAACGTAGGACCTGGTGAAGGCGGTCCGAGAGGTTGATGGGAGCAGATCCCTTAAATGCCGGCCTTTTGGGTATGCAGTACACAGACCGCCAGCCATGGCAATGCATTTTGAAGCCTGTCAGAATATCCTCTGTAACAGAGCCATATATCCAGCCGACCTGAACACAACAAATTTAGAGGGCAGCAGAGAGAAAGAAACTGCAAGTATATCCTTTCAGATTAACAACATGAATGGCCAGGTGAAGGCACTAAAGCAATTGCCTCTTACCTCCTTTCCCCATTCTGTTTTATCCTCATAACCACAGCTGATGACATGTATGCTTTCCTTCAAAAGTGAAGCAGAACTGGCCCCTGGAGCTACTACATTTTCTTGGAGTGTTGACACTACAAATACTGGAGACTGCCCAAACTTTTTCTCCAATTTTCTCTGGGATATCAGGGATGATTTCTCATTGTCTATTCCTGCAGCTGTAATATCAACGTGCTTGTTAATAGATGGATAGAAATACACATAAGCGCACACATAGAGTCCAGCGCGCATACAGTTCTGGTTTTGTTTCTCTCTTTTGATATGTTCACAGTGCTTTCAACTGCATTTGGACATGTGGACAACCCGATCAATTTATCTGGAGCTTTCATTGGGCGAACCCACACTTCATTGGCCAGCATTCATAAAACGCATCAATCTGATGATCCTCTTCATCTAAATGCACCCTTTCTTTTTCTAGCTGTTGCTTTTTTAAAGTACAGGTCTGATGGTGAGGATCATCTGATTTAAGTGATTGATAACTGGACCTATTTTCTACAAAGATCATTACAATCCATTTTGTAGTCTAATCTCACTGCTGATCCATTTGTGATACGTGAGTGGGATAAAAATCTGGATCAAACCCCTTATTGATCAGAAGGCCAGAATCACAAGGTCAGTATGATGTTTGCTCCATGACCTATGAAGTATTGGCTGAATTACTGGTAGCAGGAAGGGGGGGGGGGGGGGGGGGGGGGGGGGGGGGGGGGCTATCCTATGTTGCATAGACACAGATCCAAGTGCCATGCAATACTGTTTGCCAGACCCCGAAGGAGAAGTTTCATGCCCTCGCAGCATACTTTAGTTGATTTAAAAAAGATTTAATAAATAATAAAATAAGAAAGAAGACAATAAACATCTACCAAACATTCAAAGTTTTAGACATATACTAGCAAAGAGATGGAAGAGCAAAACAAACCCTAACAATTTTCTCTTTCGTATAAGTGATTTCATTTTCTTTCTTCCTTCCTTTCCTTTCCTTTCCTTTTTAGGAATGGCAGAGTGATTTTACTTTTCTACAAATTATTGCATAGAAGGAAATTTGTTTTACATTCTAAAGTGGTTTTACCTTTTCATGTATTTTTCTTTAATATGAAGAATCCAGTTAACATGTATATGGTGAGTCAATGAAAATTGTGTTTTAGGTGTCTAAATAATTGGGTTCAAGAAGTTCAACTGATTGAAGAATTTGCCATGTTGCCCAAGAATCCAAACTCATGTCGATGTCAGACTCTTCCAACATATGATGTCTCCTACATAGAAGAATCCAAGTAACATAGGCTGAATAAAATTCTACATCAGTCAACTGGGCTTTCCATATCCCAAATGAATCTCAGAGCACTAAAAATTGTGAATTTCATAGGACCCAAGTACCACATGCAACTCACCTTCAGCTCCAATATTTTCCAGTGCATGTATCTGTGTGGATGCCTCTCTGTGCTTCTTCTTCCTCTTATTCTGCTTTGGCTTCTCTTTCATGTTCTTTCTTCTGGACCCGCAACACAAGCAGCACCATTTCGGCCAACAGTTACAGGTCTTCCTTGGGGGCTTCTCGTTGGTAGGAGCATCATATCCATACAAAGCTTTCCTTCTGAAAACACACCCAGTTCCAACATAGATGGGTCCCTGGATTCCATCAAGTCCTTTCATGTTGATCTGTATTGGGGAAAGAAACATATTAATGTTTTCAAACAAGAATAAAGCATACACTCAATCATCAAAAAACCTCCGCAAGTATTACATACATCAAAAAATACAATATTGCGGTTTGAATATCTGTCATGTTGATCAATCCCATCAAATCTTTGGGGAAACTGCACATAGCAAATTTTATTGCCTGACGTAGGATCCATCATGAAGCACATGGCTTCTCTTAGGGCTTTGCTGTTGTTTATATAATGATCGCAGTCAACATTCAGAAGGTAAGGAGCATTGGAGAGGATTGCTGAAACCCGCACCTTAAATCAGCCAAACAAGCAAGCAACATAAGGGATCAGTGAAACCAGCTTCATAATCTCAGACTGCAATTCATATTAAAAGAAGTATCCAGTCTTCAGATCAAAATGTTGATCTCACCAGAGCATTCATGGCACCAGCTTTTTTGTGGTGATCAAAGCCTGGTCTTTTCTCACGAGAAACATACACCAGACGGGGTAACTCATTTCCTTCAGTATCACAGACACCATTGTGGCCTAGGAAAACCTGCCAGGCCATCCAAATGAAAGGGATTAGGAAAGGCTACAAGAGAATGCTGCATTTCATAAAAATATAAATGAAACCTACAGACTATACCTATAATAGTTACTGGTACTTCCAGAGATGGGCATCAAAATTGCAAGAAGATAGGGAACTGAAGTATTTTGATTTCTTCTTCATTTTTTTCCCTACTTGTATTTATAAATTGCAAGACTATTGGAGTATAGAATAGCACCAATACACACACATTTCTGCAATTGTATGACCACAACGTGTGGGGAGGAGAATAGAGGGACCCAGGGGTGAGGTGAGAGAGACATGGCTCAAGCATATGGAAGAAGATCCACAAGGTGGGGGAACCACAAAGTCTTGGAGACAAGACCCTCTGGGAGGGCATGAGGTTCAAAGTAAAAATGGGGGCAAGCTAGATTCTGGGAATATCTGGTATGCAACAAAAATCTTGCATCTAAATTCCTCTCTGGGTGGCAGCTTCAAAAGAAGCAATAAGAAAGGAGTTCTATGATCAAGTGGGGGCCTATATCATCTGGAACATTGTTCCTAGAAGGGATCGGTCGTTATGCTTAAAAGGCATCAGACTGAGGAAGAATGGAGCCATTTGTTCTTATGGATCGCTGAATAATATGTTTCCTGTGGGGTATGGAAAGAACAAGCACATCTGGATGAGGATGCCGTTGGGGGCCTACACAGCTAGCTCTTTCTTTTGAACCATATCTAGGCTGGTGGTTCTCCCGTGCAAGATTGGTGACCTTCTTTTAGACTGTGGTGATGGATAAGATCCTTAAAGTCAATCGCCTGAAAAACAGGAATCGCAATATTCCTAACATGCAAGAAAGGGGAAGAATCACTAACAATTTATTCATCCATTCTAAGGAGGCTTGCAAACTTTGGGGATACTTTCAAAATAAATTTGGTACAGCCCTAGGTCCTCCAAAGCAATTTGGGCAAGATAACAGTGGCTTGGGACAGTGGTGTGTTGAGAGCAAGGTTGAGGATCTTGTCAAAGATGCTTTCAATGGCATTATGTTGGGAAGTGTGGAAGGAAAGAAATAGGTGGATTTATGAAGACGGGAAAGCTTCCTTATTGGAAATGGCTGACAGAACAAACAAAAGCATTGTGTGTTGGCCTCTCACACAGATAGCGTCTTGAAGGTTGTCTGCCTCAAAGTTAATTATGCTTGGTTGGTAATAATACCTCTCAGAAGGAAAGTGGTTCCCATGTGGCTGGATCCCCCCTCGTGATTGTGGAAGCTGAACTTTGATGGATCTTCTATGGGTAATCCAGGTCCAGGCGGAATTTGGGGATTTGTTAGAGGCAATAAGGGCTCGATCACTTTTCCATTCGCCAGCCCAGCTGGTGCTGGTGATGCAACCAGAGACGAGGCATTGATCCTGAGAGAAGGGCTCTATGTTTTCGCATTTAAGTTATCCAGCCATGTCTTTGTCAAAAAGGACTTGACGTAGGATGCCCTAATTATCATGCATGCTCATGAACACAATTATATCAGCAGAAAATAAAAGACAATAATAATCTAAAATTCAAAGATAATCATCATAAACTAAGAAGATCATAAAGAGACATGCAATGGAGCGGGCCATTCATCACAACCACGAAGTATGAAATTCAATTATTGCTATGATTGGATCCGACAAGGGATGGAACCTCCCGATCTTGCATGGTCATTAACCCAATCGATCAATGGGAATCGCTAGTCCGAGGAATCAAAGAGTTTCTCGGATTAAGGATTTGAAAACTTGAGAATTTAGGTCAAATTTAAAATTTCAAGGATTGGAGATAATGGAGATAGAGAGAGAGAAGGAAGAAGATCTTACCTTAGAGGAATATTGGAGGGGCATAAGAAGCAAGGAGAAGAAGAAGATTGGGGAAGAAGATGAAGTTCCAAGAGAGAGAAAGAGAGAGAGAGAGGAGAAAGAGGAGCCACCAAGCTTGTCTTAATCAATTATCAATTCATGAAAAAGGTCTAGGGCAACACCCTTATAAAATTCAGAATTAACATAATTACCAAAATACCCCTACTAACAAAATTTCAAAAAAAAAAAGATATTTGCATGAAAAAACGTGCGCGCACTAACCCAAAACTCGATTAAGTAAAAATGCATAAAATAAACTCAAATCTAAGATGTCTGATGGGCTCCGATGATGGCACGATGAAAGTGGGCCACGACGAACCAACAGTCCAATCACATCATCATCGCGATCCAACAGTCTGATCATCTCCTCCAAGCAACTCACACGTCTTCCCAAGGTGGGGTCTTCTCAAATGTCTCGGACTACATGTGTAAGGTCTTCAATGCTCCTCAAGTCGTCACGAAAGATCCAGGCCCGTCATCATCGAACCATAAAAATATAGGTGTCACTCACCTCCTACGCTGATAAACCCTAAAGGGCCTGATGTCCGCATCAGGACTCCATTATCTCTTGGACTCATACTAAACGCAATGAACCATGGGATCAATTGTTGTCAAAATCGTTATCATATCGCAAATTGTAGTAGGGGTTGAATCGTATCGTAAATCGTAAGATTTTTAAAATTTTCTTAAAATTTTGAAAAAAAAAATATGAAAAATATAAATAAATCAGATTTGTTTTTTATAAACTCATCCATCTTCTTTGTGCCATAAATGTGCACCAAGTAATAGCATGTCATAATAGTGTTAAAGGATTCTTATTCTTTCATTTTTTGTCTTCCATGAAATTTCCCTTTACAAAACATACAAGGGTCCTTTAATAATTTATGTTCTTGTTACCTTTCTTGAATGTAGAAGCACGATGGAAAAGCGGCCTTTGATACTGTACACTAACAAAAAAAGATATTTTGATTTCTGAACATCATTTCATATGCATAAGTCACGCTGATCGTTACCATCCATAAAAGCATTACAAGTAGGTCATACATCAATTAGGTGTTTCAACCAATTAAGAAGTAAGGAATCATAAAAAATAAAAAAAAAAAGCTGCATGATTTAATGTTGAAGAGAATATATACCATTTAATCTCTTATAAAGAACAAATAAAAATAATTTACCTTTTCTAAACAATTCTTAAAGCCCCCACCAATTTAAAAACATAAAATGAAAGCCAAGTGAAGCTTAAAGTAGAAGAGAACAAACATTATTTGAATCGTAAATCGTAGGATTCAAATCATAGAATCGTAGGATTCATATAAAAAGGGATTCAAGGTTGGGATTCAAATCGTTTTGCTTGAGATTCGACTAAAATTGTATATCGTGTATCGTAAATCATAGGATTTTGACAACGCTCATCTTTATTGTGTTTGAGGAGATCTTCCATATTTCATTGTGATCCTCCAAATGGCATTTCAATATGGAGGATCTCCTCCAGCATACATTTCATTGGTACCAACTTGAAATCAAATACTTGAGTTATGATTCACGGTAACATTGATCAATTGTTGCAGGGTTTATGACAAGTAGTTCCACATGAATGTGTTCCTATTGCGTACCCTTCTTTGTTATAGCTGTTATTCACCACTACGCAGAAAAACACAAATGATGGAGAAAAGAAACAACATTTCAAAAGAAAAAAAATAGCTTGCAGACTATCCAATCAGCTAAAGGCATGCTGTCTACCATTCAGCTACAGGCTTGAACCAGGTATCTCATTTGCAGATGCAAAGATTCAAGTAAAAATAAGCCAGAAATCAGATCATTAAACAAAGTTTAAATGACATTAAGACAGGTTAAAGCCCCTTGATTGGTTTCATTGACTTGTCCAAATCAAATTCAGCTCCTAGAAGTAGAGATGCATTGGATATGTGTCTTGATAGGCCAAAACTGGTTTCTCGGGTTGCCATCCTTTTAATCATGTTTCGTTTCTAGAGTTCTAAAGGTCAGATGAAAGCACTTCTCTCATTGGCAAAAGCACGATGGGAAGCAGTAACATACTTGGGTGTAGGAGTGTGGAAGCATCTGGTTAAAAACGATGGAGAGCTAGGAAGCTAGAAAGCAGGAGCAGAAGTCCAAAGTGGGATTCAGAGCAGGAGAGGCACCTCAGTAGAAGGTTGTGCAAGAAGGTCCTAGTAGAATTGTTTCATGCTGCCAAAAACATGGTCTTCTGAGCATGCCCCATATGACAAGCTCACAACCGCTTATTTTGATATTACAAGAGTATATTTCAGTGATCTAATTGTAACAGTTTATAATTCATGTTACAGGAATATGGTAATTTCACAAGAATTCATGAACCCCCAAATAATTTATTTTCCCTTTCCCATCTTCCATCATTGCGAGAGAGAGAGAGAGAGAGATCTAGGATGAGTGAAACTAGCCTAGGCCCTAGGATGAATGGGGTGAGATCAAAATACACACTAACTAGGGAATCAACAAATAAATTCAAGCAATAGCTTTTCGGGAAATTTCCAAACGAACAATTTCAACGAAATCTTTCAATTTCTTATTTTACTATGTTCAACTCTATGTATTCCTCTATCCGTAGAGTACATTGAATGTACAGAAATGGCTATACCAGGAGTTTTTGTTATTTGTATTAACAGCTACTCTAGGACGAAAAGTCGGAGTGCCTAATCGAATCTTTCGAAACACTAGCGAACTAGAAACCAACGCAATCTCGATTTAAAAAGATCAAACAACTCAACTAGATACTTACGCTTCAATACTACTCACTTACGCAAGGATACATGAAGGAAGAAATAAACCGTGAAAAGTCAGAAACAAAGGCATCTTCTTCCTTACCTTAAAAAAAGGCTGGTTTCTACGGTTCGCTTTTACGTATAGGGGGTTCCACTTTTCGAAAGGTGGAACCTATCTCTATCTAGAGATGGTTCTACCCGCCCTTTTGCCTTGCCCGCGTTTTCAGGATGACCCAGCCGGAAGACTTTGCAGCCGGACTGAAGACAGAGCTGCTTTAGTTTTCATCGTTGGTAGGAGCGGCGGGATGATGATGAGTATATAAATATAAAGAAATTTATATATATTTATGAGACCAATAAAGAGCAAGAGAAAGAAATTTTATATAGATGGAGGAAATAACGATGTGGAAAACAAGACATCTCCGGAATGATGAACCTCATTTTTAGGAATTGGGTGGGGAAAGGCCCGGAATTCAAAACTTCGAATTCTGAGGAAAAAGAGGCAAAAGAAAAGGAAAAAACAAAGGAGGAGAAAAAAGAGGAGAATGAACGGATAGCAATAGCAGAAACTTGGGATACTATTATATTTGCAATTGGGGGGCCGCCTGATGTTCAGGAGCCGGATGATTAGGCTCAAGAGAGGTCGCCCCGGGGCGCGGAAGGATTCAAGCAGGGTGCTTAGCTTGCCTGAATCGCTCCGTTGGGGGGAATAAAAAAAAAATAGGGCCCAAGGAACCAGATCCACAAGGGTATAAGATGAGTCCCCCCCCCCAATCAAATATGGATCCACAGCATAAAATAAGAAATTCAGATTAACAGCAAGATGGTCCTAGGCTAATCACATGCACAGTGCACGAAAATATGAAATATCTCACAATCTAGCATAGCTAATGCCACATCCACATGAAGAAATGATGGTGCCAACAAAACTCAGATTTAGGGAAAAGGGGTTTGTTCAAAATTCGATTTTCCTAAGGGGTTTTAGGATTTAGGAATTGGGATTTGGGAGTTTTAGAAATTAGAGATTTAGGAATTTGGGAGTTTTGGGAAATTAGGGTTATAGTGTTAGGCTAGGGTTAGCGGAGAAGGTAAGAGAGGAGATAATGAAGAGGAAGAGGGGCATGTCCGTACGAACACACGTACGGACATGCGTGTGGGGTGTTGGGGTTGAGCTTTAATGGGTTTGATGGAAAGGAGAAGAAAGAATGAAAGGGTCTTAGGGTAGGAGAAGGAAGAAGGAGAAAGGAATTGCGTACCTTGAACGAAAAAGAAAAAGAAGAGAAGATGTTTTAGGAGAAATCCACCACCAAGTTAAGTTTCTAACCCTTACACGATAGATTGAAGAGAGGGTTTCCTCACAAACCTTAAAGAAGAATAAAGAAAGGACTTCTCAAGAGATAACAAGCTTCCAAGCTTTTTTTTTCTTTTGCTCCAAAAACCACAATAGGGTTGGATCACCCCCCCCCCCCCCCCCCCCCCCACAAACTTTTATAATAAAACTTTTAAAAACTTACAAATATGCCCCAACTCAACGTTCCATGAGCCAAACTCAAAGTAAAATATCCAAAGCAAATAGAAGTGATCCAAACCATCTATCATGTCTTAAAAATAACATAAAATAAAATAAAATAAAAATCAAGGTCCATGCAGCCCAGATCTGGAAGATCTGGCGGTCTGATGGCCCAATTAAGATGGTCCAACGTAGAATGGACCCAAAACTGAAATCCTATGGCTAAAAACTCTTAAGCAATCCACATGCATCATCCAAAAGTGGGGTCTTTCTTATGCACGTCTAATGCAAGTGGGGTCTTCAAAATGGCCCCGTGGGCCCCATCTGGAAGTCGGAGTCCATCCATAGAGAAAATTGTGGCCTCTGGTACACTCAAGTACGTCCTCTGATGTCCTCATCAGAGAGAGAGAGAGAGAGAGAGAGAGAGTATTTGTGTATCTGCATGCAAGTTATAGAAGTGAGATCTCATTGGCATTTGATGAGAATATTGTCGTCTCATGTATTAAAACATCTTCACCAGAGAGGTTTTCTTGGCGTTTTCTTCACTTTTCTAAATTTATTACCAGAAGCCCCTAAATACTAGCTCTTTCAACTGCTTCGTTGTTTTTAGCATCACGTGTCCCTTCTTTAAGTAGTTTTTGCATGTAATATGTCAGGGGTGGATGCATCCCATTTCATGCATAGAAAGAGATATTCTCCTCTCAATTCCCCACCTTCAGAAAGCTAGCTTGGTTAGCATCACCTCAGTAACCTGCCTAAGTACACTTGGAAGATCGATGGTTTCAGTTTAGGAATAGATGAAACAGACTTAAAAGACTGCAAAGCAGGCAATAATTTTCTATGTTCGTTTTCTTTAGTGGTAAAAAATTTTCTCCACGACCAACCAAGGTTAACTGGATCATAGGTCGCTTTGCTACATGGTACAGGAACAGGTATGCCGTGTGCTACCTCCCCGCCAATACGAGGTACGCTAGGGGTAGGATCGTGTGTGTCACTCTAATACATATTGTGTATGCAATATAGTTTTATATATGAAATTATGAATTCAAACTGCAGTTTATATATGAAATGAGGAATGTTACTATTAAAGATCCCGCATGCTTAGTGTGATTTTATAACTAATAACTAAATAAATAAAAGTATAAATCTCTTAATTGTAAATAAAAATTTGCATTAACCTAATCAATAATAAGAATGAAGACTTCAGGTCGTCAAAAATATCGATCTTGATCGCAAATGACCCATAGATCGCTCGATCTAGAATGGAAAACGCAGGGTATTCCATGTTTTAGGTGACATTGCGACCAACTTTATCCAAGACCTCCAGCATCAATAGAAATTGTTGCATTGACAAGAACAGATGGGTTAGCAAAATCTTTTTCAAATTGGAAAAATATAATACAAGCTCAGACTTGGAAATGCAACCTAACATATCCTGAGATATACAAAAACGTCCTCACCTGGATCATTCCAGGATGGTCTCGGACATTGTTTCCAGGCCATGGAGTTCCATCCTGCATAGTCCAACCATCCTCAGGAACCTTTTGTGCCATGGCAACCAGGCCATTGATACGAACCTTGAATTCTTCATATTCTCTCTGCAAAACATGGTTAACACAATCACTATCATATGACCTTCATCTTGATACAGACACCAGATTAGAATCAGGTCATAGTTCAGGATTGACGGCTTGTGGTCAACAGATCACAAAATCTTTTCTGGTCCTGCACTTACCTTCACACATAGAATACATGCCAACCTGGATTGTTCCACATCCGAGCCATGGATAAGGTGGACCCAAATTGCAGACAGCCTGACACAAAGAATCGAGTCAGTCCCATCGCGGTGCAGCCCACCATTTCCTGTAAACATGGTTGGTTTGAAAGAAACTTTCTAGCAGTCCACATTCCACGTATACATGTGGCCATCCTGATGAATGGACCATAACTACTTTTTCATCAGGTCATCTCAAGGTGAGGTCCACCTCATGCACGGCTAAGATATCCGAGTCCCACATACGCATCAGGTTGGGATGTGTTCTGCCTATAAAGGTGTATCTAAAAAGGGTTAATGCAGAGTTAGCAAACCTCCAAAAGAAAAAAAGGAACTTTTTATCAGCTGTCTGGCAAACCTCAATGTTAAGAGGCATCCATGGTGGAGAAAAATAAAGCACAAATCTATGGATGGCATATCCAGTCTGTAAGATACTGACCACTACAACATTGGTAATGAAAAATCTGAGCATGGCAAACACGACCATTTTTTTTTTATATAAGCACAAAGACAACAATCAAACATGCAGGAAATAATCAAACCTTCATAGCACGTCGCTCTCTCACAAAAGCCGGATGAACTTTGTCTTTCAAATAGTCAATTTTTTTAGCAAAATACCATTCTGGAGCACGAGGCTCGATAATGAACTTTTTGCAGAAAGGGACCCACTTCCTTGCGAATTCAGATGTTTCAGAGAGCGCTTCAAAAGTAAGCATGGCAGCACCATCGTCCGAGACATAGCATGCAACCTTATCGACAGGGTAGTCCACAGCAAGAATGGATAAAACAGTGTTTGCAGTAATGAGCGGAGGTTCTTTCAGAGGATCGACTGTACTTACAAAGACATCAATATCAGCTAACTCAGAAGGCTTCCCTTCTTTTTCATACCTGCAAAAAAATGTTGCCCATACAGGCTCTAAGGTGAAATGAATCTGGACCCATGCAACAGACTTAGGACATGAAGCTGCGTATGGAAGTCCCAATTTTTTCGAGTGAGCACCATTCTATCCAATCCAACTTTACCTAAATTTAAAGTCAGGTCTGAAACATTCCCATACCGATATGAAGAGAAAGGGGTAAAAGGGGAACCAGATACGTGGTTCCTGTTTTCCACACTGCCCCAAAAGCAGGATGGAATGTTGTTACCCGTCGAACCAAAATACTGGTTTGGATATTGATTTGGGGAACCATCAAAACGAGCCCTTAATGCATATTATGATATAAGCAATACCTCAGTGATAGTCGATCCAGGTAGGTTTCTCGTTCTATTGGATACCATTTTGGAAATTGATCCAAGATCCATGACACAGCAAACCATATTTCACAAATAACTGATGCCAACCATAATCCAAATGCATCTGGAACTGGGTGCAGGAGTCTATAATGGAAAAAGAAGCCAAGAATCACAAGGCGGAGTATAATTATCATCCTGTACGGATTGATCTTGCTAGAAGGAATGGGTAACTTCCTAGACAGTGGTTGCCTGCCTTCATCCATCCTGAAACACGAATTCATCATATCAGAGCTTCTGGATCATAAAGGAAGTATGGAATACAACCATGACTGACTAAAAGAGGAATCAGAATAACAAAAGCTACTGATGAAGAAAGATCTAACACTTGAACACATCTTCATAATCGCTTGAAAGTGAGGAGCTTGAGATGACTCAGTTTAGCACCTAGAACATAGCATGACTGTTGGAGGAAAATAGGCTGAAAATAAGTAACATAGGAATGAAAATACAAAAATAATAGTAACAAACATGTCATGTAATCATGATCCTTGGCTACAATATCCTCGATTAATCTTATTCTGCTACTAAAAGGGCAACAGCAGCTTGGATCAAATTGCTTGCGACGAAAGTAACCAATTCTTCCAAGTACACTCTAATATTGCAACATCTGAAAGGTCAAACTGGTTATTGGCCGAGCTCAATCCGGAGAGGGGTTTCCTGGCAAGGGTCTATGACAAGGCATTCCATAAAGGTAATGGTGGCTATAACACCACCGCAGTTACCATCACGATATGGACCATAACGGCCGTTACGGCCACTTTTTTCTTTTTCTTTTTCTTTTTCTTTTTTTTCTTATTTTCTTTTGTTTCTCTTTTTTGAGCCCGTTTCGGCTTGTAATGGACCATTATAGAGCCATTACAGCCGCTATAGGTCATTTTTTCCATAACACATAATGGTTACCATCGTTACCATTACGTAATGGCTATTACGGCCATTACATAACCGTTTTTAATACCATGAATGCCCAAATGTGGGCAAGATTGGCTAAACAGAAACCACATCAAAAGAGTCAATTATTTGGCATATGAAACAAGAGCGAGATCTATAAATTCGCATAGACACGCACATAAAATTTTTAATAATCCTAAAAAATTCCGTTTCATTTACCAAGTCAGTCAGGGTTGCTGATTACATTGTGTTCAATATAGATAAGGGGCACTTGCCACTCCTTATGCTCAGGGGCATCCATTCCCCTCCCTTGATTTAATGCAGTATCAGTAATGTTCCTCCAAAAAAAAAGGCAGAGAGAGAGAGAGAGAGAGAGAGAGGAAGATAAATTTTCCCATTATCAATCATTTCCATGCATTCAGTTTCTTTGCCATCTTGTTCTCATACATATAAAAGGAAAGGACAAAAAAGAGAGAACAAAAAAGCAATACGAAAGAAGAAAGATAGAAAGTGACAAAACACATCTTTGTATAAACTAAACACATCTTTAGCACACATGCCAACATGGCAAGTGTGTCCAGAATCTAAGAGGTGCATAAGGCAGCCCCCAGCATGAAGATGACAACATGCAAAAATCAGGCAGGCCACGAGGCGCGAGTATGTTGAATGTGGACTTGGCAATTTTATTTAAACCATGCATACTTTTTGTACATCTGTAGTCCGCTAAATGACTAGATCAGTCTCCTTTTTGCGCATTATCAATCTACACATCAGAGGCCATATAATGCACGGTTCAGATGTCCCACAAACTTGCCAGATTGCCATGCGTGCTGAGTGGAAAGGTGCATGCGGAGAAGCTGTGTGGAGCTAATGAACCTGTTAATTACATCATCTATTATTTTTTATTGGATAGAGTCGGATGGGCTAGACCAGATATCTCCCAAAATGAATTAATCAATCATTTCTTAAAACAGTGACACAGATAGAAGCAACCCAGAACAGTAATTCAACTTACAATTAAGAAAACAAGTCATTTACCAGTCGATCAACTAGATATCAATCGGAAGCACTGTCCCATCCCCATACAACATAAAATCTAACTGTCAACTCAAATACATACATAATATATATATATATAAGAGTAACAACTCATGTGAATTTAACCCCAAAAAAAGGTCAACATTCACCTGAAGCTCAAGTTGTGTTAACGCACTCATTTATAGTAGTCTTACACTGAGGTCCCTATCTTACTAGCTCAAGAAAGGAACAAGACTAAAACCCGAAAAGATTTCCAAATAGCAGAAAACAGACCAAAGAATCTTACATAGGCAAATCAGGATCATCCGGTCCATCTCCATCAGAGCTTCCAACATTTCCACCTTGGAGCTCAACCATTTGCAGCTTATTCTGTCTTTTCTTCCACTCCTCAATTCGATCCTTCCATGCAACACTTCCATAACCATAAACTGCTAGATCTTTCTTAGGATCCATCGGTCTGGGTTGCACTGAAACAACAATAATGTAGAGCGTAGAGAATATTTAGATTAAAAGAAGAAGAAGAAGAAGAAAGAAAGAAAGAAAGAAAAAGTCATAATGGCTGCTATAATGGCCATCATAACTGGAACGATCAACCGACATGGTGTTCTATAACAAAACATGCATATTAAACAACGGCCGCTATTTTCAAGCTAATAAATGCCATTGTCTCAATAATGGCCTTCATACAAAAGGAATAACAAAAATGATTTACAAAGGACCACTTTTTAAACAGCATTGCGTATGATATATTAAATCATTTTTGGTAAAAATGAGTCATTATTTTCTCATGCACCAGGCATGTTCTGTTTTTTCCATTTTCCCATTTTCTGTTTCATAACAGCTGTTACATATGGTAATGTCCAGTCAGCTGTTATTAGGTCATAATACCAGTTTAAGTTAAACCCCGAAAGTTACCAAAAAACCATAAAAAATGGATAACCAAACTAGGGGAAGAAAAAAAATTCAAAGATCCATTTGACTTACAAGAAACAGAGGAATCAGGGAAGGGCATTGGATGAATCCGTTTTCCACGTCCCAAAAATGGCGGAATAATAAGAGCACGATGATTGGAAGAAATCCCACAATCCTATATCAGAAGAGTGTGGAAACATCACCAAACTGCAAATCAAAGGTTATAAAAATAGTAAGTACATCTCATGCCTCTCCCATAATTGATCAATTCACCTCTTGGCCATAGGTTAGGAGTGGAATATCGGGATCAAGAGAAGAATTTTGATCTGGCAGCTGAGAAGCAGCGAATACTGTATCATCGGTTTGGAGCCCACGACCAACACAGAGCCCTCCGTTAAACATTGCCTCTCTGGCATCCTGCGCATCTCTCCTTCCATCATGTACCCCGAAATCAAACTCATGCTCCAAGTCATCTACATCATCCTCTTCTTCATCACCCTCGACTCTAGGACTACCTGATAATGCCCGATATTTTCATATTTTCACCACTTTAATTTTCCCGGAAACAATTTATGCGTGTCAGAAGAAATGCAGCACTGAAAAGGTTGTGTGTGTGTGTGTGTGTGTGTGTGTGTTTTTCTTTCCTTTTTTTTCTTTTTTTTTTTTTTTTGAAGGAAAGGTTAGAAAAATGAACCTTTGTGGCGCTTGTATCTGGTATGACATTGAGGACAAGCCTGATTTCCCTCTCTCCTCTCATATTCATAACAAGGTCTGCATACAGGGAAAGCACATTCATTGCAGGCAACAAAGGGCTCTCCATCCACTGTTATCTCAACCTCATCCCCACAAATCTGGCAAGTCTGCCCACTTAAATCCAGCAATGGCTTTCGCTGCAAATTAAGAAAAAAAAAATCCCATCAAAATCCGCATCAGGAAATTAAAAAAAAAAAACAGAAGAAGAAGAAGCCAAAAGGCAACAGGAGATTGAAATTGCAGAAGAGGGTATTTCGACACATATAACGAAAAAAATACCAACAACGATAATTAGAGGATTGCATGCATCTAGCCTGGATAAAAAACCAAAAACACCCACATCAGAAAAATTAAAATTTTGAAATTAAAAAAAAAAAAGATAAAAAGAAAAAAAAAACTAGAAAACCACCCGAAGATTGGAATAGCAGAGTGGGTATCTCAACCCATATTACGAAAACAATAATTACACAGTTACATTCACCAATCCCTCCTCCAAAATCAAAGAAAATAAAAAAAGCCAAAATCCATACATTAGCGGAAAAAATCAACCATAAAATTGAAAACAAGTAGAAAATCTAATAAATGGATTTTCTCTCAGAACTTCAAAATAATAAAAAAAAAATAATGATAAAAAACCACAATCATATAAACCATCACAAGTTGAGAAACGGGCCCCCAACAAACCTCCAAAATCATCAAAACAAAAGAAACCACATTTCCAATCCAAACCCAGATTGAAAATACGCATCTTTTTGTCATCAGAGAAACAGATCAACTCAAAAATAAACATGAGAAAAAAAACCTCCACAAAATTCTAAAAAACCAGATTTAAAAGAATGAAAAAAAAACAGAGAGAGAAGGAATGCAGAAATGGGGGTTGCAAAAATCAAGAGAAAAGGGGAAGGAAAAGAAGAGATTTTGGGGAGGATTCTTACTCGACCGATCTCATCCGCATTGATGACAACAAACTCCTTCCTGTTGTGAGAACCCGCCACAAGACGCCCTCTTGTGTCCATCAACAACCTCTCTCTCTCTCTCTCTCTCTCTCTCTCTCTCTCTCTCTCTCAAAAGCCCATTCCCTCTCCCCCTCTATCTCTCTAAACAGGGAAAAAAGAAAAATTACATAGAACTACCCGTCTCTCTCTCTCTCTCTCGTAGAGATTCAAGACGCGTTTTGTGTAATGTGGTGGCGAATGTCGATGGAGAGAGGAATTGAATGACACGAGTAGGAGCAGACGAAGAAAAAAAACAAAAAGACGCTGCTGTCAGCTCTCCACTCTCCACTCTCCGCAGAGAGAGAGAATCCAAAAGGGGCTTGAAAATTCAACGCGTCATAGGAGCAGAGACAGAGATACAGAGAAGGGGATGGATGGGATCTTCCTCTAACACGGTTGTTGCGTGTGGATGTGGGGCCCAGCGGGAAGGTGGGGCTGGCGAGAAGTGGAGCTTGCCAGCGGGACCTAGCCGTGTCCTGGCCCCACCGCCTCTCCCTGCCTTTTCTTACTCAAAAAGGACAGGGCGAAAGATTAAAATAGAGAACCTCTTTTACTCTCTATTGTTTTCTTTCTCCTTTTGGGCGCCTCCGCGCGCGCAGCATCTCTCTCTCTTTGCTGTCATTCTCTTGTCTCTCGTTATCTATCCCCTTCCTCTTGCTCTCATCTCACTCTCTCCTACGTGACTTGGTTCGATCAATCCCAACCCTTGCATATGGTGTCAGAAGACATTCACCGGCTACACGTGGCAACATAGTGGCGTGTACGCGGGACTAGCCATTAATGGGAGGTCCCTTCTTTCCCATCACAAACAGATTTTAAAATGGAACGTCCTCACGTGGTAAATGTTGGTGCAACATAACGTATGACACCGTATCTCATGGAATAAAGTTGTCCGTGGAAAAAGCTTCACTCAATAAGAGCCGCAACCAGCCTTCTTAATGGTTAGCCCTCCATTCATACTTTACCTTATAAAGTCGATCACACCATCTAATCACGTGCGAGCATATCAGCTCCTGGTCATCGAAAGGGGTCGCACTTCCGCATACGATCAACTCAGCTCATGGTCATCAAAAGGGGTCGCACTTTCGCATGCGATCAACTCAGCTCATGGTCATTGAAAGGGGTCGCACTTCCGTATGCAATCAGCTCAGCTCGTGGTAGTCGAAAGGGGTCGCACTTCCGCATGCGAGCAGCTCAGCTCGTGGTCGTCAAAAGGGGTCGCACTTCGGCGTGCGAGCAGCTCGGTTCGAGGTTGTTAAACGAGGTTATCTTCGAGCCCGAATAGTCACCGCTTTTTAGTACCAGCAGTCTGTATAGATCAATTTTGGCTCGTCCCTGTTCATAACTTCGAGCATCTCCATCAAGAGACGTAATCAGCTAGACGTCTAGAGTAGTTAGGTCATCCCCTTATCTAAGGATTAGCAAGATAAGCATCTTATCCCCTGAAATCAGCAGTGATCTTAACGGCTTGCGTAACATACTGGATCACTCGGATTGGTATAAATAAATGGCTCCATAGATGATAAAGGTACACAACCTCTGAATCCACATTCTGCATTTTACTTTACTATCACATCCCATCTAACTTAAGCTTCGAAGGGCCAACGGCTGAACGCCGGCCACCCTTAGTTTTCTCCTTTGGCTTTCAGTCTAGAGGGGAGTTTGCTTGAAGGAAGGTGACCGCTTTGGAGGAACCTATTATTAAATTAGATGTTAACAGATTGGCGTCATCTGTGGAAACTCTTTTAGAATTAGCCATTCTCGTCATCGATCGTCATCTCTCACTATGCCTCCCAAAAAGACGGTTCATCCTTCCACTTCAAAGAAGATGTTACCTTCGCCTGACATCCCTGAACCAGCGTCCAATCTCCCTCAAACCGCATCGATGGGCATTCCTCCGATAGAGTATAACCTGCCGTCACAGAACCCGTTTCACGACGTATCTGGCAGTCACGGTGACATTATGCGTTTCGTCGGAGACACGCTCCTTACCCTCAAAGCTGGGCTTCAAACCTTATCTAATCGGTTTGATCAGCATTTCCCTGAGCCACAACAACCTCCAAAAGGGCCGCCACTGCAATCTATACCAATTGCCTCCAGACATTCTCTGGGTGAACCGCGAACCCACCAAAACCCTCCTTCAAATCGAATGCCACTCGGCAATCAAGTTTCGGTACCTCCTCCACAATTTATACACTCCAGTAACTCACGGCAACAACTATCTCAAGGATCCACTGTTGAAACCTCGAGTTACACTTTAACTTGGGAAGGAGATCTCAAGAAATCGAAGATCGCTTCACCGATATGGAGCAACGGTGTCGGTCTAACCTTCCACCTGCTACTTTTGCATCAATCCATCGATCTGAACCTCCCTTCACCCACAAGGTTATGGAGGCCCCTCTGCCTAGAAAATATCAAACGCCTAGCATCGTCCTGTATACAGGTATCGGCAACCCTTTCTAACATCTGGAGACCTATAGGTCTCTCATGGAGATAAAAGGATATGGTTCAGAAATTATGTATAAGGCTTTTTCCTTGACTCCTAAGGATGCAGCATGTACATGGTTTCGAGGCTTAAAACCTCAATCTATTGACTCCTTATCCCAATTATCGGATCTCTTCCTCTCTCAGTTTATGGGAAGCATCCGTACCAAAAAGTTTGCATCTCATTTAACGGATCTAAAGTAACAACATGGGGAAATAATTAAGGAGTTCACAGTTCAGTTCACTGCAAAAGTCATCCAGACTGCAGATTATACTGAAGACAAAAGCCTCACTGCCCTTATAGCAGAAATCACCAGCGAGAAATTCTAGTTCGCCCTGGATAAAAACCCTCCTAAAACCATGACTGAATTCCAAGCCAAGGCTAAAAAATACATCAATGCAGAAGAAGTCGCTTTGGCACGTCACGGCATACAAGGGAAGAAACGTAAGTCTGAGGAGATCTCTCCCTCTGATAAGAAATATTGGTGTGATCGTCGGGATCGCTCCCCTAAGAAGCCTTATTCCGGTAAATATTATAACTATACACCTCTCAATCAATCTCCTGAGAAAGTATTAAGGGAGATAAAGCATAAATCTTATGTGAAGTGGCCTCCTGAAAAAGAGACAAGAGAAAGTTCTGTTATTTCCACAAAGATCATGGGCACAACACCCAAGATTGTATATCCCTGAAAGATCACATTGAAGCTCTTATTCGGAAGAGACACCTCCGGGATTACGTTATGCAACAGGATCGGTCACCTAAAAGAATCGATGCCCCGTCACGAAGGAAAAAGTCACCTCAATACCATCCTACACAAGAGGATACGAAACCCACTGGTGAAATTCGAACTATTGCTGGAGGTCCAGCTTGCGGGGGAGATTCTCAAGCTTCAAGAAAAGCATATGCTCGCAAGGCGTCCCAGAAGCCTCAACATATTTATTGGCTGGAAAAATCGTCTGATACATCAAATCCTAACCATCATCCAATCTCTTTTTCTGTTGAAGATGCTGAAGGGATTCATTTCCCTCACGAGGACTCCATCGTGGTCTCACTAAAGGTATCAAACTATTTAACTCATCGTATTATGTTGGATACAGGTAGCTCCATTGATGTTCTTTACTTGGAAGCTTTCAACAAAATAGCACTTGCTAGAAATTTACTCAAACCTATCTCCACTCCCATCGTCGGTTTCGGGGGCGAAGTCGTAACACCAGAAGGAAGCATCGACCTTCCTGTCACTTTCGAAGAAAGTCCAGCCAAAACTACAGTCTTCGTTAATTTCCTTGTGGTGGATTGAAGATTAGCGTACAACGCCATTTTGGGTCGACCCTCACTCACCAAAATAGGGGCAGCTTTACACCTCCTGTACCTGTGCATCAAATTCCCTACTCCAAGCGGAGTCGGGGTAGTACGAGGAAACCAGAAAGAAGCTCGAGCATGCTACGAAATCGCCGTACAAGATCAAAAGAATGCCTAAGCAGCCCCTATTATGATGATTACAGGAGAATCAGCGGATCTCCCGATAGCAACAACGTTGGACCCAAGAGAGAACGCTCATCAATTAGGTACCCCGAGGGAAGGGACAATCGAAATCCACTTATCCAAAGATAATTCGTCCAAGAAGTTTTACATTAGATCCTCTTTAAGTGATGTCTTTGGAGCAAATTTGACTCATTTTCTCACCGAATATCAAGATGTATTTGCTTGGTCTCATAGAGACATGCCAAGTATCAACCTCAGCATTGTAGTCCACCGCTTGAATGTTGATCCGAAGTATAAACCTGTTCATCAGCATCGACGAATGTTCACCGCAGAAAGGTAAATGATAATTAAAACTGAGGTCGAAAAAGTTATTGGCCGTCAATTTCGTTGAGGAAGTTGACTACCCAGAATAGGTCGCGAACGTGGTCCTTGTCCGAAAAACTAATGGTAAGTGGAGAATGTGTGTGGACTACTCCGATCTGAACAAGGCATGCCCAAAGGATAGTTTCCCGACTCCCCATATCGATCAATTAGTTGATTCAACAGCAGGACTTGCCCTGCTCAGTTTTACGAACGCCTACTCTGGTTATAACCAAACCATGATGCATCCGCCGATAATAAAAACACTGCCTTTATCACTGATCGAGGCTTGTATTGTTACAAAGTAATGCCTTTTGGTCTTAAGAATGTAGGTTCCACCTATCAACGTTTGGTCAACAAAATGTTCGCTACACAAATTGGTAAGAATATGGAAGTTTATGTCGACGACATGCTTGTGAAAAGCGTCGCAGCCAACGATCATCTCGCAGATCTTCGGGAAGCCTTCGACCTGATGAGGAAGTATCATATAAAGTTAAATCTAGAAAAATGTGCTTTCGGGGTCTCTGCCGAAAATTTTCTTGGGTTCATGGTTGGCCAACAAAGAATTGAGGCAAATCCCGAGAAAATAAAAGATTTGATCGAAATGAAGTCTCCATCCACTCTCAAAGATGTCCAACGATTAGCTGGTCGCATTGCATTGCTGAACAGGTGTTGGGGTCCCAAAATGTAAGGGTCCTCAAAACAAGCACAATAACCGCACAACTCCGAAAGAATACAACAAAAATGCCTTTCGGTGCACGCAAAACGAATATTTATAAAAATTCCCTTAGTTAATTCTGGCCGAAATCTCCAACGGGCCCCGCGAATCACCATGATCAGAACCGTCCGGAATAAAAAACCTATAACTTCGTTATCATCTATGATGAACAATGCATGTGATCGCACCATCCAACGAGCCCTACAAACTCATCAGAATTCAAAACCCAATTTTGAACGTTCAAAAGTCCATCATCCACGCACCCATAAATTCGGGTACCCACGCACCCGAAAAATCAGCAAAAATAGGAATTGATTTAGAGGTTGCATGGAGTCCCATGCACCCAAAAAATGGGTCCACGCACCCTTAAATTCAACAGATTTCAGGATTTTCATTTAAAAGTATTTTGGTGCCCCACGCACCCCAAAAATAGACCCACGCACCCTGAAATTCCACACGTTCCAGGACTTGGATTAAAGGTGTTTCGGAGTCCCACGCACCCGAAAAATAAGGTCCCACGCACCCAAAAAATCAGATATTTGCGAAACCTATTTCTGGGTGCGTCGGACCTCCGCAGGTCAATTTTAAGGTGCGTTGAGGGTATTTTAGGGGTGCGTGGCACGTGGCAGCCCCTCATTGGCAGAGTTCCGGTATCTTTAGCTATAAATACCCCTTCCAACAAGTCATTTTGACGTTTTCAAAGAGAGAGAGAGAGAGCTGCCATCCTCTGGGTATTCAAAATCCCTGTCGGAAACCTTTGCCGGAATACTTTTTCGATCACCGGAAACCCTGCCCAGTCACCGGAATACCTTTCCGATCGTCGAGATTCTCCACCGCAGGTCTGAATCCTAAAAATCACTAAGTGTGGGCACACACCCATAAAATGGTCCCACGCACCCGAAAAATGGCCCACGCGTCCATAAATTTGGGTCCCACGCGTCTATTAATTCGACATAAATCAGACAAGTGCATCGGACTCCCACGCACCCAAAAATGGCCCACGCATCCATAAATTCGATGTAATTTAAATCTGTATATTGGTGTCCCACGCACCCGAAAAATGGCCCACGCGTCCATAAATTCGAGTCCCATGCGTCCATAAATTTGACAAAATTCAAATTTGCATATTCGGTCCCACGCACCCGAAAAATGCCCCAAGCATCCATAAATTCATCAAGAATCTAGTACTCTAATTTAAAGGTGCGTTGGAGCCCACACACCCATAAATTAAGTCCCACGCATCCAAAAAATCAACCAATTACAGAATGTGTTTGCAGGTGCACCAGACTCAATTTTAAGTGTTTTCGAGTTCCGTTTGGGCCTATTTTGGGTATTTCAAGCTTTCCGGACGCAATGGAACGGTCAAATGGACGTTTCGGGATCTCTAAACGAGCAGAACTGCGCATCTTCAAGGTTCGACCTGATTCGACGTGTTGAACGAAATGACTTCTCGAAAAGAAGCCGCCATCATCCGGAACTACGCAAATATGTCATCATTTATATCCACTGCAAAGTTGTGATCCGATTTGGGTCGAAAGCTGGACAAATGGGACTATGGTTATCACGATAAACCATGTTAAAGAGTTTCAATTCACTGCAAAGCAAATGTTATGAACTACCACAACACAACAGTCGATGCCCTACCCATTCGAACGGCATCCGTCGGTCGGCCTACTCAGGTACACACAATTGTAAATTGGACTTCCCGAGGTCACCTGTCCATACATTACAGGCGTGGGCCCAGAGTCGTCCTTCTCAGTCATAAACCCTGATAGTCTCAGCCCGGATCTCCGGTCACAACATGGGACATAGACATCTGACTAATACAAAGATGGTTCAGTCCATAACAAAACAAATATAGGTCTCTACGACCCTAAATTCTAAGACCATAGTCCCCACTGATTAGTCTTTTGCCTTTTAATCAAAGGTCATCGACCATTCGATGTAATTAAGGGCTCGTGTAAGATCACGGCCTGGAATGTACAAGATCTCAGGATCTCTGGAATAAAAATTCGCGTTACGATATCTCTTCTTGTGTACTTTTGTGAATGCTTGTGATTGTCTATGAATGTTTCTATTACTCAGAACCCCAGAGCAACAATATACAATATACATTCAGAAAATGTTAATAGTCCATTTTCTAGTTCTAACAAACTGGCGACTCTGCTGGGGATGGCTTACAACATACCAGAATCTCTGGTTATGTCTGAGTATAGAAGCGCTCTAAGATTAATCATTTGTAAACGTGAACGCATACGTAAGATGTTTATCGCAAGGTATAATGTTTCGGCGCCCTCAGGCACCAAACTGGCGACTCTCAACGGGAACGTTCTTCCCTTCATCTTTAAGGCAATAGACGATAAATTAAAGGTTTTCAAACCCACAAATTTCCACAACTACACGCATTTGTCTTCTTCTTGCTTATTACTATTAGTTTATGCACCACGATCGATGTGTTCACGCTCCCGGCCGCATTTATGAACTATTCTAATGATTTTCTGACACCACAGAATTAGCAAGATGCTAGAACAAACAAAAGAAATGGCATGCTTGATGACCAGTTCGTGCACCTTCCTTGCCACCGGAGGCTTCAGCTTCCCCCGTTCCACCGCAACTACAAACCCAAGCTCAGAATGGCAGTTGGTTGAGACCCGAAGGCAGAAGAGGGAACATTAGAAAGCTGTCATTATAACAGCGTATAGGAAGGCAAACGTTGCACGACCTCGCCCCGTAATCAGGAGACAGTGGCAGCCGAAGCAAGAGCAGAAGATCCTTATCAATAGGCAGGTCATATCAGCCAAGCCTGCAGCGCCCGCGATGACAGTCGAGCAGTTCCCGCCGTTGTCCAAAGCCGCTCGCACATCGTAAAAGACTACTAAGCCCACACATGTAAAATCCAAGCCCGCAACGACCCTTGAATCGAAACAGAGATCGGCTCAGAAAATCCCGTTGGCGCAAGTAGTAACGGTCTAAGTGGCCGAACAAGAAGAAGAAGAACCTTATGAGGTAGAAGAATTGCCCACATTCCAAGATCAGATCGATAAATTGGTCGAGGCTAATCGCGAGATAAACGATTAAATGAGGGCTATCTAAGAAGCCTTGACCACTCTGATAGCGCAGAATGCCACTAGAAGTATCGCGCCGCCCACCCGTCAGTCGGCAGAGGATTCTCAAGGGGCAGCAGAAGGTCCGGCTGAGCTTGAGCTGCCCATCCAACTCAGGGTTGCGCCAATAGGACGTGCGCCGCTTTTCGCGTCTCCCGTATCACGAAAAGAGTTATCCCAAACAATAGCCCATATGATGCACAAGAAAAAGAGAAAGAGAGGAAAGGCAACTACAAATATTGGGTCCCATACCCACCAGAGGTAGAAGAGGTACCATTCCCGGCCAATTTAAGATGCCCGGATTTTGGAAAGTTTGACGGCAAAGGATCACCGGAAGAGCACATCACCACTTCTTGACTACGTTAGGAAACTGGTCTGCAGTCCCGCAGTACTACATGTGGGCTGTTCGGATCTACCCTAACAAGGAAGGCCTTTCAATGGTACATGTCGCTATCGGCCGGCTCTGCAAGGACATGGGAGCAAATGCAGGACACCTTCATCTCAAAGTTCTTCGCGACAGAGAGAGAAATCTCGCTAACAGACCTAGCAATGGTCAGACAGAGAAATGGTGAACCAGTCGAGAAGTTCATCGACTAATGGGGAACCACAGCGGCTCAATGTCGTGAATTACCTAGCGAAGGTGAGCAGATGAAGATGTGTCTAAGGGCTCTAGACCCGATGATCTCGTATGGCTTGTCAGGCAATACCTTCAACTCATTTCGCGAGCTGGCGACGAAAGCGCATCTGGTGGAGGAAACAGCATCCCGGGTAAACTTCAGACCCGAGAGACAGAAGATAGAGGTGGGAAGAGTAGTAGAGACTCACCAGGTTGACAAGAGCAGGGACCAGAAAGAACGAAAACGTCCCACTGCCGATTATGGGCCAGAGATGAAAACAACAGTCATACAAGACAAGAGTAAAAGGCCCTATATACCCAAACGCGTATCAATAGCCGAGAGAGAAAGGGCGAACGGCCCATACACATTCGATATGGCCGATCTAGTTCCGATCATGGAACAATTGATCGAAGAAGGCTTAATACGTCTACCAGAACCTGTCCGTCCCCATGAAATCGGACGAATAAATGATTCCTACTGTAAATATCATCAATGCATCAGCCACCAGACAGAAGATTGCTTCTCCATGAAAGGAAGGATACAATGGTTGATTAATCAAGGGGTCATTAGCATGAAGGTACCTGAGACAGCAAAGGAGACAGCTGGGATGATTTCAGCAATCCCAATGGAAGATGACACCAACCGATCGACCTCGTTCCCTGAGCCGACGGAACCATGGACCCTGGTCAGTAGCAAGAAAGGACTTAAGAACAGAAGAAGGCTCGTTAACCGAAGGAAGAACAGAGGAGGAGGAAGGAGAGAAATGTTACAAGGGCAGGTACAACCCGTGACAGACATGGCACATTGCGGAATGGTGTCGTTCGTCGAACAAGTACCGACCGAAGGGATCCCACAAGCAGTTAAGGAGAGGTTGACGCGGTCATCTTATGATCAGGAAAGCAAATGCCTGACTGTACCCCTCCAAGACCAGACGACCCGATACAAGAAGACAGTACCCCTAACAGACCACAAGAGAGACCCCGCCTGCAGAAATCGAAAGAGAAGGTCGCCGAAGCCACGACCGGTCAGCCAAGCCCAAGACCAGTGCCGTATGATATGGTGTCACACTTACGGAAGGTTCCCGCCCGTCTAAGTATATACGATGCTTTATGTCTCTCAAAAGTATACAAAGAAATGTTAATCAATGCCTTACTTGATAGTGAAATCAGGGATTTCATGATGATAGAGATAGAAGAAGAAATGAATAATACAGACAAATTTTGGGAGGGGTATATGCCAGTGTCACAAGTCATGCATGTCAACCATCCTTCGACAATCACTTTCTCAGAAGAAGACCGCACGATTGAATTAATAGACCATAATCGTCCGTTGATGGTCACAGGAACAATCAGGGACACGAAGGTTAAAAGGTGCATGATAGATGACGGGTCTGCCGTAAATATTATGCCATTAAAGACATTATAGAAACTGAGTTACAGGCAATCAGCGCTACGCACAAGTCTCATGATGATTCAAGGGTTCAATCAAGACAGTCAACACACACTTGGATCAATCACGGTGATGTTAGAGATTGAAGAACTGACGACAAAAATAATGTGTCAGGTAATCGATGCAGTGACAATGTACAACCTCCTCTTGGGGAGGCCCTGGCTCTATCAGAATCGCATAATCCCTTCAACGTATCTCAATGCTTCAAATACAACAGAGACGGGGCCCAATACAGGGTAGCGGCAGATCCAAAGCCATATACGATAGCTGAATCATTTTTTGTCAATGCAAAATATTACAACTTGTTCAATAGCGGCGAAACCAGTGAAAAGCTCGATGTAATGAAGAGAGAGCATGGTGCAAGACCCCGAGTTGAGAAGCTTAGGCAGAAGAGCAAACCCCAGCCCGTCACTCAGGGAAGACCCCGACATCAGTTGGAAAATCAACCTCAGCCGATCACGAAGAAGTTCTATGTGGTACCGCAACATCTGCGTCAGCCAGGACAGTCCGTATTAAAACTGATTTCGGATCAACACATGAGCATGCTCAAATCCAGCTTCAATATGCCAATACCCAAGATAGGAAGAACCAAGCCATTCCCGAAAGCTCCAAGCTAATTCATCGTGCCTTCAAGAGATATCACCCAGAAAGATATCAAGTTTCACTCAGGGCCAAGCCAGCCAGTACCATCAGAAGAGAGGGAAGAGGGAAGAGGATCTGCCAACCCCGACTGATAGAAGAGAAGAGATATAGCAGAGCCAGCCGGAAGATTATGAGGAATATGAAATTCTTCGGTCAAGGTTCAGACACAAAGAAAAGATTGCTAGCTCCATTTGAAGAATATAAGCAAGTATACAGAAACGGAGAAGGCCTAGGAACCAAGGCGAGCGTGAACATGGTGACCATCGGCCTGATGGAAGAAATTCAAGTGCAAGATCCTATTGATATTATCCAGCCAAGAGTCGCACCCGTGTAACTAGAAGATGGCGGACAACCGACGATTGATGAACTTGAAGAGGTGAATTTGGGCACCCCCGAAGAACCCAGGAATACATATTTGAGCAGAAACGTCCCGGAAAATGAAAGAGAGAGATACATGTAGTTATTGAAGGAGAATAAGGACATCTTCGCCTGGACATATTCAGAAATGCCGAGGCTCAGTCCGACAATTGCCATGCACAAGCTGAGTATCATGAAGGAAAAGAAGCCAGTGAAACAACCTCAACGACGATTTCATCCTGATATTGTACCTAAGATTGAAGAAGAAATCAAGAAACTGATTAAGGCCGGGTTCGCTCGAGAGGTGAAATACCCCCGATGGATTTCGAATATCGTGCTAGTCAAGAAGAAGAACGGGCAGATCCGGGCTTGTGTTGACTTCCGAAATCTAAATGAAGCCTGCCCTAAAGACGATTTTCCCCTCCCAATTCCAAAGCTGTCGATTGACAGCACCACAGGATATGCAATAATGTCCTTCATGGATGGATATTCGGGATATAATCAAATTCGCATGGCCTCGGAAGATGAAGAAGCTACAGCCTTCCGTACGACTCTCGGCATCTACTGTTACCGCGTAATGCCCTTCGGATTAAAAAATGCAGGGGCAACATATCAGCGTGCAATGCACGTTATATTCCAAGATATGATGCACAAGCACGTTGAGTATTATGTAGATGATTTGGTTGTAAGGTCGGCTGATCATGAACAACACAGGGAACATCTGAGACAAGTATTCCAGCAATTGCGCAAGAAGAGTCTCCGTATGAATCCGTTAAAGTGCGCGTTTGGGGTCGCGTCCGGTAAATTCTTAGGTTTTGTTATCAGGCACAGGGGCATAGAGATCAACCCCGCCAAGATTAAGGCCATCAGAGAAATACCAGCACCAAAAAATCTAAAACAGTTGAAGAGTTTTATAGGTCGCGTGGTATATCTGAGAAGATTCATTTCGAACTTGGCTGGTCGTTGTCAACCGTTCGCCCGCCTCAACAAAAAGGACGTTAAGTTTGAATGGGATGACGCTTGTCAGAAAGCTTTCGATTCACTAAAAGAAATGCTTGGGAATTCTCCAGTCCTTGCCACCCCAATCAAGGGAAAGCCGCTGATTCTATACATCGCAGTGGGTGATAACTCACTGGGGGCACTCCTGGCACAGAAGAACGAAGAAGAGAAGGAGAACACTCTATATTACTTGAGCCGCACTCTGGTAGGGGCCGAATTTAACTACTCGGCAATCGAGAAGATATGTCTTGCTCTCATTTTCGCCGTGAAGAAACTTAGGCATTACTGCCACTCACACCAAACTACATTGATATCCAAGGCGGACCCGATCAAATTCCTCATGAACCGGCCTATACTGTCTGGGCGTTTAGCTAAGCGGGCCCTTCTCCTCTCTGATTCGACATCACATACGTCCCGGCCCGAGCCATTAAAGGACAGGCAATCACAGATTTTCTCACTGCACATCCGGTCCCGAGCAGCGAAGAAATGCAATGTGATCTCCCAGATGATCAGGTTATGATGGTCGGAGAACCACGACTCTGGCAGATGTACTTTGACGGAGCCTTCAGGTCGACAGGGGCAGGAGCAGGGGTTATATTTATCAGCTCGCAGGAAGATTTGCTGCCCTACTCATTTACGATTGTGCCAGCTTGCACTAATAATGAAGCAGAGTATCAAGCCCTTATCATCGAACTACAGCTCGCATTAGATATGCGAATCAAGGCGATACAGATCTATGGTGACTCCAGGCTGGTCATCGGACAGCTGACGACAGAATATGAGGTTCACAAACCTAAGTTGTCACCTTTCTGCCACCAAGCGCAATCACTATTCGACCAGTTTCGTAATAGCAACATTTCACATATATCGAGGCAAGAGAATGTACAGGCCGATGCATTGGCCAGCCTAGCCGCTGCTCTGGCTAATCCCGGAGGCAGCCCACTTCAAGTAACAATCGAAGAAAGAATGATCCTACCAACAACCGTATTGCGTGGCGGTGAATCAAGCGTGAATCCCATCTGTTGCTTCGAAATCACAGAAGAAAATGACTGGAAAAGGCCATTCATCGACTACTTGAAATATGAATTTTTACCAGAAGAGCCCAAGATGCGCACGCAGGTCAGGAGGCACTGGTTCATTCATAATACAGAATGACGTCCTTTACAAGCGTTCGTATGAGGGAATGTTGTTGCGTTGCTTGGACCAAGATGAAGCGTATGCCACATTGAAGGACGCTCACGGAGGAGAGTACGGTGCTCACCAAGGAGGCAAGAACTTATATCACTGTGTCCGACACATGGGGTATTATTGGCCCACGATGACAAAAGATGCGATAGAATATGTCAAGAAGTGTCATCAATGCCAGATCCATGCAGATATAATACACTCGCCACCGGAAGAGTTACATCAATCAGTAATATCTTGGCCTTTCGCCGCCTGGGGCATGGACGTGAGCGGACCGATCAGTCCGCCATCCTCTCAGGGGCACTAATACATTCTTGCTGCAACCGATTATTTCTCCAAATGGGCTGAAGCAATTGCCCTAAGAAATGTGAAAGCCAGACATGTCGAAAGTTTCATTCGTCATGCCATATTATATCGACATGGTGTTCCTGAAAGAATCACCACCGACAACAGAACACCCTTAAAAAATGCCACTATCGATAAGCTGTGCACAAAGTTCAAGATCAAGCACTGCTATTCATCGCCTTATTATCTCCTACGAATGGGCTGGCCGAGGTATTCAATAAGACTATCGTGAAGATTCTGAAAAAGACAGTGGTAGAGAATAAGAAAGACTGGGACAGATGATTACTCGAAGCATTATGGGCATACAGGACCACATACTGCATAGCCACTCGAGCTACACTCTACTCGTTGGTGTACAGTACAAAAGCTGTGATCCCGATGGAGATACAGGTTGAGTCACTATGGGTCGCACTCCGACACTCCTTGAGGACCGAGTACAATGCCAAGATCAGAATGAGCGAGTTGGATGATCTAGATGAAAAGAGACTCGCCGCTCAGCAAAGGCTTGAGATATATCAGAAACAAATCTCAGCCTCATACGATAAACGAGTCCGCGGTAGGTCATTCAAAAGGGGCGACTTGGTGCTAATGATGAAATGTTCGGCACTGGCCCAAGCTCCCAAGAGTAAATTCGATCCGAAATGGGATCCGGTGTGTATCATCGATGAAGTGTATTCCAATGGAGCCTATCGGGTGATAGATTGCAAAGGACAGGGAGTCAGTTCGCCGATGAATGGTCGATTTTTGAAAAGATATTATACTTGACGCAAGCTTATCGTTGTGACTTGTAAACACCCCATTAGAGGGAAAGAGTAGCGAAATAGATACCAAAAGAAATGATACCACACAGTAGCTAAAATCAAAGTAGTAATCATCCGTTTTGTGCTTCCATAGGTATCAGAAAGTCGCTAAGACTCAGGACACATCAAATATGGCACCCCGCCCTTTCCAAGACCATTGAGAATCGGAGAAGCCTTTAACCAAGACTCGATCACGTCCTTGTTCACACAAGCAAGGGTTTGAGTCCTTGCAGGGGACACTCTTTCCCGAATAACTCAATCAGTTGGCATTCAAACTCAAATAAAATGACAATTGGACTTAAAGACACAATATAAGTGCAAAATGACAATAGTATACATATCATTACAACATCCGCTACAACATGTTTTAAAAGTTACAAACAAAGACTATCATAGTTCAGCCGTCTAAGTTCTTCATACATTGTTCTAACATATCGATCGCAGAACTTTGGATACCCCTTTGTGCCGCCTCTGCTTCAGCCAAAACTTGTGCAGGTCGGGGACGTTCTGAAGAAACTGCTGCAGTTCTGTGACCTGGGCCTCTATGTCATTGCACTGCGCCTCATGTTGATCAAGAGACAACTGCAAGCGAGCTTTCTGACTGGTAAACTTGGAAAAGTTTAGGTGAACAATCAGATGCTCAGCCTGCCGCCATGCTATTTCACTATCAATCTCCTCTAGACGCTCTGTGGCCCCTTGATACCCAGTACTAGCGACTTGCCAATTTTGCCTCGCCGCAGCCACGTCTGACCTGTGAAGTTCTAGCTTTGGAAGAAGGGACTGCAACTGACTTCGCTTCTCCTCAATAGAAGGATCAGGTCTGAGATGCTTTGCACCAATGACACGAGCCATCCCCTCCTTGAACCAGACCACGTGATCGACCATCGAAGAGACGTCAATCCCGAGCCATGTGGCATTATGTTCAAGCGCTTGCAGCCCTTCATCCAGAATACACCATTCATCCTCATTCTTCAAAGAATCGATGATAGTCATCAGAAGACTCTTCAAAAGGTTTGCCTTTATCTTTGATAAGCCTCGAAGAGAAGAAGTGAGTGCTTCAGGCAAAACCACAGGGGCAGGGGCACGGATTGGAACTGCTGCTGACGAAACAAACGATAAACATTAGTATAGGGAAATCGTCATAAAAAAAGCAGTCAAGACAGTAAAAGCAAGTGATATACCAGCAACTTCAGGAATGTCAACAGCAAGAGCACTGGATGAGGCAGTCGGCACGAATGACACTGGGGCAGGTTCCGTTACTCCCTCGGTCAATGGTTCAGGTAATTCTGGAGAAGATAGCACCACGATCTCGGGAATATTGGCATCAGAGGCTGGCCCAACAGCAGGAGGAACTTCGGCGGCAAGCTCGGCTGATGATGGTACAACGGCAGAAGGTGCATTTAAGACAAGTTCAGTTAATGACAGCTCGATAGAAGGAGGAGCTCCCACAGCAAGTTCAGGCACACTTGATTCGATAGTAGGGACTGCAATCCCTTCCGCTGCGGCAATGACCATCGCTTCGGGAACCGTGCTCTTACTAGCTTCAGCCTCTACCTCAGGAGGATCAGGAGGAAGGATGGATTCAGCAGGTGCTTCATCGTCCAGATCCATAAAGATCGCTCCCGTGTTCTCCTCGGGGGCAGACCTCTCATACACTGGCTCGCTCTCATTACTCTCCCCGGTATGGCGGTCTTCACTTGAGTTGGCCTGAGAGCTCAATTCACCCTCTTCCCTGGCCTCTCCTGCACTATCAGCCGGAGCGTCACCGATCTCTTTGGAGAGTCATCTCCGCGAACACTCGGCTTTGTGCAATTTCCACATATCCTTTATCTTCTTGCCCCCACAAACGACAGGAAAACTAGGGGCAGTTTTCACCCGAGGACCAGTGTGCTCAGTCGGAACCCCTCCATCGCCATCATCACCATCATCATTGCCATCATCACCAGCACCAGCACCGCCCATAGTGTTGTCACCACCTCTATCACCACCATCAACGTCCTCGTCACATTCGCCCATACCTTGACCACCATCGACAGCATCATCATCACCATCATCATGGCCACCAGCATTGCCCATATCATAATTATCATCACCATCGCCCTCTTCATCAACATCACCTTCATTTCCCCCTCTTAGAGCATCACCTTCTTCAGGCAACTCATCTATGGGCCCAAGGGGTGGGAATTCTGGCTCCTCTAATGTTACATTTCTCTCCCCATGAGCGACCCAACCTTCCAGAGCATGTTCAAGTTTTTCGTGGTTGATCACTACATTCAGGGAGGTCTTGAGTCTCTCCGTGCCCGGCACCGCAGGCTGATGAAGATTTTCTGATACGTAACCAAGCCCGTCAGCAGGGGTGGGGTTAACAACAGGAGGCGTGACGAAGACGAGCTCAGTGACAAGCATTTTATTTTGAACCAACGCATACTGGTTAGCCCACCACCTCATCCATCCAAAAGAAGCCCCGGTGAAACACTGTGTCCCCGGGATGGCAAAAGACAACCGGTCCCAGTCAACATAAGTTGCCGTCACATCCACTTCCAATGGATGGGCCCAACACCATACGCTCGTTGCTCGCGCGTCATCGACTCCAATGTCTCGGGCACCCCTTGGTCATACCCGAACTGGCGGGCGAAGCGATTAGGATAGTAGGGTTCCCTCCAGAATTCTAACCCTTCGCGAAGCGGCAACGACAATGGGCGAATCGCTGTCAAGAAGGAACGCTCGTAGTAATCAATGCTATCGTTGTTTGTGCACATGATCAATTCTCTGCTTCGGGTACCGGAGAAATGGTAGAAATATACATCATCGAACCGTGCTATGTGTTCACTCCCCAAGTGTAGGGTTGCGAAGTAGTAATAATTCGGAAAGACCGAGTATCGTTCCCACAGAGATTTATGAATGGGTATTCTTAGAAATTGCCTAAAATAACTAGTAATTAAGATCCTATTAAGAATTAAAGCTGGAAAATAGCAATTTGGGTTTAAACAGTGAATGTATAAGGTAATTTCAATCTAAAAAGGCACTGGAGCTCCAAGGATCCACTTTTGATAAGTTTCAATGCATCAACACAACTAGGTCTCTCATGACTCAATCGGAATCGAATTCATATCTCTATCCGATTGGAATATAGAGCAATTCAATCAGCAATTATCCAAAATCAGTGTTTATTCATTGATTTGATTCCCACAACCATGCTCAGGCCTTGGGCACACTCAATTGTGTAGGCCAAGCCTCTTTCTAATCTAGTTGAGATTCACAACCATAGCTTTCATCAAATCCTGTCACTAAACTTGATTACAACTAATGATTAAAACTCTAATTAAATTAAAATCAATCAACAAACAACTATTTCAGATTGTTCAAATAGATACTAACTTTAGTTGCATGAGTTCCCACATGAAAATCAGGCCATTGCATACAAGGCAATCAAAGAATCTACCATGCCCGGAGTCGATGATAGATCAATGAAATACACAAATATAAACAATGCTCAGAAGGTAAGCTACCAAGCTTAGAATCACTAAGAATCACATGAGCCCGGAGTCATCAAGAGATCAAAGTAAAACCAATCTAGTACTTGATTCAAACTCACATTAACTAAAAATTCTTCAATTAAAACATAAAAGGAAACCTAGGTTGCATCAATCCATCAAAAATAAATCAAAAGCTTCACCTCTTAGCCCTAGCTAAGAGGTTTTAGTTCATCTCTAACATCCTTGAACTAGAAGCCTCAAAACAAACATAAAAACTACTAAAACAGGAAGAAAACTAGAAACTCGAAGTAGAATCCGTCTCCTAAGCAATCCCCACATCCTAGCATGCCTTGGTATGAAGGGAAGAAGTCCTTTTATAGCTTAGAGGTGTCCATTGCGTAAGAAACTTCTAGATTTCGCGTAAGGATACGCACTTGCGCAGAGAAATTCGGCGCCCGATTTAGAAACTGCCCGTTTTTGCATGGCCGACCGGTCGGACGACCAATCGGACTGGCCTGACCGACCGGTCACGACCGGTCGGACCTATTAAATGGATCGGTCCAGGGAGTGCTGAAAGAGGGACGACCCGTTGGCCGACCGGTCTGGACCGGTCGGACTGGGCTGGCCGACCGGTCGCGACCGTCGGACTGTGTTGTCCTTCATACAGCAGCCTCTAATGATGTGGCCGACCGGTCCTGACCGGTCGAGCTTCCTTGGCCGACCGGTCGTGCGACCGGTCTAGGACCTTTTTCTCTTCATTATTTCTTTCTTTCTTTCCTTTCTCTCCTTGCTTTCTTCTTCCACCTTTTGCACTTGATCTTGTGGTCTTCAATGCTTGTACAATATCTCTATTTAGCCTTGAATCAGTGAAATCTCCATCTTTTCCCTACAATCACAAATCATGCATTAGAGTAGTCCTTTAAACGTGTAAACCGTGCATAATGAGTGATGAATTGGGGTTAGAATATGCACAATTAAGAGCTCAACACTATGCTGTCTTCAATAGTGGTCAAATTATGACCAATCATCTTCTCCTTCTGAAAGAAATGTAGCGGAAGCTTCCCTTCTTTGATATAATCTCCACGCCGCGCACCGTAGACCCAGGGGAAGTATACCCCGAGCCAGCCGGAGAAGAAATGCCACCCACAGTAGGCCAAGTTCATCCCGTAAGCAATACGCTCCTTATTGCTGATGATGTAGCCAAATGCCCGATAGATAGAGCACAGGGCCACTGGAGCTAGCGCATATCAATGACCGTTCGCCAGAGCTCCTACGACGGCAAAACATAATACTCTTATATTATCCGCTTGCTTGGAGCTCGGCAGCGCTACGCAGCTGAGCCAGTATGTTAGGAAGCCGGCTAGCTCGTAGGTGGGGGAGAGCTTATTGGGACGAGGGAAGTTCTCTTTCATTCACTTCTCCAAGAATGCCTTGCCCCCACGGCCTTCGTCATAAGCCGCGTAGTCCAAGCTGAAAGAAAAGAAACAAGGTGTTAACAAAAGAAAGAGAGGTATAATTAAGTAGTGATGTACAGCTCATAACGAAACACTTACTTCAGACCATGGCTGAAGTAAACCAGCCAATCCTTGAATGGAAGTTTGTCCTTGAAACCCCAGAACTGAGGAAGCTCTGCGAATAACTCATAACAGGCCTCAGAAAAGAAGCCTTCGTTGACGCCCTTCTTCTTCCGCGACAACTCATCGTCGCTCGGGACCCACTCGTCGTAGATCCTCCCATGGATAGGGAGACCTGCAATCCGGTTAAGATCCCAGAGCGAGATGCTCATCTCACCACATGGCATATGAAAAGAGTTGGTGATAGAACACTAATGATTGAGGAAGCCTTTGTAAACCCAGGGCTCCAGACAGAAGTAGCTTGATGTCGCCTCGATGGCCTTATATAAACCAACTGCCCTTAGAGTGGCCCTGTATTGTTCTAAGATACGATTCGCCCATGCTTCGTAACTGGGGTGGAGGATCAGATGGCCGCGGGTTCGGAACGCTCCGATCAGCCAAACTTCAGTATCCTCTAAATGATGAAACCGCTGGCGAAGGGTCTCGAAATAATGCTTGGGGAAAGGCTAATGAGGGCTGTAGTTCGGCTCCAAGAAAATCATGTCCTTCATACCAAGGATGGACTGGCACTTCTCATTCTTGGACAAAGAGCAGCTGAGAAATGGTGTCGGGCTGGAGGTCCAAGTACCAACGCTGTAGAAGGAATTGCTTCGGCAGATGTCAGACGGTTCGATGCTTGGAAGGGAGCGCTGCCGTTGGTAACTCTTCGAATACTGAATGTA
This sequence comes from Liriodendron chinense, assembly GCA_003013855.2. Taxonomy (NCBI): domain Eukaryota; kingdom Viridiplantae; phylum Streptophyta; class Magnoliopsida; order Magnoliales; family Magnoliaceae; genus Liriodendron; species Liriodendron chinense. The sequence continues at coordinate 235,482 of PVNU02004149.1, read as the reverse complement.
TTCTCGGGTATAAGGGTAACTTATGATGAGCGGCGAGGTGACGAGCTTGAAAGTGGACCAGGCCACCTTCATCTTATCGGACTTGGACTTGGCCTGGTCTCCAAGTACACCTGTTTGGCACCCTTACCAGCTCGCTTTGGACGGCCACGCTTAGCAGTCTGCACGAGAATTGACGGGCTCACTTCATCGTCTTCAAATCCCACGATCTCATCTGATCGGAAGCCACGCAAGGGAGCGTACCAAGCATCCCATTGTTCTTATGTGCCCCTATTCGGAGGAGGCGGCACAACTCGATCACAGAGGATCCTTCGTTGCATATTCTTGGAGAGCGTTAGGATACGCTCGTAGAAGTTGAATGTCTCCGGAGGGAGGAACCATTGTGGATTTTGGTCGGACGGCCTGGTAGCCTTCTTCGGGGTCGCGCGCTTGAGCTTTGACGGAGTTAGTGGTGGGACTGAAGGGCCAGCTTGCGATGGATCACTAGCCATCTTACTCTGCAGGAAGCACACAGAAAGATCAGATCCAGGTCAAAAGAAGAAATCCACATGAAGGTATGCCTAAAACCTCATAAAGTGAGTCATTAAGATCGCGTCTCCGGCTTAGCATGATCTGGAAACCCCTAAGCATGCAAACCCCTACTCCCCTTTGGAACAACTAAGCACATATACACTAATATAAGATGGAGGGGAAGGGGCTTACACCCTTAGAAAAAGGCTTGAACAAGCCGATCATTTAGACGTTCAAAACACCACAAGGCCTTGGGACCTGGGTGCGTGAGGTCCCATGCACCCTAAAAATCCAAAATGCATAAGTTGAATTTCAGGGTGCGTGAGGTCCCACGCACCCCAAAAATGTCCAATATTCGCCAAGTTAAATTTCAGGGTGCGTGATGTTTCACGCACCCCAAAATACATCCAAAATTTGTCAAGTTACAATTCAGGGTGCGTGTGACCCCACGCACCCTTAAAACTGACCAAAACCCAATTGTTGGGTGCGTGGGGGCCAAAACCCTCCGATGAATTCGACGAAGGGTGCGTGAGGTCCCACGCACCCATAAAAATGTAATTTTTTATGCAAAATACATTATTTGGGTGCGTGTGACCCCACGCACCCTTGAAAAGGATCAAAACCCAATTTTCAGGTGTGTGAAGGGCCAAAACCTTTAAAATACTCTGACAAAGGGTGCGTGGCCCCCCACGCACCCCAAAATCCAGAAATTCCCCCAAAGTTAAAAAATTAATGGGTGCGTGATATCCCACGCACCCCTAAAACATTCAAAATAAAAGTTTGAATTCTTGGGTGCGTGAGATCCCACGCACCCAGAAAATCAGCTCACCTTCAATTTCGAGGTGCGTGCGGATTATTTGGGTGCGTTGGAGAGATTATTTGGGTGCGTTGGCGATTAAACGGGTGCGTGGGAGGGGCTGGAAAATCCAATAAAGAAATGAGAAATGACGAGAAAATGGCTCTCCTCTATATAAAGTAAGGACCCAACAGTCCGATACATCACACTGAATAGTCATATATCCATCGCAACGCAACGGAGGGGCAACTGTTGGGGTCCCAAAATGTAGGCGCCCTCAAAACAAGCACAATAGCCGCACAACTCCGAAAGAATCCCACAAAAACGCCTTCCGGTGCATGCAAAACGAAGATTTACAAAAATTCCCTTAGCCAATTCTGGCTGAAATCTCCAGCGGGCCCCGCGAATTGTTGAACCTCCAATTTATACATTGCATTGCCCACTACATGACATTATATGCATGTTTTTCATGATTAAAAGGCCCATCTAACGCATGTTTTGTGATTGTAGGGATGAGAGCAGACTTCACTCAATTGGAGACAAAAAAGGGTCCATTTAGAACTTGTGAATGAAGGTCCAAGGTGGAACAAAGAAGGAAGAAGAAAGAGGGAGAAAAGAGAATAAAGAAAAGAAGAAAAAGAAGAAGAATGGCAAGTCCGACCGGTCGGCCACACCTGCGGAAACCATTGGAAGGACCAGTTGGTCCGACCGGTCTTGATCGGTCGGCCAACCGGTCGGCCATCTCTCTGGAAACTCGCTGGAACAAGACCATAAGCTGGTCCGACAGGTCGTGACCGGTCGGCCAACCCAATTCGACTGGTCTTGACCGGTCGGCCAGCAGGCCATTCTCCTATTGCACTCCCTGGACCGTTAGACAGGTAGGTCTGATCGGTCGTCCGACTGGTCGGTCATGCAGAAAATCAAGAAACTTCTAATTCCGGCTCCGAGATTTTCTGCGCAGTGCGTAACCTTACGCAAATTCTGGATGTTTCCGACGCAAGGGGGCTTTCCCACTATAAAAGGACACCTAGAGGCTCTTCCTAGGTCATCATAGAAGCTAAGGGACGTGGTTCCAGAGAGAGGAAGCTGTCGTGGAGCGTCTGCAACCCTCTAATTTCCGGTTTTTCTAGTTTTTATGCTTTCTATTATGAGTTCTAGTTGTAGTATGACAATGCTCGGCTAGAATCTCTCAGCTAAGGCTGAGAGGTGAAGCTTGTAGCTAATTTCATGTTTGATTTAAGTTAATTCAAGTACTTTTTAATTCAAATTTGGATTTTTCATATTCTAGTTCTTAAGTTGGTAGTTTGAGATGTTTTATGAGAGTTCATGTGCTCCGGACATGGATTCCTTGCAATTCTCTGAGATTATCATATTGTGTTTGTTTAGGTTCGAATTATGGTAACCCTTGAGCAAGTCATAGTCCATAGGCATGACTGTTACTCCGAAGGCTAGGATTTTGAATCCTACATGTGTTGAATGAGACTAGAACTTGGAAGTTCAGTTTGAATGGAATTGAATGTGCTTGAATGCTTATTTTCCAACTAGATGAGAGATAGGACTTCAAATCTAGTTGTGCTTTATACTTGGATTGATTGGATTGACTTGCTACAAGTGGATCCTTGAATGCCTTAGTACTTTAAATTACAGATTTTCCATTAAGTTACTGTTTTAGTTTAATTACTCAATTGAATCCTATTTCTTGCAAAACTGAGTTGCTGGAATAGTTTGAAAGTTATTTCCAATTCCCTGTGGATCGACCTCTGTCTTACCGAGTTTTATTACTACATCGCAGCCTTACACTTGAGGCGAGCGAACACGAATCACCATGATCAGAACCGTCCGTAATCAAACCTATAACTTCGTTATCATCTATGATGAACAATGCATGTGATCGCACGATCCAACGGGCCCTACAAACTCATCAGAATTCAAAACCCAATTTCAAAAGTTCAAAAGTCCGTCCACGCACCCATAAATTTGGGTACACACCCACCCGAAAAATCAGCAAAAATAAGAATTGATTTAGAGGTTGCATGGAGTCCCACGCACCCCAAAACTGGGTCCACGCACCATTAAATTCAACAGATTTCAGGATTTTCATTTAAAGGTATTTTGGTGCCCCACGCACCCCAAAAATAGACCCACGTACCCTGAAATTCCACACGTTCCAGGACTTGGATTAAAGGTGTTTCGGAGTCCCACGCACCCGAAAAATAAGGTCCCACGCACCCGAAAAATCCGATATTTGCGGAACCTATTTCTGGGTGCGTCGGATCTCCGCAAGTCAATTTTAAGGTGCGTTGAGGGTATTTTAGGGATGCGTGGCACGTGACAGCCCCTCATTGGTGGAGTTTCGGTATCTTCGGCTATAAATACCCCTTCCAACAAGTCATTTTGACATTTTCAAAGAGAGAGAGAGAGCTGCCATCCTCTGGGTATTCGAATTCGCCGAAATACTTTTTCGATCACCGGAAACCCTGCCCGGTCGCCGGAATACCTTTTCGATCACCGAGATTCTTCACCGCAGGTCTGAATCCTGAAAATCACTAAGTGTGGGCACGCACCCATAAAATGGTCCCACGCACCCGAAAAATGGCCATGCATCCATAAATTCGGGTCCCACACATCTATTAATTCGACATAAATAAGACAAGTGTATCGAACTCCCACGGACCCGAAAAATGGCCCACGCGTCCATAAATTCGATCCCACGCATCCATAAATTCGATGTACTTTAGATCTGTTTATTGGTGTCCCACGACCCGAAAAATGGCCCACGTGTCCATAAATTCGAGTCCCATGCGTCCATAAATTCGACGAAATTCAGATTTGCATATTCGGTCCCACACACCCGAAAAATGCCCCACTTATCCATAAATTCATCAAGAATCCAGTACTCTAATTTAAAGGTGCGTTGGAGCCCACGCACCCGTAAATTAAGTCCCACGCATAAAAAAAATCAGCCAATTACAGAACGTATTTACAGGTGCACCGGACTCAGGTTTAAGTGTTTTTGAGTTCCGTTTGGGCCTATTTTGGGTATTTCGAGCTTTCCAGACGCAATGGAATGGTTAAATGGACGTTTCAGGATCTCTAAATGAGCAGAACTACGCATCTTCAAGGTTCGACCCGATTCGACGTGTTGAATGAAATGACTTCTTGAAAAGAAGCCCCCAGTATCCGGAACTACGCAAATATGCCATCATTTATATTCACTGTAAAGATGTGATCCGATTTGGGTCGAAAGCTGGACAAACGGGACTATGGTTATCACGATAAACCATGTCAAAGAGTTTCAATTCACTGCAAAGCAAATGTTATGAACTGCCACAACACAACAGTCGATGCCCTACCCATTCGAACGGCATCCGTCGGTCGGCCTACTCAGGTACACACAATTGTAGATTGGACTTCCCGAGGTCACCTGTCCATACATGACAGGCGCGTGCCCAGAGTCATCCTTCTCAGTCATAAACCCTGTAGTCTCAGCCCGAATCTCCGGTCATAACATGGGACATAGACATCTGACTAATATAAAGATGGTTCAGTCCATAACAAAATAAATACAGGTCTCTATGACCCTAAACTCTAAGACCATAGTCCCCACTGACTAGTCTTTTGTCTTTTAATCAAGGGTCATCGACCATTCGATGTAATTAAGGGCTCGTGTAAGATCACGGCCTGAAATGTACAAGATCTCAGGATCTCTGGAATAAAAATTCGCGTTACGATATCTCTTCTTGTGTACTTTTGTGAATGCTTGTGATTGTCTATGAATGTTTCTATTACTCAGAACCCCAGAGCAACAATATACAATATACATTCAGAAAATGTTAGTAGCCCATTTTCTAGTTCTAACAACAGGTTTATTTCGCGTGCCTCTAATAAGTGTCTCCCCTTCTTTAAGCTTCTCCGCACTACTGTAAAAACCAACTGGGAATGGACCCAGCAGTGTGAGGAGGCATTCCAACAACTGAAACGATATATGAGCGCACCTCCTATCTTATCCAAATCTGTCCCACACGAGTAGCTCTTTCTTTACTTATCTGTATCTTCCACGGCCGTTAGTGCCGCCATAATAAGAGAAGATTGTGGGGTCCAAATGCCCGTTTATTATATTTGCCAAGCAATGGTGGATGCCGAAACTCAATATTCCGATATAGAAAAATTAGCTCTCGCCGCAGTAACTGCAGCCCGGAAACTACGACTGTATTTCCAAGCCCACTTTATATTGGTACCTACGAATCATCTGTTAAGACAAGTCCTTCAAAAGCCTGAGGTATCAGGGCTGTTGACTAAATGGGCAATTGAACTCGGTGAACATGATATTACATTTTGCTCAAGAACCGCCACTAAGGCTCAAGTTGTAGCTGACTTTATCGTTGAATTCACATATTCGACCCCGGCCGAATCCATCTCTGACAACGAACCTGCGACTAGTGAGCAGGCCCCCTAGTCGCTTTTTGTAGACGGGTCTTCATGTGCCACCGGCAGCGGAGCCGGTTTGATCCTAATCGCTCCTGACGGATCACATTTTCAATATGCTTTACGATTTGACACTCATGTCTCTAACAATGAAGCGGAATATGAGGCTTTGATCGTCAGCCTCGAACTAGCAAATGCGCTCGCGATACAGAATTTACTTGTTCACAATGATTCTCAGCTCATAGTCAATCAAGTGCTCGGTGAATTCGAGGTGAAAGAGGAGCGAATGGCCTTATACAAGTCTTGAGTACTTATCCTGCTCGCAAAATTAAGCAAATATGAAATAATTCACATTCCTCGCGACAAGAATAAACTCGCAGATTCCCTGGCAAAGTTAGCTTCCGCACCAGAATCCGAGTTAACACGATCTGTTCCTGTCGAACATCTCCATACTCCGATTATTGATCAGTCCGCCCCAAAGTAAGTGGTCACAGTGCATTCCCCTCCATGTTGGATGAATCCCATCGTCCTTTACCTCAAAAGCGGACAACTCCCAGATGATAAAAAATCTGCGCGACAAATTCGTTATCGCGCTTCCAGGTACACCCTACAAAATGAAATTTTACTACATAAAAGTTTTACTTTACCATACTTAAGGTGTCTCCATCTAGAAGAGGCACACCGTGTTCTTGATGAAATACACCAGGGGGCATGCGGTAACCATCTCAAGGGACGATCTTTGGCATAGAAAGCAATGAGGCAAGGGTACTACTGGCCCACCATGAAGGTGGATGCAATCGAATTTTCCAAAAAATGCGACAAATGCCAGCGATATTCTCCAATACCCCATGTATCATCTGAGCAGATGACGCCGATGGATGGCCCTTGGCCCTTCACCCAATGGGGAGTTGATATCATCGGACCATTGCCCACTGGAAAATGTCAGAATAGGTTTGCAATTATAGTAGTCGATTATTTTACCAAATGGGTTGAGGCAGAACCGTTAACCACGATCACCAAAAAGTAGACTACTAAGTTCATGTGGAAAAACATCATATGCCGTTATGGGCTTCCCCACACTATAATCACCAACAATGGAAAGCAGTTTAACAACGCTGTGTTCTCGGAGTTTTGCGAGAAATGGAAGATACGAAGTATTCGAACCTCCCCGTATCATCCCCAGGCTAATGTACAAGTTGAAGCAGTCAATAAGATCATCAAACATTATCTAAAAACTAAACTCGATAAATGTAAAGGTATGTGGCCGGAGCTTCTACCTGAAGTCTTATGGGCCTACAGAATGACAACTCGCACGACAACTGGAGAAACTCCTTTTTCTCTGGCATTCGGCACTGACGCAGTTGTCCCTATCGAAGTCGAAGTACCCTCGTATCGAATTGAGCAGTACGACTCCACGAGCAATTAAGAAGGTCTGAGGCTTCATCTCGACCTCTTGGAAGAAAGAAGGGACGCATCCCGTCTCCAAGCAGCAACTTACCAACAGCGTATAGCTCGCTACCATAACGCAAAGGTTCGACCTAGAGCTTTTCAGGTCGACGATTTGGTCCTCAGACAAAATCTCAGAACGCCTGCTTCGTTCGTTGGATCCGAATTGGGAAAGACCCTTATCGAGTTATCAAAATTTGCGACCAGGTACATATTTTCTCGAAGATATGCGAGGGAGACCCTTACGTCGCCCTTGGCACGTAGAGCATCTACTCTGATATGTTTCTTAACTCGATGTAAATTTTAATGACATCCGAATAAAAATGGATTCTTCTTCCTTCGAGTGTTTGATTGATTCCCAAATTTGGTCGCTACTCCATTTCATGGACACGAATAGCCCTGAAGAGAATACAAACACTCTCTTGACCAAATCTTCTGCCCCCGGCAGAGCCAAAGACTCAATTGATAGGTCAACCTATCTCTAAGTGGATGTGGTCACTCAGACCCCCCTAATTAAGCCTAATTCATTTTCATGAATTTAGTAAAGCACCTAAATGGTTATTGATTCTTGCACAACAAAGAGGTAAACAAAATGCCTATTTTTCATTAAAAGTCTTTCAAATTACAATAGACAGGAGAAGATACATATACTTTGAGTCAGAAGAGGAAAAGGGGAGTAACTTGGGAATTATTCACTCCTCATTCGGAGGAGCTTCTCGACTTTCTACCTCAGGACCCGCTTTAGGAGCACGCCCAGCATCTGTAGCTTCCGTAACTTCATTCTCGGCTGCAGCTCGCTCTCTAGCTGCGACTTCGAAAGCAACTCTATCAAATTGCTCCACTCTAAAGGACGGAGAGATTTATTGCATAACTCTGACCGCGAAGTCGTGACCAGCGATGTATGCTTCATAACACTCATCCTCATAGAGTTGAGAAGTCCGGAACTCCATAACTGCACAGGGACCTTCTTCAGCCACAATCTTGACGTAGGCTGTCCTCTCCTATCCCAGTGGATGGAATCAGCCTTTAACTGGGCAAGGGTCTTCTCAGCATCTTCAAGGCGAGCCCGATAATCCCCCAGCCGCTCCTCGAGGAAGATCTTGTCCTGGCGAAAGATCTCCTTCTCCTTCTCGCTCTTCGTATGTATCTCTTGAAGCCTTGCAAAATTGAGGTCCAATGACTGATAACGATCAGTCAAAGCTTGAACCTTGGCAACGAGGATTTACTTCTCCTCGTTTAACTTGGTGACTAGGGCTTCTTGGGATTTTATTATATGTCGTCCTCCATTGCCTTCCTCTTCTTCTCCTCCTCATCGATGATGCGGCGAGCAGCATCGATGTCACGCCTTTATCCATAGCGTGAGGTCCAGACTCTGCTCAAAGAACCAAAAGTATTGTATTGTCATTTAGATGAGCTCTAAAAAAAGGGGGGGGGGGGGGGGGGGAGGGGAGGACAGAGGGGGAGGGTCATTACCTGAATTAATCTCACTCCAATGTTTGTGGAGAGAGCCTCTGGACTAGGATCCGGGAGAGCCCTAAAGGAGTTGGGGGCAATATTCTCAAAAATGAACTTGCAAATTTGGTTGTAAATGTGCGGGGATGACATAGACTCTAGATCCCGAAGGCTGGGCTACGACCATCTCAGAAGAACTCTCCTCGCGAGCAGCCGGAGGCTCTAGAGTAGGTGCAACTGACTCGTGAGCAGCATTGGGCTTGCATCCCATCTCTTTCGGGGGGAGACTTGGCCTCGCCTGATCACCCTTTGGTGAGTTATCAATAATGTCAATTATTGGCTGGCTACGGGAGCCAGCCGGAGGGGTCGCAGCGACTTCCGCTTGAGGAGCGCTATGTGGCTGCGAGCCGCGAGCAGGCCCCTCTTTTGAGCAGGTGCAGCGGAAGGACCAGTCGCTGTCCTATTTTGCCTCTTCGAGGCTGTGCCCTTCAGATGGGGAGGTACCCCTAGCGCTCCCCTCTTATCCCCCATGTTCGTCATCTCCTCTTAAGAGATAAGATCAGCAGCGGAGAGACAACGAAGATTTAGAGTAGTGTTGATGTTGCGGGCGGCCGCCGAGAGTTTGTAAACCTTAGTGAGCTTCTCGTTGAGTCCTCCTCGCAACCTCGGTCTCTTCCTAATGGGAATACCTGCGAGACATAAAGAAGAGCAGGTTAGTCAACAACAAAAATCAAATTTACTTATCCTCGAGCAAAGGGATAAAACTTAATCCACCTTTGCCAAAGAAATGATTGACGTTGTGGCCTTTGGGGTCAGAGCCCGCATCAGACTCCCAGTTGCCGGAGGCGTAAAACCATTTTTTCCTCCATCCGGGATAGTTTGAGGTAGGATTCCCTAAGATAAAGTTATTCCGGTGCCAAAAGCAGAGATAGTACTAGCCCTCACTGGATGGGGCTTTTTCAACTGGTACATTCTCAAAAACTCATCAGCAGTTAAGTCCTCGTTCCCTGCCTGCTTCTAGAGGACGAATGTACTCATAACCACCCTGTAGCCATTTACTATGAGTTGGTAGGGGGCTATCTTATAGATACAAAGGAAATCACGGATGAAGGGATGAAGGAGAAGGCGCACACCGAGCCGAAAAAAATATTCATAAATAGCGACACAGCCTGGTGGCGAAGAATCGACGGTTTCTCCTCTCCCTGGAAGCCTAAGAATAACGGAGTCGGGAATCCGATACCTTTCCTGTAAGCTCAAAAGCTGCTCCTCCATCATTATCGATGGGTAACAGGCGGCAGAATACCTTCCCACCGGCACTCTGGCGTTATTCGATTCAGATAAATCTGGAGTGTCATCTCCCAAAGGAACAACTTCTTCATCGGAATTCCCCGTCACAGTAGAAAAAAAAGAGAGAAGAAAAAAGAAAGGAAACAAGGAGAAATACCTCCGTGAAAAGGTTACACCAGATACAGGAAGAAGAGAAAGAGGAGGATTTCTGGTATTCTTCAGCAAGGTTTCGAAAATGGAGTAACCTCCGCAGACTCCATATTTATAGGCAATCATTTCGTTTGATTTGGGTGACATGCGGCGGCCTCTCATCCGGCACGACAGTCGAACAAGCACGAGCATTAAATTCAGAGACACGTGGTGAGCGTCGCTTCATCTCTCTCAGCCGAAAAGCTGCGAAAAGCTGGCGCTCATAAATGCAAGGTCATTCCTGGTCAGTCATGTACGGCTTCTCCTCCGATAGGCGATTACATATACGGACAAATCCTTTGGCATAGTTTCTCAACGCTAAGGATTTGGGGGGCATCTGTTATGGAATAAAGTTGGTCGTCGAAGAAGCGTCGCTCAATAAGAGTCGCGACCAGCCTGCTTAATCGCGAGCCCTCCATTCATACTTCGTCTCAGATCGCCGACCACACCATCCAATCGCGTGTGAGCAGCTCAGCTCATGGTCGTCGAAACGGGTCGCACTTCCGCATGCGATCAGCTCGGTTCGTGGTCGTCAAAAGGGGTCGCACTTCCGCATACGATCAGCTCAGCTCGTGGTTGTCGAAAGGGGTCACACTTCCGCATGCGAGCAGCTCAGCTCCTGGTCGTCGAAAGGGGTTGCACTTCCGCATGTGAGCAGCTCAGCTCGTGGTCGTCAAAAGGGGTCGCATTTCGGCGTGCAAGCAGCTTGGTTCGAGGTTGTGAAACGAGGTTATCTTCGAGCCTGAACAGTCATCGCTTTTTAGTACTAGCAGTCCATATAGATCAATTTTAGCTCGTCCTTGTTCATAACTTCGAACATCTCCATCAAGAGATGTAATCAGCTAAATGTCTAGAGTGGTTAGGCCATCCCCTTATCTAAGGATTAACAAGATAAGCATCTTATCCCCTGAAATCAGTAGTGATCTTAACGGCTTGCGTAACATACTGTATCACTCAGATTGGTATAAATAGATGGCTCCATAGACGATAAAGGTACACAACCTCTGAATCCACATTCTACAGTTTACTTGACTATCACATCCCATCTAACTTAAGCTTCGAAGGGCCAACGGCTGAATGCCGGCCACCCTTAGTTTTCTCCTTTGGCTTTCAGGTCTGGAGGGGAGTTTTCTTGAAGGAAGGTGAACTCTTTAGAGGAACCTGTTACTAAATTAGACGTTAACACCGTAGGCCCGACAAAAGTCCACACAACCCTTGTATCCCGCACGAAACCTACACAAAAAAATCAATGTTTCGGGTCAGCATTATCATGTCGGGTTACTAATGGGTTGATCCGTTAAGTCCCTTTAACATAACAGGATGGGTTAATATTTTTATCCAAACCCGTTTAACACATTAACATAATAGTTTAGATCACCAAACCGTGGCCCACCTATGAACCTGACACTCCATCATATGCAATATCGTAATGCAGAGGTGATTCCTCCTCATCTCATGAGTGAATCCTATTATTTTTGGTGATAAAATGGGCCCAGATGGAGGACCACTGCTGTATTTTGGGTCACATGGTCAATTGTCCTCTTCAACGGTGTGGCCATTTGATGAGTAGACCGGCCTAACGGGTTAAAAGGGTCTGGTTATGGGTAACCTGCTAAATTAACGAATGGGTTTAGGTTTCTAGATTTTGACCCGTTAGTTAATGGGTCGGGTTTGGGTGAGCAAATGTTTGACACGACAAGAACACGGTTCAACACGACCCGTTACCAGGCCTACACAACAGCTAACACATCATCAAATGCGCTTAAAAAACTCCCGCGGTCCCGCTTAGTATCACCTCACCTAATAAAACCCAAGTACGCTAGGAGGGGTACATAAAATACATGAGTTGTTCTTTTTTTCTTTTTTTCCTTTTAGCCTCACCCGTCATCTCTGGCTGGGATGAATAAGAGTATATAAATGGTCTTTGATTTATATATTGTTGTTGGCCTCCACTCTAAGGTTAGGCTAGGTTGTTTTACACCCATTTGGGATGCCCGACTTAGACCAATCAAAGGTGCGACACCCTTTTTGGCACCTTGATTTGGATCAATCAGAGGCCACAACGTGTCGACACTATGTGGATATAATTGGTAGAAGTACTACTCTCTCTGAGAGTGTATTCGTTTGATCTTCCTTTGGCGATACATATTCGGTTATAAATGCGAAGGCATAGGCCCTTACGCCCACCTTTAAGAGAATGAATTAATGCATGCCACTTAGCCACATTTATTGTGCCAATTAATGAGGCAATGTACCTAACACACCTATAAAAGATCCATTGAGAGTAGATCTTATCATGTATTCGAAAATGATACACTTAGTAAAACCATCTCTCACAATCTTTTTAAAATGTGAGATCTTCCCGGAGACATTCAGAGAGCATGTAGTGTTTAATAAGATTCTAAAGATCTGACCGATGTTCAAGTAAACCCAGCCTTGGTTTGGAGTCAGATCAGGAGAAGCAAACACATCAGCCTGGTTAGGTCTGGAACTTGATCTGATTGGAATAAATAAAATAGGAAGGGGGCTCAAACAAGGATATGATCTATCCGATTGCAGATCAGTGTTGGGTAGATTCAGGCCACCCATCAAGGAGATTAAAAGAGAGTTCACATTCCTGGGCCCGATCTCGAATCTATTTAGTAGGCCACAAAGATCTCTGTACCTAGATCAACCACGAGAAAAAGATCCGAGAAGCCAACAGTTTTAGGTCTTACTGGAGTCCTTCCTTTCCAATGCAAGCAAAATACATAGAGGATTCAGCAAGGAAACCCAACGAGGGTTTTGCCACCTCGACAATCTATAAATGAGAATTTAAAGAAGAGCCCGAAGCCCTACACTAAATACATCAATCTACTTTTCAAATTATCTTTTTAATTTACTTTCTCGCCTATGAATGCTAGTGATTAGCATTTTTGAGGCGCGAATTGTCACTTCCACAGGCTCACCTCTTTCTGAGGGCTTTTGGGCTTTCGATTGATATGTTTAGATATATTTGTATAAGTTAGAGTCGCCACTAGCCAATTGCTTCGAATCTACAGTCGGTTAGACCATGTAAAAACGTCAGAGAAAGGGATCCGAAGATCATTTCCTCTAAAATGACTCATTTGATCTGTGGTCAGAGATTCAAGGTAAGGGATCATAGTTATAAAGTGGGATGGTGTTAGACACCCACCATGCCCGTACGAAAGTACGATCTCTATTTAACAAAATCTAACTAGTCCTTGAAAGTCTGAATCAGTCCTCATACATTCTTATGGATGATATAATATATGAATATGAGTATGATCAGTAAGAGTTCCTGATGGGCAGGATCCGATTGAATCGGCAAGTCGCAGAGCATACGCTCGAACTGACAGGTGCTATGCAAGATGCATGATAATCTATTTGATCGGTCAGAGTTTTTGATAGGCAAAATCTGAGCAAGTCGGCGAGTCTCAAAGCATACGCTAAGACCTGGCCAAGTGTCTGTAGTGGATGATAAGCAAGGGGGTTGGAAAAATAAGAGATGTTGCACTATGCTGGATACTAATGAGATGACGCTGGTATAGGAGTAGTTGGATGGACGGATGTGTCGCAAAGGTTAGCTCGAGTGGTTAGGATTAGGACTTGGCTAGCTTGAGAGGCTTGGACCAGGGTTAGGTTCTTCACTCACTCGGGCTCTCCTTAGTGGAGGAATGAGATAAAGAGGTGGCAATGAACTCGGAAGGACTAGAGGGGATTGGATTTTGGTGGATGTTAAAAATGAAGGAGATGCGAGGTATTTATAGCTACGAGGAGTGGCAGCTCTCGTAAATAGGTGTGGGCACACACTCTCTCTCTCTCTCTCTCTCTCTCTCTCTCTCTCTCTCTCTCTCTCTCCTTTAAACACCTGGCACTCCGAACTTAGAGTGAAAAAAACTCCAAATTCGGAGTACTTTTCCTGTTTAAACCTGCTCTGAACTTGATGTTTAGGGGTGAGTTGACTGAGTTTGGACTTGGAGTTTGGGAAATAAACTAGGTTTGGACTAGGTGAGCTGATGGGTTTGGTCTTAGGGTTGGAACTATGGATTGGGTATGGACCTCCATCCATCTAACCATTCGACCAGCTTTGTAGCCAAAGGTGGTGTCTACAAATGCCCCTCTTTGGTAGAGGTTGTGTGTAACCGAATGCTAAAGTGAGTGGACACCCCACTTTTAATCCAATCATTCATAGATCATGGTCTAGAATCTTTGCTTGCCTTTGTATCTGAGTCGACTGATTGTATGGAAATAGATAACTCGCACATACTGTGGGAGTTTGGAGAAAACATTGTGATTGTCCCTGCACCTATTGCAATCTGGGTACCCAATCGTAACCCTTTCTTTTTCGATCGGTACCAACATAAAAAAGATACAGTAGAGCCCTTGAGCAAGGTTGTTGACTTGAAATGGATCGTTCATTGCTTCCCGGATCACCCTAGGAGTACTTGCTTTGCTTAATCGTCAAAGTTGTTAGTTGCCCTGCGCCTGCGCAACCTTACAGGAGATCCACTACGTCGACTTGGACTCGATCAAGGTACTTTAGGCATCCATGCCTAGGTATGTGTGGGTGAACTCTTTTCATGTATTTACGTCAGATTTGGTAATAGGATCCTCCAGACGTTCACTTTCCTTCGAACAAGCTTCCCTCCAAACCTGAAAGAATAAAAGAGAAAACTAAGGGTGGCCGGCGTCCAGCCGTTGGCCCTCCGAAGCTTAAGTTAGACGGGACATGGTTGCAAGGTAAAAAACGGGATGTGAGCTTAGAGATTGTGTACCTTTATCATCTGTGGGGCCATCTATTTATACAGATCTGGGTGACCCAGTCTGTTATGCAAGCCATCAAGATAATTGCTGATTTCTGGAGATAAGGCACTTATCCCATTAATCCTTAGATAAGGGGATGGCCTAACTACTCTAGACGTCTAACTGATTACGCCTCTTAGAGCTATGAATAGAAACAACCCAAAATCGGCCTATACAGACTGCTGGTACTAGAAAAGCGGGGGATGCTCTTGCTCAGGGATAACTTCTCGCATGTTGAGATGCGATTCCTTTCAACGACCACCAGCCGAGGTGCTCGCATGTTGAGATGCGACCCCTTTCTACGACCACAAGCCGAGGTGCTCGCATGTGATCGGATGGTATGGTCGGAGATCTGAGATGCAATATAAATGAAGAGGGTTCGCAGCTGGACAGACTGATCGTGACTTTTGTTAATCACTTTCTATACATATCCTTCGACGACCAACTTTATCCTACGACAGATGCCCCCCAAATCCTTAGCGTTGAGAAGCTACGCCAAGGATTTTGTTTTGTATAAGTAACCGCCTGTTGGAGGAGAAATCGTACGTAGCTTATTTGAAGTGACCTTGCATTTATGAGTGCCAGCTTTCCGCAGCTTTTCGGCCGAGAGAGGTGAAGCAACGCTCGCCACGTGTCTCTGAATTTAATGCTCGTGACCGTTCGATTGTCGTGCCGGATGAGTGGGCGCCGCGTGTCACCCAAATCAAACAGAATGATTGCTTATAAATATCGGATCCCGCGGAGGTTACTCCATTTTCGAAACCCTACTGAAGAGTTCAGAAACCCTTTCTCCTTCTCTCCTTCCGTCTTTGGTGTAACCTCTTCACGGAGGTATTTCTTCCCCTTTTCTTTCTTTTTTCTTTCTACATCTCCCTTTTATTTACAATGGCGAGAGAGTCCGATGAAGAAATCGTTCCTCTAGGAGATGACACTCCCGATTCTTCTGAATCAAATAACGCTCGAGTGCCGGCGGGGAGATATTCCACCGCCGGCTCTTCATCGATAATGATGGAGGAACAAATTTTGAACTTGCGGGAGAGGTATCGGATTCTGGACTCCGTTATACCTAGGTTGCTAGGAAGAGGAGAGACTGTCGATTCCCCGCCACCGGGCTGTGTTACTTTTTATAAATATTTTTTTTTCGCTCGGTGTGCGTCTTCCCCTTCATCCCTTCATCCAGAACTTCCTTCGCACCTATAAGATTGCCCCCAACCAGCTTATCGTAAATGGCTGGAGGGTGCTTATGAGCGCATTTGTCCTCTGGAAGCAAGCGGGTAATGAGGACTTAACCACTGAGGAATTTTTGAGGATGTACCAACTGAAAAAGGCCCCAGCCAGCGAGGGTTGGTACTACCTCTACTTCTAGCACCAGGATAACTTTATATTGGGGAACCTCTCCTCCAATTATCCCGGATGGAGGAAAAAATGGTTCTACGCCTCCTGCAACTGGGAGTCCGACGTGGGCTCCGACCCTAAAGGTTACAACGTTAACCGCTTTTTCGGCGAAGGTGGGTTGGTTTTACCCCTTTGCCCGAAGAAAAGTGAATTTTGATTTTTGCCATTTTGACTAACTTGATCTCCTTTACTTCTCGCAGGTATTCCGATTGGGAACAGGCCAAACTTGTGCGGAGGGCTGAACGAGAAGCTTACCAGGGTTTATAAACTTTCGGCGATCGCCCGTAACGTCAACGCGGCTCTAAACCCTCGCTGTCTCTCTGTTGCCGGTCTGATTCCTCAAGAGGAGATGACAAATGTAGGAGATAAAAGGGGCGCACTGGGGGTCCTTCCCCGTCTGAAGGGCACGACCTCAAAGAGGCAAAAGAAGTCAGCGGCTGGTCCATCCGCTGCATCTACTCAACCAGAGGGGTCTGCTCGAGGCTCTCAACCACGTAATGCTCCTCAAGAGGCTCCTGCTGCGACCCCTCCTGCTGCTGCGACCCCTCCTACTGATACGACCCCTCCTGCTACTGCGACCCCTCCGGCGGGCTCCCGCAGTCAGCCGATAATCGATATTATAAATAACTCGCCAAAGAGCGATCGGGGGGAGCCAGGTCTTCCCCCGAGAGAGATGGCATGCGAGCCCAACACTGTTCGTGACTCGGCTACTCCTGCCTCCGAGCCTACGACTGCTCGCGAGGCGAGCTCTTCTGAGCTGGTCGTAGCCCAACCTTCAGGGTCGGGAGTCTACGTCGTCCCACCGCACTTGCATTCGATATGCAAGTTTGTTTTTGAGAGCATTGCCCCCAACTCCTTTGAGGCCCTCTCGGAGCCTAGTCCAGAAGCTCTCTCCACGGACATTGGAGTGAGGCTTGTTCAGGTAACAAGTCAACGCCATTTTCTCCTCTTTTTTTTAATTTTATTTTTATGCTCGCTCGACTAATCACTTTCGGTTCTTTGAACAGAGTCTGGACCTCACGCTGCGAACAAGGTGTGACATCGATGCTGCCCGCCGCATCATCGATGAGGGAGAGAAGAAGAAAAAGGCGATGGAGGGCGAGATCCAGGGAAGGGATTGCATAATAAAATCTCAAGAAGCCCTAGTCACCAAATTAAATGAGGAGAAGCAGATCCTCATTGCTAAGGTTCAAGTTCTAACTGATTGTTATCAGTCATTGGACCTTAATTTTACGAGGCTTCAAAAAATACATACGAAGAGCGAGAAGGAGAAGGAGATCTTTCACCGGGATAAGATCTCCCTCAAAGAGCGACTCAGGGATTGTCGACCTCGGCTTGAAGACGCTTTAAAGACTCTTGCTCAGCTGAAAGACGATTTCATCCATTGGGAGGAGGGAAGAGTGGCCTTCATCAAGATGGTGGCTGAGGAAGGTCATCGTGCAGTTTTGGAGTTCCGAACCTCTCAACTCTATGACGAGGAGCGTTATGAGGCGTATATCGCTGGTTGTGACTTCGCGGTCAGGGTTATGCAACAAATCGCTCCGTCCTTCAACTTGGAGGAGTTCGAGAGAATTGCCTTCGAGGTCGCAGCTAGAGAGCCAGTTGCAGCCGAGAATGAGGTCACAGGAGCTACAGACGCTGTACGTGCTCCCGAAGCGGGCCCCGAGGCGAAGAGTCGAGAAGCTCTGCCGAATGAGGAATGACTAATTTCTGAGTTGCCCTCCTTCTCTTCTTTTTTCTTCGAACACAAGTGTATCTTTTCCCCTTTTCTCTTATGTACTTTAAAAGAATATTAATGAAAATGGACATTTGTTTTACTTCTTTGTCATATGAGAAAAATTAATCGCCCAGATGCTCGACTTAATTCATGAAAATGAATTAGGCTCAATTAGGGGGGGTCCAGGTGACCACATCCACTTAGAGATAAGTTGACTTATCAATTGAGACTTTGACTCTGCCGAGAGTAGAAGATCTGGCCAAGGGAATGTAGATGTTCCCTTCGGGGCTATCCAGGTCCAACTAGTGGAATAGTGACCAAACTTTGGAATCAATTGAACAGTTGAGAGAAGAAGAATCAATGTTAATTCGGATGTCATTTGATTTTACATCGAGTTAAGGAAAATATTGGAGTAGGTGCTCTAAGTGCTAAGGGCGACGTAGGGGCCTTCCTTGCATATCTTCGAGATAATATGTACCGGGTTGTACAATTTTGATAACTCGGTAAGGGCCTTCCCAGTTTGGATCCAATGAGCGAGCAGGAACTCCGAGATTCTTTCTAAGGACCAAATCGCCAAGCTGGAAAGCCCTGGGTCGGACTTTGGCATTATGATAGCAAGAAACACGTTGTTGGTACGCTGCTGCTCGAAGCTGGGATGCGTCCCTTCTTTCTTCCAGGAGGTCGAGTGAAGCCTCAACCCCTCTTGGTTATTCGTGGAATCGTACTACTCGGTTCGATACGAGGGTACTTGGACTTCGACTAGGATAACTGCTTTGGTGCTGAATGCTAAAGAGAAAGGAGTTTCTCCAGTTGACGTGCGGGTCGTAGTTCTATAGGCCCATAAGACTTCAGGTAGAAGCTCTAGCCACATGCCTTTACATTCATCGAGCTTAGTCTTTAGATGATGTTTGATGATCTTATTGACTGCTTCAACTTGCCCATTAGCCTGGGGATGATATGGGGAGGTATGAATATTTCGTATCTTCCATTTTTCACAAAACTCCGAGAATGCGGTGTTGTCGAACTGCTTTTCATTGTCGGTGATTATAGCGTGGGAGAGCCCATAACGGCATATGATATTTCTCCATATGAATCGAGTAGTCTGCTTTTCGGTGATTGTGGTTAATGGTTGTGCCTCAACTCATTTGGTGAAATAATCGACTGCTACGATTGTAAACCTGTTCTGGCCTTTCCCAGTGGGCAATGGTCCGATGATATCGACTCCCCATTGGGCGAAGGGCCAAGGGCCGTCCATTGGCGTCATCTGCTCAAATGGTACATGGGGTATTGGAGAGTATCGCTGGCATTTGTCGCATTTCTTGAAAAATTTGATCACGTCCGCCTTCATGGTGGGCCAGTAGTACCCTTGCCTCATGCTTTATATGCTAAAGAGCGTCCCTTAGGATGGTTACCACATGCCTCCTGGTGTATTTCATCAAGAACGCGATGCACCTCTTCTAGATGAAGACACCTTAAATATTGTAAAGTAAAGCTTTTACGTAGTAGAATTCCATTTTGTAAGGTATACTTGGCAGCACGATGACGAATTTGCCGTGCAGATTTTTTATCATCTGGGAGTTGCCCATCTTTGAGGTAAACGACGATGGGGTCTATCCAACATGGGGAGGAATGTACTGTGACTACTTGTTCTGGGGTCGTTTGACTAATACTCAGAGCATGGAGATGCTCGATGGGGACAGATTGCATTAATTCAGACTCTGGTGCAGAGGCTAACCTTGCCAAGGAATTTACGAGCTTGTTCTTCTCGCGAGGGATGTGAATTATTTCATATTTGTTCAGCTTCGCGAGCAGGATAAGTACTCGGGATTTATATAAAGCCATTCGCTCTTCTTTCGGCTCGAATTTGCCGAGTACTTAATTGACTATGAGTTGAGAATCACTATGAATAAGTAAACTCTGAATCACCAACAAAAGCTTGGAAGAGAAGTAAATGTTGCACTTATGCTAGATGCGAATGAGATGATGCTAATAAAAGAGTAGCTGGATGGACGGAGGTGTCGCAAGGGTTTGCTTCAAGTGGCTAGATCAGGAATTTGCTTGGGAGACTTAGACCAGGGTTAGGCTGGGCTGGATCAGGGCTAGGCTCTTCTCACTCGGGCTCTCCTTGGTGGAGGAATGGGTTAAAGGGATGGAGGTGGACTCAGAGCTCTTGGACTGAAGAGAGGGTATGTGGTTGTTAAAACAAAAGAGGGAATGGGGTATTTATAGCTGCGAATAGTGGCAGCTCTCGTAAATAGGTTTGGACGGCACCCTTGGGGCTGTCCGTACGGACTCGTTGCTCCAGCTTCGGAGCGTATGGCCTCCGAACCTGAAGCAGAAAAGCCCGAGGTTCGAGGTTCGAACCTACTCCGAAGTTGGGGCTCGGAACCAGGTGAGTTGACTGGATTTAAAAGATGGG
Source organism: Liriodendron chinense (assembly GCA_003013855.2). Taxonomy (NCBI): domain Eukaryota; kingdom Viridiplantae; phylum Streptophyta; class Magnoliopsida; order Magnoliales; family Magnoliaceae; genus Liriodendron; species Liriodendron chinense. Next base: position 215,043 of record PVNU02004149.1, on the reverse strand, counting down.
TTGACACAGCGAGTTGACTGGGTGCATGAGCTGGACTGACCCGGTGAGTCGACTCGGTGATTTGACTCAGCGGGTTGACTCACCAAGTTTGACTTTTTTGACTGGTTTTTCTTATGGGTAGTTTTTCAGGCTGATGTTTAGGGGTTAGTCGACTGGGTTTAAGCTTGAGCTGGGTTATGGTTGGGGCTTACAAGGGTGAGTTTGGCTGGGTTTGGACATGGGATTTGGGGGTATGGTCCTCCATTCATTTAGCTATCTCTACCAACATTGTAGCCGAAGGTGGGGTGCCTATCGATGCCCCTCTTTGGCAAAGGTTGCATGCAACTGAATGTCAAAGCGAGTGGACACCCCACTTCTGACCCGGTCATTCATAGATCGTGGTCTGGAATCTTTGCTTGCCTTTGTATTTGAGTCAGTTGATTGTCTGAAAATTGATAACTCGCACATACCGCCGGAGTTTGGAGAAAATGTTGTGATTGTCCCTTCATGAGCTGCAACCTGGGTACCCAATTGCAACCCTTCCATTCCCGATCAGTACTAACATCGAAAAGGTACAGTACAGCCTCTATGTCCGTCAAAGTATTACGAGGTTACCATGAAATTGCGGTTTTACCGCTAGTGAGATAAGCTTGAAGGTATGCTGATGTCCTAAAGGGGGGTGAATAGGACTTTTAATTTTTCTTGCAAATTCAAAAGCTCAATTGCATTTATACTATAATTTAACAATTAAGTATATGTAAATGATAGCAATTGATCACCCAAGATCTAACTCGATTGACAACTATTCTAAGAGAAGCATTCAGCCAAACAGTTCATATGCATGCTTGTATTAATCATTCAAAGATGGCATATGAGCATTTTGTCAAACACAAGATGGGCATACAGTTAAGCACTTATAAGATTGATCAACAAGGAACAATAATAGACAAAATGCATTCACCACATTGCACACGATGTATAGTGGTTCGACGTTAAGTCTACTCCACTCCCGGTTCAAGTACACCGGCATTCACTATCGGAGGTTTCAAATGAGGTTCACCTCTCAACCTTTACAACCTACACAAGATTAATGCCTACACAAGGACTCCTCAACTCTTACACAAGGACACGCACGTATTCTCCTGTGTCGGAGGCTTACGCAAGGACATATACGTCCTACTCAAGGATAACTCCGAGATTAGGTCACAATCTCTGGACCCCAATCTCAATAAGAAGGGGGAATCAACAATGGACTCTATAAGCTTAAACACTTACAAGAGATGAGCCCCGATTCAGCATCGTTGAGTAGCTTCAGGTTCCACGAATGCTTTAGCTCCTCTCCAAGCTCCCACGATCAGCTACAAATGCATATGATGATCTTAGACTAGTGCCGGATAGGTGGGAGAAGGTATTGATGTTCCATATGCCTATTACAATGCAATGGTTAATGAAGGAACATTCAATCTGATCATTCAATGGCTATAAATGACTTCAAGATGAAGATTCAATGATAGGGACAGCCATGAATGCCATGCTTGAGTTCATTGTTCAAACCGAGCTTTGAATACTCAATGTAGTGTCATTAATGGCTAGGTTTGAAGGATGAACTCAAGACTATGATGAGCAAAAGAGATTAGATGGTCTTAATTGACTCTCTTAATGCTCTAAATGGGTGTGCAAGTCATCTCAATAAAAGCCTCAAGATATGCCTTTATAAAAGCCCAAAAACGAGTACAAACGGATATAAAACAAACATATTCTGACCTGCCTAGGACCCCCTCCGGCCGATCGGATTTGAGCTCTGACCTGTCAGCCGGCCTGCCCTCAGATGGGTCGGGTAAGTGGTCCAGAAACCTCAAACTCGTTAGATTGATTTTGGCATATCCGACCTGCTGTCTGGCGGGTCGGATAGGGCAACCGATCTGCTGTCTGGCCGGTCAGCCGGACGTTCGGATGGTCCATCCGACCTTTTGTCCGGCTGGTCATAAGTCTGGTCGGCTGAATGATATGCCTCTTAATGCTGCTGGTCAAGGACCAGTGGCTGGCCGGTCGGCAGCCTTATCTAGCCTAAAACTCAAGATGATTTCTAGCTGAAATATGTGTGCCCCACTAAGGAGATTTTCCTATTGTTTTTCATAGTTGGGCACCTACTTAATGAAGGTCCAAGACTGATAAACTTGACCTGAAGACCGTGGATTAAATGGCTAAGATTAGTATGTTTAGAACGCTATAAATACGGGTGTTTTGGGATCCTATAGGCTGTCTATATGCAACTTACCTTCGGAACTTGATTTGGCTTGAACTTGAGTGCGGAAAGCTGCTTTGGTCTTCAAGTCTTGAGTCTTCAATCTTCGTCGGGGCTCACAAGACTTGACTGATTTACATAATCACGGAATTGACAAAACGATGCACTAATTTGTGCACTAACAATCTCCCCCTCAGTCAATTATGTGACAAAACACAAGCTAAGACCGTTCATGATCTCCATATAATGAATATCCCAAAACCAAGAAATACTTTTACACCAAATTACATGTCTGAACAAAATTTACAATTTAAACTTTACAAAGTGACATGTACAGACTTGAAATGACTTCGATTTCTCCCCCTTAACACCTGCACCTAAGAAAGCCTGCAAAACTATATAAATCGGCTTCTTGGTGGGATATAGTTCTCCCCCTTTTTGTTAGTGATTGGCAAAGGTTAACTCACAAAAGAATATGCCTATAAGAGCAGCGACATTAAACCATGAACAATTAACAATAAAGCGCAGAAAATATGTCAATCATTCCATGTATGGGAAGAGATAGTTCATGAACAACATGGGAAAAAAGAAGCGACATAAAACATCGTGATATACATTGAAACAATATAAGCACAAAGGGCATTTCACCCAATCAACCAACCACCCCAAATGGTATGTATATCAAGATCAATGAAACACAATAAGCTATATTAAATAGAGCAATGAGTCAAAAGGGCTTAATGCCCAAACCATCCAACCTCCCCCTATCAATATATCAAGTGAAACCAATAGACTCATCAATATAGCAACACCAAGCACAGAGAATACCACTATCTTCAAAAGATGTATCAATATAGCTAAAAAAAAGAAATCCAAACATGTGATATCATAAATAGATATAACTGTAAAGCTTAGACATCAAATGGTCTAACAGTCATCTAAAATGTATAAATACAAAACATGACGAGCGACTAGTGTCTTGGTCACCCAAAAAGATACTCCTGACCAAGACACATGAGACAACATATAATGATACTAAAAATCAGTCCTGACGCCCAGATCTGGTAGCAGCGCATCGCCATGAGCAGCTTGCTCCTGTCAATCTGAGCAAGGCGAGCCACAATAGCCTCCTGCTGCACAAGGAGAGTGGCCTATCGCTGAAGCAGCTGAGAATCGATTTGATCCAGTCTCTGCTCGATCCGATTAAGTCTCTGAAGCAGACGCTCCTGATGCTGGCGTATCTCAGAGAACCATGCAGGAGGAACTGCAGATGAGGATGGATGATCAGAGGGCAAAGATGTGCCGCGACTTGAAAATGTGCGAACTGGAGTGCTGAAACGCCCTGGATGCTGACGAGGATCCTCAGATGATAGTAGAGCAGGCTTAGACTCATACTCAGTATGCTGTGGGACGTCCTCCTGCTGATCCCTTCTTCATTGAAGCTCTGCTTGAGTGATCTCCATTCTGGCGATAATGGATTTGTTGAGGATGATAGGCCTGACAAGTTTTTCAGTTAGATCTACAAGACCTATAGAGTTGGAAAATTTCCCTATGAGGCACCCAAATGGAAGGCCAGCTGACTAACTGTCAGTTCCCAAAATGACGGAATGAAAGGTATTCATGATCATAGAGGGGAGACACATCTTCTCACCCTGACTGACTCGATATAGAATGGTCACCATGGACTCAATTAAGTCAACTTTGTTGCTCTTACGGGCATAGATGTTCTTAAAGAATAAGTTGTGGAGAATTCGATAGTCCCACGACATAAAATAAGACCGTAGAGCACAACCGCTAACCTCCCTAGGGATCTCCCCGTCACAAAGAGCACTAATCATATCAAGCATAGGTGGAGCCTCCTCGGCAAAATCAGGAAGATCACATGGACGAAGAATGGGAACATGAAGAGCTTGAGATATGGATTCGAGACCGAAAGTCCATACAGTGTTGTTGTAATGGACAGTGAAGGACACGGGATCTTCAATGATGTCTTGACAGCAGACATAAAATTTACGGACAATATTTCTTTGCATAGGACCTCTCATATGCAACACTGGCTCCTAATCTATTGCTCTCAATAAACCTACAACATTGTAGGGTTCTAAGTCCACAAGAGAGGCTGATCTCTCACAAATCACAACTCGATCAGCAAATTTTGCCCAATTGACAAGATGAGATGTGTCAGGACCTCAGAATTTAGAGGGGGATTTGGAGGTTGAAGCTACCCCTTTTCCCTTGGAAGCAGTTTTCTTGGATTTGAGTTGGGAGGGCCCCTCATCATGTTGTTTCTTGGAGCGGCGTTCACGCCGAGGAGGGGGCTCATCTCTCCCACCATGAGAAGACATGATAACAGCCAATAATTCACTCAAACCTTCCATAGGTTTCAAAAGAAAAGGATGCAACAAGGTACACTCAAGTAGAAACCCTTACCGGAGAAGATGACAAGGAAAAACGAATTTGGTAGAGGAATGCACAACCTTGGGAGCTTCAATCCTTATAAGGAGACCTAGGATACCTTGAGGAGGGCTGGTGAGACCTTTGGAGAGAAGAGGGAGAGATAAGAAATGAAGGATAATTGAAATGGAGTGGTCCGACCGTTTTAAAAAGGGTCGGGCAGCACACGCTGGACGTGTGCCGGCCGGTTGGACCTCACACGTTCTTAATTTCCTTCCTTTTTTAAAAGATTTCTTTGGGGCACCTGCTGGACGGCTGCCGGCTAGTCGGACAGTGGTCACCGGCCGGCCGGACCTCAACAAACACGCTCATCTTGAGCAGATTTTCGGATCCGCAAGAATGGGTCCGCTTTCATGTTCTCAAATGTGATGTGTTTAAGACCTAATCAAGCAATTTTGAGTTAGCCAAATGTTCATGAGTATTACACATAAAAAATTTTAAGGCAACCATATGATTTTATGAGATTTTGATGCCTACGATGATTAATTTTTAAAACAAACTGAGATAATGGATCTTATATCCAGATTTTCCTATTATGCTCAGAAATGATGAGACTAAGAACCTTAGAATTTACTACAAAATGTCAAACCACATTTATTTAAAGGCTAACAACCTGCAAAACAGATAATTTGTTAGCCAATCCCCAATGCACAACCACCAATGTATTTTCATGATATTTCAGATTGATCAAATTCAAGGGGCTGGCATAAGACTGTAAGATCACTTCTCCTTCACGACCCATTTGGCAACAACTTTCATTGTGCTGGGGTCATGTGAGGATCTATTAAGAGTTCTCCTCTTTCTAGGAGAGCTATTCTTTTTATACGATTGGTCATAGCCCATTCTCATTGTATCAATCATTTTATTTGTCTTATCATTAATTAGGGCTACTTGTTTGAGCAAGGCTTCTATTCGAGCATCGTTCCTTGGTGGAGTCGAAAAATTTCTCCCCATATTCTTTTGATTCTTAGGGGGACTCCAAGTGTGGTTCGCTTCCCTCCCTTTTGGAATAGATTTACCTATATTTATCAAGGGTCTCACCATTCATGAATTTTTCTTTTTCAAGTTCAAGAGCTTCGTTCTTCTTTTTCAGCTCTTCTAGATCTTGACCCAACTTATGATTCTCAATTTTCAGACCATCAAGATTTTTGGTCAGTTTATCATTTTCAGCCTTCATTTCTCCCAACTTCTTTATGGTGTTCATATTTTCGATATACAGTTGGTTATACACTTCTTGAAGTTCATCATCCTCATTCTCATCATCACTTGAGGAGGTATGGTTAACATTGTCTCCCTCTTTCTCATTTTCAGGGAGAATTGTGGTAGTGGAGATCATAAGAGCTTTCACCGATCTTTGTCCAACATCATTATAGGAATCGTAGGAATCGGATTCCGAGCTAGTGTCATCCCAAGTGGAAACCATGGCCTTTCTCCCTTTATGTTTCTTTTCATCGTTTTCTGAGCAATTGGGAGCAATGTGACCGTACTTCCCACAATTATAGCATTTAGGCTCTTTTGATCTTCTGAAGGATTTACCTGTTTGGTTCTTATGATCAAAATGCCTTCCTTCCTTGTGGTGGCTCTTGTTTTTGAAGAATTTCTTAAATTTTTTAGCCATAAGAGCCATTTCTTCTATGTCTTTTTCCTCATCATCATTTTCCTTAGAAGTGTGTGCTTTGTGAGAGGTTTTCAAGATCGAATATTTGGATTTTGTGGGAGGTTTGAAATGAAGCTCATGAGTTTGAAGGGATCCTAGTAGTTCTTCAACTTTCATAGTGTCTAGGTTCCTACACTCTTCTAGAGCAACGACTTTAGATGAGAAGAGTTTTGGTAGAGATCTTAAGATTTTCCTACAAATTTTGCTATCCGAAACCTTCTCTCCTAGTCCACACATGTCATTAGTGATGCTATTTAGACGTGTGAAAAATTGCATGAAGGTTTTATCCTCCTCCATTTTGATATTCTTAAATGTGTTGTAAGGAATTGGAGTTTTGATCTTCTGACTATGCTTGTTCCTTCATGAGTTACTTCTAAAAAGTCCCATGCTTCCTTACAATTTTTAACAGTTTTGGATGCGAGCAAATTCATTTCTAGAGACTGAACAGAAAATGACATTTAAGCCTTTAGCATTAAAAACACGTTGAGCTTTATCAAAATCAGTCCACATGGCCTTCTCTCTTGGTTTAAGCACATCCGGTTCACTTTCCTTTCTTATGGTATCCATTGGGACTTTATAACCAAATTCAACCATGTCCCATACATCCGAATCGATGGATTCTAAAAAAGATGCGCATTCGAGCTTTCCAATATGGATAGTTGGATCCATTGAAGAATGGTGGCTTGGTGAAAGAAGTGGAGTCTTCCATAAACATATTTTCAAGCTCACTTTAGGATCAAACTCTAGGCGGTTAAGACATAATAGAGGAACCTGCTCTGATACCAATTGAAATTGCGGTTTTACCGCTAGTAAGATAAGCTTGAAGGTATGCTTATGTCCTAAAGGGGGGTGAATAGGACTTTTTAATTTTTCTTGCAAATTCAAAAGCTCAATTGCATTTATACTATAATTTAACAATTAAGTACATGTAAATGATAGCAATTGATCACCCAAGATCTAACTCGATTGACAACTATTCTAAGAGAAGCATTTAGTCAAACAGTTCATATGAATGCTTGTATTAATCATTCAAAGATGGCATATGAGCATTTTATCAAACACAAGATGGGCATAAAGTTAAGCACTTATAAGATTGATAAAAAAGGAACAATAATAGACAAAATGCATTCACCACATTGCACACAATGTATAGTGGTTCGACGATAAATCTACTCCACTCCTGGTTCAAGCACCCAACTCCTTTGAGTACACCGGCATTCATTATCGGAGGTTTTAAATGAGGTTCACCTCTCAACCTTTACAATCTACACAAGATTAATGCCTACACAAGGACTCCTCAACTCTTACACAAGGACACGCACGTATTCTCCTGTGTCGGAGGCTTACGCAAGGACATACACGTCCTACTCAAGGATAACTCCGAGATTAGGTCACAATCTCTAGACCCCAATCTCAACAAGAAGGGGGAATCAACAATGGACTCTATAAGCTTAAACACTTACAAGAGATGAGCCCCGATTCAGCATCGTTGAGTAGCTTCAGGTTCCATGAATGCTTTAGCTCCTCTCCAAGCTCCCACGATTAGCTATCAATGCATATGATGATCTTAGACTAGTGCCGGGTAGGTGGGAGAAGGTATTGATGTTCCATATGCCTATTACAATGCAATGGTTAATGAAGGAACATTCAATCTGATCATTCAATGGCTATAAATGACTTCAAGATGAAGATTCAATGATAGGGACAGCCATGAATGCCATGCTTGAGTTCATTGTTCAAACCGAGCTTTGAATACTCAATGTAGTGCCATTAATGGCTAGGTTTGAAGGATGAACTCAAGACTATGATGAGCAAAAGAGATTAGATGAAGGTCTTAATTGCTTCTCTTAATGCTCTAAATGGGTGTGCAAGTCATCCCAATAAAAGCCTCAAGATATGCCTTTATAGAGGCCCAAAAAATGAGTACAAACGGATATAAAACGGCCATATTCCGACCTGCCTGGGACTTCCTCCGGCCGGTCGGATTTGTGCTCCTACTTGTTAGCCGGCCTGCCCTCAGATGGGTCAGGTAAGTGGTCCAGGAACCTCAAACTCGCTGGACTGATTTTGGCATATCTAACCTGTTGTCCGGCTGGTCGGATAGGGCAGCCGACCTGTTGTCCGGCCGGTCGGCAGACCTGCCCAATCATAGAATTTTGGACTATTCAACTCTGGATAGCTTTTGCCATGTCTGGCCAGTTGGATGGTCCATCCGACCTGTTGTCCGGCTGGTCATAAGACCGGTCAGCTAAATGATATGCCTCTTAATGCTGCTGGTCAAGGACCAGTGGCCGGCCGGTCGGCAGCCTTATCTAGCCCAAAACTCAAGCTGATTTCTAGCTGAAATATGTGTGCCCCACTAAGGAGATTTTCCTATTATTTTTCATAGTTGGGCACCTACTTAATGAAGGTCTAAGACTGATAAACTTGACCTTAAGACCGTGGATTAAATGGCTAAGATTAATATGTTTAGAACGCCATAAATACGGGTGTTTTGAGATCCTATAGGCTGTCTATATGCAACTTACCTTTGGAACTTGATTTGGCTTGAACTTGAGTGCAGAAAGCTGCTTTGGTCTTCAAGTCTTGAGTCTTTAATCTTCGTCGGGGCTTACAAGACTCGACTGACTTACATAATCACGGAATTGACAAAACAATGCACTAATTTGTGCACTAACATACCGACCCTGTGATTAATTGTTCTTTGCTTTCTCGGATCACTCCAGGAGTACTTGTTTTGCTTTATCGTCAAAGTGGTTAGCTGCCCTGCGTCCATGTAGTCTTACGGGAGATCCACTATGCTGACTTGGACTCAGTCAAGGTACTTCAGGCATCCACGCCTAGGTATGTGCGGGTGAACCTTTCTACCCAATCTTCTGGTTTTGATACTTGGGTTACAATTCATCGTTTCCATCGTTCAGACGGTTTCTTTGACCGAGCCTTTCGGCTTTCTTCTTTTCGTATCTTGGCATTTGGTACGACTGCATTGACACTGGAGTTCAGTTCGACCGTACTTTGAGTGCATCGGATCCGATGGTCTCCAGGGAAACCGTGAGACATCGGATCTTATTTGATTTTTGCATCGGCTCCTACCTAAAGATATGAAAGATCTCTTGGTGTTTTGGAGGCCTAACGCTCTACTGGGAAAATGTTTTTTTGGATTTTTGAAAAGATACCCACTCTGGGGAGTGATACTCCATGGGGTTTTTATTCGCAAATAGGAATATGTATAATATATTTTTTTGTCTTTTTGAAAGGGAAATCTGGCTTGCACGCGCCTCCACTAGGGATGCCTGTGGGGTCTTTGGCTAACCGACTTTTATTTTGAAAGCAGGTAAACATGATGATTGATGCGATGGATTCTGATGCATGGGGGTGCATATTTGATGATGGATGCATGGTTTGACTCATTCTCTTTCAGTTCAATGATTTTGCTTTTGTTAGGAATGTGGAGAACTTTGGGCTTATTGCTTGCAGGGTTGTGCTCCCTTGAAGATTTTCTTTTTGATGCGGATGTTTGGTCAACTGGTTGGTCAAGATCCCGACCCATGGTCGATCAGGTCCATCGTCCCAAGATGCTGTTTCTTTACTAATAGGGATGGATGAAGGAGGTTGTCAGTTGTAACCTCAAGATGTTATTTTGGGGAATGAGTGTGATTGGGGTGGTGTTTGGTCGCCAGTTTTGGTCAAGATTCCAATTTGCGAGCGATCGGATCCGTCATCTCAAACTGTGAAGTGAGTGAGCAGAGTTCAAGACTCCTGAAGTGCTGTGCTGGGGATAATGACAATTTTTGTGATTTTTTGTTAATATTTGGTCCAAATCTTTACCTGAGTAGTCAGGATGGAGATCGGTTATTGAAAACAAAGGAAATATTTTTGTGATTTTTTAAAATATTTGGTCCGAGCAAAGATCGGTGTTATTGAAAGTAAAGGAAGTATTTTGTGATTTTTGAAGGGTGATTTTGCAATGTTTTGGTATTTTTTCTAATTTTTCTGAAATGCAGCGAAAAGTATAGAATGTTCATCCATTTCCAGCTTATACTGCTGGTAAGGCACCCAATTCATTTTACGTCAGCGAGCAAGACGAATCTCACACAGTTAAGTGCCGTAGTTTTACATGTTCGGATGAGCGGATTTCGAGGGTTTTCAGTCAACACACCCACAAAGTTTCCTGTTCCTCATGTGTAATGCACATAGACCATGTATCGTCCGACGGACTCCGTCGGCCACAAAATGAGCCACATCCTCACATCTCCCTTTGTCAATCCAGTTTGGGGTCTTATGCTGCTCACAATTCTGTGAGGGTGTGCTTCACCTCTCAACTACCTTAATCCCCTTCATGAGTTTTAGGAACAGGGAACATTTGTCAGATTCAACAGCGACTTCCAAATCAAGGTTGTCTATCACGGTGCGTTTAACACGAACAGGATTGCGGGGTTCTTTCCACCTCGGGCCTTACCTGTTTAGAAGATTCCGGACACCCGTACGATCAAGTGTCAGCCATGTCCGGGACAGGTTGGGAAAGAAAGCCCCCGAGAAGTTAATCCCAGAGTAGTTTTAGGTCTTCGGACTGCTGGGGATAGATTTGCGTAGTTAAAGTTGATGGTGAATTTTTTTTGTTTTGGGAAAGTTCCAGACTTCTACTCGAGTGATCGAGATTGATGCTGGTTTTTATTAAAGCTTAAAATCTTTTTGGTATTTTTTTAAATGATCTGGGTTATCAAACCTTGATCCGAGCGGTCGAGGCCGATGCCGGTTTTTGGTTGAAAGCAAGAAAAGTCCCTCGAGAAATTAATCCCAGTGTAGTTTAAGGTCTTCGGACCCAAAATATGTACATGCTGAAAATACATTCTTTTTGTGATTTTTTGAAAAGATCCGGTCTATCTGACCCCTTCCTTGATCGGTTGAGATCGAATGATGATTTTTATTATAAAATCCCTCAGGATGTTGATGTCGACGTAGTTTAAGGTCTTCGGACCATGACTTTGTACAAGAAATATTTTTTTTTTAATGATTTTTCAAAATGTTCCAGTCTGTTAAATCCCAATTCAAGCGATCAAAATTAACACTGATTTTTATTAGAAATCTCTCGGGATTTTGGTCTCGACGTAGTTTAAGGTCTTCGGACCAAAACTTTGGGCAAGCGATGCTGGAAATACACATTTTTTTTTATTTTTTAGAAAAATGTCTGGAGTTGTCGGATCTTGGTTCGAATGATCAAGACCGATGCCGGTTTTTATTGAAAATCCCTCGGGATCTTGATCCTAACGTAGTTTAAGGTCTTCGGACCAACTGGGGATGGGAGGTAGGCAATGATCAAGGTTTGGAAACTCTTGGTGTTTTTCTGAAAACAATTCAGATCATCGGGCCCTGACTTTAGATGGTTGAGATCACTATTTGACCAAGTCAATTCTTTTTTCTTTTTCTTGAAAATCCCATGGAGCTTTTTTCCACATCATCAAGTGTAACACCCCAAGATTTCGGCTCCCGTGTACATCACGACGACCGAATTCCCAAGCTTATTTGGAACGTGTGAGGGTTATACCCCTTACATAATTTTTACACAAACATGCATATTTCATACTATTTGGAAAACCATGAGCAAGACGATGGAACCAAACTTATATATTATTTCATTAACTAAACTAAATCATCAAACCATGTAACCGTCATTCAATCAATCACCATGTTCATAACTATGTCATCCCATTGGGACTTATTACAATTCAAATACTTAATAAATGTTAGAACTATGAATGACTATGCGGTCTCGTCTTCCACCATCTGTTCCCACGAGCCATCATAATCGTCTCCTTGAGGCTCGGGCTCCTGAGGATCGTTACCTACATGTTCTAAATTATTTTTCACAAAAACACTGTCAAAAGCGGCATAGTGAAGAACTACTTTAAAGTTAGAAATAATAATCGCATAAAAATCATAATAAAACATCCATTACTCTTACTCAATGCAATGCATGATAATGCATGACCCAACGTAGGAATCCTTAGACATGCCGCCAGGGGTTTTGGGACACGCAAGCCCATAATTTTGCCTGATGTTCGCTTCCCCAAGTGTAGGGTTGCGATGTTGTAATAATCTCGGTAAGACCGAGGTCGATCCACAGGGAAGGAAGTAAACAATTCAAACTATCCTAATAACTAGAATCTTAAGAGGTTTGTGAAATTGGTTTTGAACATAAAATAGAAAATTTGACAATGGAAAGATAACTAGAGCATCAAGGATCCACTTATAGCTCTCCTTAGATGCATAATTCGCTATGGTTTCTCACTTTCTCAACTAGAATCGAAATTAAGATCTATCTAGTCGGATGATAGAGCGGTTAAAACAATCAACCTAACATATGTATGATCAATGTACATGATTCACTCAATGCAAGCTAGGACGAGTATATTCAATTGCATAGGTCAGTCCCAATTCCAATAGACTAAGTTCACAATCATGACCATCATTAAGTCCTGTCACAAGACAAAGCTAGATGATGATTTGAACTTGATTCAAATCACTTACATAGTCTCAAACATACTTTAGAAATCCATAAAAGTAGAACTTTGGTAGGAAGTTCCCACATGAAGATCATAGTACTACAGCGTACTCCAATTCCTCGGATCATACAGGTCTAGACTAACACACAACAATTAAGAACTCAACTAATTCTTCCAAACATCCATGAGTCATCATAAGACTAAGAAAAACTACTTTAGTACTTGAATTAAATTTCAAACCATTGTTCATAAACATGAAATCCAATCTTAAAACCAATAAAACGAATTAAACAATCTAAGAAAACTATAATGTTCACCTCTTAGCTCTAGCTAAGAGATTAGCTAATGAAAAGCATATTAAAAATAAAACTAGAACTAAGAAAAGGAAGAAAAACTAGCTGGAGGAGGCTAGGAAGCCTCTTATGACTTGAACTCTTTGCTCCCCACGTCCTTGGTTGATTTGGAATAGAAGAGAGCACCTCCTTTTATAGTGCAGCAATAGTACAGCAACATAACAGAATTTGTTTCGCTTGGTACGGCTTAACTAATGGTCGGATTACCTTCAAAATTGATTTGTAGCTTCCTTATAATGTGATCTTCCTCATAGATGATTTAGATTTCCAAGATTATCTTCTGAATGGGCCCATCAATCATATCACCGACCGCCTCTCAAAATCACGCACTTCGGGTACCATCAGAACCAGTCATCTTGCTTTCAACGCTCCGGAGTGTACAGATGTCGGATTGATCCCAAATTTTGAACATTGGTAGAAAACTTCCTCCTCTACATGATAGATGGATTAGATTGTCCAAAACAATCTCATAATGTGGTCCGAAAATTAGAACACTTAGGTCTTTTATAAACTCTGCGCAGTTGGATCATTCTGGATGGTCCATCTTTTTTCAACCGGTACGATCAAACCACATATCCTTTTGATCTGAAACTTTGTGGTTATTCATATATGGATGTGGTCTAGAAGATGGTCAAAGTAGATTCTTCATATCATCAATGATGAGCCACCTGGACCGGCCCAGAGTGCAGTAGGCGGAATCTGGAACTTTCTAAACAGTTCATATTGTTTTGGCCACCACGATCAATCCGTAGCTCCGATTGACACAAAACCACTTGGGTTATTTCGGCGTCGAGCTCCTCTTCGACATGGATGTGTTGGATTTCCAAATATCATTAAGATGGGCCCAGAAAAGTGTTTCAAAAATTTAAAAATGAAAATAGCCTGTATCTGAAATCTGACTCCTGAAAGTGCATGGCCGACCTGTCATCCGGCCGATCGGCCGACTGGTCGGACGACAGGTCAGCCTTAACAAAATCAGTCCAGAGAATTTTCTATTTCTGGAGGGTTTTACTGGCTGGTCGGTGGCTATGGCCGGTCGGTCGGTCAAGCTGTAAATTGTGACTTTTTTACACTTTTCTTCCTCCATTGTATTGCATCTTTCCTCCATCTCATATCCTTTATTTCTTTGATCTTCAAGGCATACAAAGTGACTCTTTTAACCATGAATTGGTGAAGTCTCCCTCTCATTCCTACAATCATAAATCCATGCATTAGATTAGTCTTTAAATCATGATAGCCATGCATAATGAGTGATGAATTGGGGTTAGAATATGCACAATTAAGAGCTCAACACCTGACCACGTGAGAAACGGGACGCTCATAGCCCAAATCTACACGTGACAGTGTATGGGAGAAGTAGGACACTCTAGCATATTCTCAATTCCATCACTCACATGGAGCCACGTGCATGTATGAGTTAACCATTCTTTATTATTATTACCAATTTATACCAAGCCACTTAACGTCTAACCAACCTTTGGTACCACCACATCTTTCCTTATGGTTCGTCACTCATCAAAATAGTCGTTACCGACGCATCACATCCCAGGATGACAGCCCGTACTACTACACTTCATAACAACCATGCTCAACTATAGTCTTATGGAGATCCTTAACAACTTGAGGAATAATAATAATAATAATAATAATAATAATAATAATAATAATAGTAATAATAGTAATAAATGGATTTAACAACCACTTAATCGGGCGATCTTGATACCACCACCACAGCAGATCAGGGTGGCCACTTAACCGGACAAGCTAAAAGCACCGTCTCAGGTTAGGGCAACCTCTTAACCGAGTGTTCCGACATTCATCACCACAGATCAGGGTCCATCCACATATATAAAAGGAATATAACATAATAAGAATCTCCATTAGACAATCACAACTATTCTTTATACAATATGGAAGGAAAGGTGGTCCCTTTAAAGATGGTTACACAAATCTCATGTGTGCAACAAATATTCTATTCCTTACTAGTTCTCTAAGTCCAATGAATGTCCTCATCATCATGAGATGAAAAAAGTATCTAAAAGCCTTCATATATAGTTAACTGAAGAGAGAACAAAGAAACACATGTAAATAAAAGCATATAAGAATTATCAACTTTCAAAACATGAGATTATTAACCCAATCTTAAAGGAGTTCTCACCTTATGATCTTCGGCTTATTAGAGATATAAGATGATGAAATAATAGCAAGATGATACTCCCTCTCTCCCTCTCTCTTCCTCTCTCTCTCTCAAATTCGTGGGTGGGGGTCACCTCTGGCTAAGAGAGGCCCTATATATAGAGGTAGGGTCGGAATTAGGGTTTTAAGGAAGTTACACCATCTTCGGATAAACGGTTGCGGTTTAAAGTAGAAATACATCATCTTTCAAGCCGTTTTGGAAAGTATACACAATATGGTTTGAGGAGAGATTCCACATGTTTGTTAAGTCAAGTATGGGCTACAAAATGGTCATGACGGATTTTGGAATGAGGCCCACTAAGTGATGAACGGTCCACGAGAAGAAAATAGAAAATAATGAGTTTAGAATTAGAAACTTTTGAACGGGCGGTTTATCTGACAATCGGACACCTAGGGTGGGTTTAGATGGGTCCAATGAGGCAGGTAGGGTCCACAAACTGAGGGTCCACAGCCGTTTGATAGGGTTTTAGTGCAAGAGGAGATTCTAGATAATACCTACACAAGGTGGGAGAGACTTCCATTTTTGAGGTGATTCTCCGCATTGATTAGCTAGAAAGGATCATTAAGATCCACTAGAAGCTTTCCTAAGATCTCATGCGAAGAGGTTTCCCGGATTGGAAGATCCAAGTTTCCAACGGTTGGAAGGGAAAATGAGATCGGGTTGGATTCGCGATGGAATGAGATGAAATTTGGTAGGAGGGGATTTTGGAGGGTAAGGAAGAAGATGGATGGCTTGGATTTATGAACCAAGGCCCACATGATGGACCATGGAGAGGGCAGCAGACGTACAACGTATGCGCTGTAAAAAGCTACTGCCAGGCTTGACGCGGGCCGGTCGTGGGCTAGTCGGCCTGGTCAGTGGGTTTGGCCACGGTGGGTCCCACTGTGATGTATTTATTAATCCACTCCATCCAGCAGGTGAGCCATGTGATTTTAGGCATTGACACAAAAATTGGGACAAATCCGAGATCGGGTGGCCCACTTATGATTCATTTTCTGATTAGGGCATTTTTAGGATGATTGGAGGGTAGAAATTCGACATGTACGGTTAAAATATGTCCAAATGCTAAAGTCCAGGGTTTTGTGTTTTAATGATCGCTAGAAACAAGCGTACTTAAAATGGTCGGTTAAATTAAGTTTAACTAATGACATTTTTGTAATTTTTACAAATATTTGAAGTTTAGCGAAATCTAACTCTTCTACATTGTTAATGAGGTCATTCTAAGCAACTTTAATAAAGGGTACTCCATATGATCTCCTACAGATGTCCCGTTATTTGAATTTTAATATCAATGGTCGGTATTTAATATAAAAAATAGAAATAAATTTCAGAAAAAGTTAAAATATGTATGGTAAATCTAGGGCGTTAAATCAAGCCAATTTCTCCCCAATTTCTCACAAAATGAGATTTTGGTGAGATTCCTTTCTCTTTTTCTCATCTTTCTCTCCATCACTTCGTTCTTACATGGAGGTACAAGATTCACTTGCAACTACTCTTCCCAAGGAGAGAGGGTGAGAAGTCGTTTCATCTTGATGGGAAGACGGACGGCTCCCTGGGTGCCACCCAAGCATCTTGTGCCCATTGATTTTTCCAGTGGGCTGGATAATGGGGTGCCCTCTCTTTTCTATATAACATGGGGCACCCTTGGCACTTCCAACGTACAATCTTTCTCTTCTTTCTCATACTCTCTTTTGCTTCTAGTTTTTTTCTTCCTTTTGGTGGTCCTTTCGCTTTTTCAAGTGGTGAGACCTTAGTGGAGCTTTGGGACAGCAAGGTGGTCCCCTTTTGGTGAGTGGTGAAGGTATGGACCACTCCTTTTCTTTCATTTCATTGTTTTCTTCTTCATTGTCTCTTCTCATGTTCTCTTTCTTTTCTTCATGTATATATTCCAAGAGGGTTAAGGTGGGCCCAAGTCTTTTAGCCTTTTTCTACTTCTCCAATCTCTTCTCAAGGTGGTACATGGAGAACGACATTGCAAGCTTTCATTTCATCTTTCTTTTCCTCTTTCATACTTCTTTCATGTAAAGGGTAATTTGCCATGTCCATCAAGTGTGCATGGCAAAATATCCTATTTTCTCTCATGGGAGTTGGGCCCCTTTTTATGTGTATCAAATGGGCTCAAAGTGAAGTCATGGCCCTTGGTGTGTTTGATGGGCCCAATACTTCATTTTGGGCTCCCTCATGCTCTCTTTTCCTTGTCATATTTTCCTTAGAGCTTTCTCTTCTTTTTCATCTTCTTTTCAAGGTTTGGGCCCATGAGATTGGTAGGGCCCACCTCAAGTTTTGGGCTCATAATGCTCACTTTGGATGGCCCCATCTTTCTTTACATGTGTATGGACAAAAGTGGCTAGCCCATTCTTCACTTAGATCTCAAGTGGGCTAACTTTCTTAGTTGGGCCTTTATGGACAAGTGGCCCAAATCTTCCACCATTTCTTGATTATGATGTACATCCTTGTACACAAAGTGTGGTGGGCTTCTTGGAATTTTCCCGTATAGATGGGCTTTTGGATCCTCTTTGAAACTTATGAATTTCTCTTAGTCATGTGTGCACCACTACACTTTGTGCATGTAGGATTCTTTCCCTTCATGCCTTTTCTTTGGATGGATAGAGGACTCGGGTTACTTGATCATCCACGAGTCCCATGAGTGAGTTGTTTCGACAATCTCACTAAGTTCAAATGATTTCCCCGTGTTGTAGGAAAGTGGTTCTCAAGAGTTTCCAACCTCAAATGGATGACGTTTCTTCAAGTTAGCTATTCGTGCAATCATAGCTCCTTGAACATCTCTTGGAGTGTTTGGCGAGTCACTTACCATTCTTTTCAAGGATGAATGATTTTTTTTTTTTTTTTAATTTGTGGGAAAGAATGATATCCATAAGTTGCCCAATTTTGCCCCATGCTTTGGGGCATTTTGGATTTTGATATTCAAGTGGGCTATGTATATCATTCTTAACCATTTTCATGATGGTTGGGTGACTCACCAAGCCATGCCCTCTTGTGCTCAAATGGTCTTCTTTTTGGTAAAGAAATTGGTGCACATAAGTTGCCCAAACTTTTCCTTGCATGGACATTTCTAACTTTGATTCTTCATGTGGGCTATGCGCATCAATTTTTACCATTGGCTTTTTTGACTCATATGTTTGTGGGTGGACCACCATGTTTACGTCGGATTTGGTAACAGGATCCTCCAGACGTTCACCTCCCCTTAAGCCAACTTCTCTCCAAACCTAAAAGGACACAAGAGAAAACTAAGGGTGGCCGGCATCTAGCCATTGGCCCTCCGAAGCTCAAGTCAGATGGGACATGGTTGTAAAGCAAATAGCCGGGTATGAGCTTAGAGATTGTGTACTTTTATTCTTCTGCGGAGTCATCTATTTATACAAATTTAGGTGATCCAATCTGTTACGCAAGACGTTGAGATTGCTGCTGATTTCTGGGGATAAAGTGTTTATCCCATTAATCCCTAGATAAGGAGATGGCCTACTCCAGTTAAACATCTGGTTGATCACGTTCCTTGATGATGATCCTCTGAGATCCGGAGCCACGAACAGAGATAAGCCCAAAACCGGCCTATATGGGCTGCTGGTACTAAAAAGGCGGGGGATGTTCGGGCTCGAAGGTAACTACTCGCATATTAAGAGGCAGCCCCTTTTAACGACCACGAACCGAGACGCTCGCATATTCGAGGGTGTATAGCGTACTTTCACGATATGCGAGCCTCGACCAGGAGGGCTCGGTGGTTCGGGAGTTGCATACCGCACCTTCACGATATACGAGCCTCGACCATGAGGGCTCGCAGGTTAAACACCGTTAAAAAGGTGCTCGTGGGCCTCGAGTCTTTGCTATCTTCGACCACCACTTTTTGGCTATAACAGATGCCCCCCAAGTCCTTGCCGTCAAGGAGTCTAAGGAAAGGACTTGCTTACTGGCACGCATAATCGCCTAATGCCTTTCTCGATGGTGAAGCCGTACATGATTGGACTGTCATTAATGAGCGCCAGCTTTCCGCAGCTTTTCGGCAGAGAGGAAATGAAGAGGCGCCCGCCACGTATCTGCGGAATTAATAACCATGCCCGTTCGACTGCTGTGCCAAACGAACGATCACTGTGTGTCACCTAATCTTGAGGAATGATTGCTTATAAATATATGGACCCTGCAAAATTTTTGAAATTTCATCCGAAGTTTACAAAAATTCTTCCTTTCTCCTTGCTTCCCTCTTTCCTCTGGTGTAACTTCCTTTCTCTGGCGTAACTTCGTTCCTCCGATTTCCTCTGGTATAACTTCATCTTTCATTCTTCTTTTCCAAAGTATTATTCCTCCCTCTTCTTTTTATCTTAAGCAACCATGGCGGGAGATTTTGATGAGGAGACCGTCCCTTTGGGGGATGCTACTCTAGAATCCTCTTCCTCCAACAATGCGAGGGTTCCGGCCGGCAGATAGTCTGCGTCCGGGTATCCCTCCATAATGACGGAGGAACGGTTGGGTGAGTTATGGGAAAAATACCGAGTTCTCGACTCAGTTATTTTCCAATTGTCCGAAGAGGGAGAAACTCCAGACTCACCTCCCCTTGGTTGCGTAGCCCTTGATGATTATTTCTTCATTCTTGGGGTATGCCTTCCCCTTCACCCCTTTATTCGCGACGTACTTCGGACTTACAAGATTGCCCCCGGGCAACTCATTGTAAACGGTTGAAGAGTAGTCCTAAGCTCTTTCGCTCTTTGGGTGCAAGCCGGTAATGGAGACTTAACCGCGAAAGAGTTCCTCAGAATGTACCAGCTCAAGAGAGCTCCTCCAGTGAAGGCTGGTATTACTAATGTTACTGGCACCGGGATAATTTTATTTTGGGGAAACCCACTTCGAATTACCCCGGATGGAGGAAACACTGGTTTTATGCTTTCGGGAGCTGGGAGTCTGAGATGGGGTCCAACTCTGGGGGCCATAACGTGAGCCGATTTTTTGGCGAAGGTGGACGAAGCTTCACTCTACCTTGATTTGTGACCCAGCTTTAGAACTTCCATTTTGCTGACTCATGCTCGCATTTACAAGTATTCCGACCGTGGGGAAACCGAGCTTGAAGGGAGGAATTCACGAGAAGATTGTGAAGGTTTACAAGTTACCTGCTTGTGACAGGCACATTGAGGCTTGTCTGTCAGCCTCCTGACTCGCAGCTACCGTGATGATATCTCGCGGGAGGTCGCGATGACGAATGTGGGGGAGAAGAGAGGGTTGCTTCCTCGCTTAAAGGGCACCGGCTCGAAGAGACAGAAGAAGACATCTGTCGGTCCCTCTCACCCATCTAATCGGCTGGATGGGACTGCCCAAATTCCACAGCCGCGTGAACCTCTTCCTGAAACTGCGGCAGCTGCGCCAGTGGCTTCTGCACTGGTGGTTCCTACCGAACCACCGGTTATTGATATTATTGATAACTCCCCAAGGAACGATGGGGCGGGGTTAAGTTGTCCCCCAGTCGAAGAATCTCGCGAGCCAGAAGGTGCTCCCGAGTTGATTCTTGCTCGTGAGCAGACCGCTGCTCAAGATGCGAGCCCAGCTGGGCTAGTCGTAGCCCAGCCCTCCGGAGTCGGGACATTCACCGTCTCCAGCCACTTACACCCAATCTGTAAATTTCTTTTTGATAACATCTCCCCCCAAACATTTGGTGCCCTCCCCGAACCAAGTCCTGAAGACCTCTCTCTTAACGCGGGAGTGAGGATGGTCCAGGTAAAAAGTGCTCTGATTTGACCCTGGTTTTTGCTATCTTTGTTGACTTTTGAATGCTTATCTCATAGTCTTCCTTCTTTTGTGCAGGGCCTGGATCTCATCATACGGACGAGGCGTGATATCCTTGCCGCCCGCCGTATTATAGATGAGGTCGAGGGGAAGAGGGTTGCCCTGGAGAAGGTGGTCCACGGGAGGGACTAGGTCATTAAGTCTCACGAGACCTTGATCGCAAAGATGACTAAGGAAAGGAAAATCCTCATCGAAAAGGTCCAAGTCCTGACTGATAGATATCAGTCCTTGGACTCGAACTTCGCCAAGCTCGCGGAGATGAAGGAGAAGGTTGAGAGAGAAAGAGAGATCTTCCGTCAAATAAGATCTCGCTGGAGGAGCAACTCGCAGAAAGCAGGTCGCGGCTAAAGGAAGTCAGCGACAATCTGGAGAGGAGCGCTCCATCCTTGTGCAGCTTAAGGACAACTCAATCCACTGGGAGGAAGAGAGAGTGGCCCTCGTCATGACACTCTTTGAAGAAGGGGCCCGAGCTATCATGGAGTTTCGGACTTCGCAGTTGTACAATGATGAAAGACATGAGTCGTACAATGCTGGTTGTGACTTTGCCCGGCGAGTGGTGCAGCGAATATCTCTGTCTTTCGACATGGGAGAGTTCGAGAAGGTCACGGTTATCATAGCCGCAGAGGAGAGAGCGGCCGCGGAGAATGAGGTCACTGAGGTTACTCAAGCGGGAGGGGTCTCGGAAGTGGAGAGTACCGCTCCTCCCCCAACCGATGCGCACAAATGATCATCTCCTTTCTTCTTTTTTATCCATCTCATGTAAAAGTTTTCATTTTCCGTTTTGTAAGCAACCTGACCTTTTTAATGAAATGAATGAGAAAATTTTTTATTGCATGTTGTTGAAATTGCGGTTTTACCGCTAGTGAGATAAGCTTGAAGGTATGCTTATGTCCTAGAGGGGGGGTGAATAGGACTTTTTACAAATTCCTTGTCACTTGAAACCTCAAGAGCATTCACAAATCAATTTACCAATATAATGTATGTGAATGCAAGTAAATAGATCAAATAAGATATTTATAAATGATCAACTATGCTAAGGGAAGCATTTGATCAAATAGTTGATATGCATACTTGAACTAATCTATCAAAGATGGCATATGAGCATTTCGTCAAACACAAGATGGACATACAGTTAAGCACTTATAAGATTGATCAACAAGGAACAATAATAGACAAAATACATTCACCACATTGCACACGATGTATAGTGGTTCGACGATAAGTTTACTCCACTCCCGGTTCCAGTACCCAACTCCTTTGAGTACACCGGCATTCACTATCGGAGGTTTTAAATGAGGTTCACCTCTCAACCTTTACAACCTACACAAGGTAAATGCCTACACAAGGACTTCTCAACTCCTACGTACGTATTCTCCTGTGTTGGAGGCCTACGCAAGGACTTACACGTCCTACTCAAGGACAACTCCGAGATTGGGTCACAATCTTTAGACCCCAATCTCAACAAGAAGGGGAAATCAAACAATGAACTCTATAAGCGTAAACACTTACAAGAGATGAGCCCAGATTCAGCGCCGTTGATGAGTAGCTTCAGTTTCCACGAATGCTTTAGCTCCTCTCCAAGCTCCCACGATCAGCTACCAATGCATATGATGTTCCTAGACTAGTGCTGGGTAGGTGGGAGGAGTTGTTGGAGTTTCCTTTGCCTATTCAATACAATGGTGATGATAGGAACTACCAACTTGAGTATTCAATGGCTATTGATGACCAAGAGATTCAACAAGATGGGTTAGGTCAGCCATGGATACCTTGCTTGAGTTCATTCTTCAAACCGAGCTTTGAATGCTCATTGAAGTGCCATGAATCACTTGGATTGAATGATGAACTCTAAGCAATGATGAGCAAAGGAAGGATAGATGATGTTCTTAATTTCCCCCTTCAATGCTCTCAATGGGTGTGCAAAGAATACCATTAAACCCCTTAAGATATACCTTTATAGATTCCAAGAAACGGGCTTCAACGGATATAAAACGGCTAGTTGTCGATTGATCTAACAAAGCACCGATTGATCGCAAGAAGTAATTTTTCAGAAATATGCTTGCTGGACAGAAATGGCCCTGATCGATTGATTGCTCTTCCAGGCAAATTGATCGCCCAGGCTGGTCGATTGATCGACCGGCCAGCCAATCAATCGCAAATGCGATTTTGGGCCTAATGCTTGCTGGATATATTTGAGGCCTAGTGATTGATCGCAAAGGCTCAGTCGATCAATCGCTAATGTAATTTTATGCAGATATGCTTGCTGGACCATTTTGTGGGTTACCGATTGATCGCAGGAGCTCCACCGATCAATCGCAAATGATTTTACTTGTATGCTTGCTGGACCTTATCCAGGATGAGCGATCAATCCCTCATGCAGAGTTGATCAATTGTAACTGGCATCTTTTGCTTGATTTCTTTGCTGAAACAAGTCCAGTTATAGAGATCAATCAATGGTGGTTATTGATCAATCGCTTTTCCTTGTAGATTGATCAATAGACAGCCGAATTGAACTATATAAGCTATCTTTTATGGACGAAGCTCTTTTATCTTTTGAGCAATGATTACACACAATCTTCCCTGATCAAGAAGACGGAAATGACTAAGATTGAATGGCTAAGGATTTTCTTAGGATGCTATGCCATCTGGTCATGAGGTTTTTGGGATCCTAAAGTCTGTCTGTATGCACACTTACCTTCCGTAGAGATTGTGCTTGGTCCTGGATGCGGAAAGAAGCTTCAGTCATCAAGTCTTGAGTCTGCAATCATCGTCGGGGCTCACAAGACAGGACTGACTTATACGATCACGGAATTGACAATCTGATGCATGAAAGAGTGCACTAACAGTTGTTTCTCCTTCTTTCAATTTTCGTTCGTCGTGTGTTGAATGCCTAAGTACTTAACTCATGAAGCAATGAGTTAGGCTCAATTCGGGGGTCTTGTCGACCAGTTCCGTGTAGAGATAGATTGATCTATTGATTGAGGCTTTGATTTTACCAAGGGCAGAAGATTGGCCAAGAGAATGTATGCATTCTCTTCAGGGCTATTCAGGTCCAATCAAATGGAGTAGCGACCAAAAGACAATCCATCTTTATTCGAATATCATTCAAACTTACATCGAATTAAGGAAAATATCAGAGCAGATGCTCTAAGTGCCAAGGGCGACGTAAGGGCCTCCCCTGCATTTTTTTGAGATAATAGGTACCTAGTCGCACGATTTTGATAACTCGGTACGGGCCTTCCTGATTTGGATCCAACGAACGAGTAGGAATTCCGAGGTTCTGTCTAAGGACCAAAACGCCGAGCTGGAAAGCCCTGGGTCGGACCTTGGCATTACGATAGCGAGAAATACGTTGTTGATAAGCTGT
The DNA here is from genome assembly GCA_003013855.2 of Liriodendron chinense. Classification (NCBI taxonomy): domain Eukaryota; kingdom Viridiplantae; phylum Streptophyta; class Magnoliopsida; order Magnoliales; family Magnoliaceae; genus Liriodendron; species Liriodendron chinense. The sequence goes on along the minus strand of PVNU02004149.1, from coordinate 190,504 downwards.
TGCTCGAAGTTGGGAGACGTCCCTTCTTTCTTCCTAGAGATCGAGATGAAACCTCAACCCATCTTGGTTATTCGTGGAATCGTACTGCTCGATTCGATACGAGGGGACTTGTACTTTGATTGAGATGACTGCCTCGGTGTCGAAAGCTAAAGAGAAAGGAGTTTCTCCGGTTGACGTACGAGTTGTAATTCTATAGGCCTATAAGACTTCGGGCAGAAGCTCCGGCCACATGTCTTTACATTCATCGAGCTTGGTCTTCAGATGATGTTTGATGATCTTGTTAACCGCTTCAACTTGCCCATTAGCCTGAGGATGATATGGGGAGGTACGAATACTTCGTATCTTCCATTTTTCGCAAAACTCTGAGAACACGGCGTTGTCGAACTGCTTTTCATTATCGGTGATTATGGTATGGGGAAGCCCATAACGACATATGATAATTCTCCATATGAACTTTGTTGTCTGTTTTTCAATGATTGTGGTCAACGGCTCTACCTCAGCCCATTTGGTGAAATAATCAACTGCCACAATTGCAAACCTGTTCTGTCCTTTCCCAGTGGGCAGTGGTCCGATGATATCGACTCCTCATTGGGCGAAGGGGCATGGGCCATTCATCGGCGTCATCTACTTGGATGACACGTGAGGCACTGGAGAATAACGTTGGCATTTGTCACATTTTTTGGAAAATTTGATTGCGTCCGCCTTCATAGTGGGCCAATAGTACCCTTGCCTCATTGCTTTATACGCTAAAGAGCGTCCCTTAGGATGGTTACCACATGCCCCTAGTGTATTTCATCGAGAACGCGATGTGCTTCTTCTGGATGAAGACACCTTAAGTATGGTAAAGTGAAGCTCTTACGCAGTAGCGTTCCGTTTAGTAGGGTATACCTGGCAGCACGATGACTAATTTGCCGTGCGGATTTCTTATCATCCGGGAGTTGTCCATCTTTGAGATAAAGGACAATGGGATCCATCCAACATGGAGAGGCATATATTGTGACTACTTGCTCGGGGGTCGTGTGACAAGTATTCGGAGCATGAAGATGCTCGATGGGAACAGATTGTAGTAATTCAGATTCTTGCGCAGAGGCTAACTTTGCCAACGAGTCTGCGAGTTTGTTCTTCTCGCGAGGGATATGAATTATTTCATACGTCTTCAGCTTCACGAGCAGGATAAGTACCCGGGATTTGTATAAAGCCATCCGCTCTTCTTTCACATCGAATTCGCCGAGTACTTGATTGCCTATGAGCTGAGAGTCATTATGAATAAGTAAACTCTGAATCGAGAGAACATTCGCTAATTCGAGGCCGACGATCAAAGCCTCATATTCTGCTTCATTGTTTGAGACGTGAGTGTCAAATCGTAAAGCATATTGAAAATGCGACTCGTCAGAAGCAATTAGAATTAATCCAGCTCCGTTACTGGTGGCCCGTGAAGACCCATCCACAAAGAGCGACCAGGGGGTCTGGTCGCTAGTTGCAGAGTTATCGCTGGAGGAGGAATATGTGAGTTCAACAATGAAATCGGCCACGGCTTAACCCTTAATGGCGGTTCTTGGGCAGAACAATATATCATGCTCGCTAATATCAATCGCCCATTTAGTTAATCGCCCCGAAACTTCAGGTTTTTGAAGGACCTGTCTTAATGGGTGATTTGTTGGCACCAATATAGCGTGGGCTTGGAAATAGGGTCGCAGTTTTCGAGCGGTAGTAACTAAGGCGAGGGCTAATTTTTCCATTTCAAAATATTGAGTTTCGGCATCCACCATTGCTCGACTAATATAATAAATGGGCCTTTGTACCCCGAAATCTTCTTTTATTAATGCGGCACTAATGGGCGTAGAAGACACAGATAAATAAAGAAGAAGCTGCTCGTGTGCCACAGGTTTGGATAAATTGGGGGGTGCACTCATATATTGCTTCAGTTGTTGAAATGCTTCTTCTCACTGCGGAGTCCACACCCAGTCGGCTTTGATGATAGCTCGAAGGAGTTTAAAGAAAGGTAAGCACTTATCAGAGGCACGTGAAATAAACCTGTTCAATGATGCAATGCGACCAGCTAGACGTTGGACATCTTTGAGAGTTAACGGAGACTTCATTTCAATAAAAGCCTTTATTTTCTTGAGATTCGCCTCAATTCCTCGTTGGCCGACCATAAACCCAAGAAATTTTCCAGTGGACACCCCGAATGCACATTTTTCTGGATTTAGCTTCATCTGATACTTCCTTATTAAGTCGAAGGCTTCTCGAAGATCTGCGAGGTGGTCATTTTCTATGACGCTTTTCACGAGTATGTCGTCGACATAAACCTCCATATTCCTACCAATTTGCATGATGAATATTTTATTGACTAGGTACTATAGGTGGCTCCTGCGTTCTTAAGACCAAAAGGCATTACCGGTAACAATACAGGCCGCGGTTAGTTATGAAGGCAGTGTGTTGACTATCGGGCGAGTGCATCATAATTTGGTTATAACCAGAATAAGCGTCCATAAAACTGAGCAGGGCATGCCCCGCCGTTGAATCAACCAATTGGTCGATACGCGGAGTCGGGAAACTATCTTTCGGACATGCTTTGTTCAGATCAGAGTAGTCAACGCACATTCTCCACTTGCCATTAGCTTTTCGAACGAGGACCACGTTCGCGACCCATTCCGGGTAGTCGACTTCCTTTATGAAATTGACGGTCAGCAGCTTCTCGACTTCAGTTTTAATCACCATTTACCTTTCTGCAGTGAAGGCACGTCGACGCTGGTGAACAGGTTTGTGCTTCAGATCAACATTCAAGCGATGTACTATGACGCTGGGGTCGATACCCGGCATATCATTATGGGACCAAGCAAATACATCTTGATATTCGGTGAGAAAACGAACCAGATTTTCACGAAAGACATTGCTTAAAGAAGATCCAACGTAGACCCTCTTAGGCGAATTTCCCTCAGATAAGTGGATTGTGACTATTTCTTCCCCTGGAGTACCTGATTGAAGAACTCTCTCTCTCGGGTCCAACGTTGTAGCTATCGGAGGATCTGGTAAATCTCTTGTAACCATCATAACCGGTGTTGCCTAGGCCTTCTTTCAATCTTGTACGGCGATTTCGTAACATGTTCATGCTTCCTTTTGATTCCCTCATACAACCCCGACTCTGTTTGGAGTAGGGAATTTGATGCATAGGTACAGGGGGTGTAAAGCGGCCCCTATCTTGTTGAGCGAAGGTCGGCCCAAAATAGTGTTATATGCTGATCTCCGATCCACCACGAGGAAATTAAAGAAGATCGTAGTTTTTACGGGGCTTTCTCTGAAGGTGATTGGAAGGTCGATGCTTCCTTCCGGTGTTACCACTTCGCCCCCGAAGCCGACGAGGGGAGTTGAGACCGGTTTGAGTAGGCTCCTGGCGAGCACCATTTTATTGAAAGCTTCTAGGTAGAGAATATCAGCGGAGCTACCTGTATCCAACATAATATGATGGGTTAAATAATTTAATACCTTTAATACGACCACAATGGAGTCCTCATGAGGGAAATGAATCACGCCTGCCTCTTTAAGAGAAAAAGTGATCGGATGATGGCCAGGATTCAATATATCGGGCGTCTTTTCCAACCAACAGATATGCTGAGGCTTCTGAGATGCTTTGCGAGTGTATGCTTTTCTTGATGCTTGAGAATTTCCTCCGTAAGCCGGTCCTCCAACAATGGTCCGGATTTCACCAGTGGGCTTAGCGTCTTCTTGCGAAGTACGATGTTGAGGTGACTTCTTCCGGTGTGGTAGGGCCTCCGTCCTTTTTGGTGACCAATCTTGCCGAGCTACGTAATTCCGGAGATGAGCTTTCCGAATAAGAGCTTCGATGTGATCTTTCAGAGACATACAATCTTGAGTGTTGTGTTCGCTCGCCTCAAGTGTAAGGCTGCGATGTAGTAATAAAACTCGGTAAGACCGAGGTCGATCCACAGGGAATTGGAGAACAAGTTCTAAACTATTTTAGCAACTTAGTTTGCAATAGATAAGAGATTTAATTGGAATAATTATGCTAAAACAGTAACTTAATGAAAAACAGTAATTTAAGGTACTAAGGCATTCAAGGATCCACTTGTAGCAATCCCATGTCAATCCAATCAATCCAAGCATGGAGCACAACTAGATTTGAAGTCCTATCTGTCATCTAGTTGGAAAATAAAGCTTTAGAGCACATTCAATCCTACTCAAGTAGAACTTCCAAGTTCTAGTCCCATTCAACATATGTAGAATTCAAAATCATAGCCTTCGGAGTAATAGCCATGCCTATGGACTATGGCCTGCTCAAGGATTACTATAATTCGAATCTAAACAAGCACAACATGATAATCTCAGAGAATTGCAAGGAATCCATGTTCGGAGCACATGAACTCTCATAAAACATCTAAAACTATCAACTTTAAGAATTAGAATATGCAAAAATCCAAACTTGAAATAGAACTACTTGAATTAAATTGAATCAAACATGAAATTGGCTACAAGCTTCACCTCTCAGCCTTAGCTGAGAGATTCTAGCCGAGCATTGTCATACTACAACTAGAACTCATAAAAGAAACTAGAAAACATAGAAAAACCGGAGTTTGGAGGGTTGCAGACGCTCCACGATGGCTTCCTTCCTCTCCCACGAAGTTCCCTTGCTTCTATAATGCCCTAGGAAGAGCCCATAGGTGTCCTTTTATAGTGGGGAAGCTCAATTGTGTCGGAATCATCCAGAAAGTGCGTAAGGATACGCACTGCGCAGAAGTTTTCGGAGCCCGAATTAGAATCTGCCCATTTTTACACATGGCTGACCGGTCGGACTGGGCTGGCCGATGTTCGCTTCCCCAAGTGTAGGGTTGCGATGTAGTAATAATCTCGGTAAGATCAAGGTCGATCCACAGGGACTTATGTAGGAATCCACAAAACACTTCCAATAGTTCTACTAAAGAGCTAACAAACAGATTTGATGTAAATAGTAACGTTGAATTAAACTGAAGGTAAATAATTAATAAAAGGCACTAGGGTTCAAGGATCCACTTGTAGCAATCCTTGATGCTCAATTCGCTGTGGTTTCTCACTTTCTCAGCTAGAATCGAAATTAAGTTCTATCTAGTCGGATGATAGAGCGGTTAAAACAATCAACCTGACATATGTATGATCCATGTATATGATTCACTCAATGCAAGCTAGGACGAGCATACTTAATTGCATAGGTCAGTCCCAATTCTATTAGGTTGAGATCACAATCACAACCATCATTAAATCCTGTCACAAGACAAAACTAGATCATGATTTGAACTTGATCCAAATCACATACACAGTCTCACATACTTCAGAATTTCTAGAAAAATAGACTTTGGGTGTGAAGCTCCCACATGAAGATCATAGTTCTAGAGCGTATTCCAATTCCTCAGATCATACAGGTCTAGACTAGCTCAAAATACTTAAGAACTCGAGCAATTCTTCCAAACATCCATGAGTCATCATAAGATTAAGAAAAACTACTTAGAACTTTATTTAAACTTCAAACCATTATTCTTCAATAGAAATCCAACTTAAAACCAAATCAAACAAATTGAAACATCTTAGATTCACTACAAGCTTCACCTCTTAGCCCTAGTTAAGAGGTTTAGCTGTTTATGATCTAAGGAAACATGAAACAAACTAAACAAAACATAAACTAAAAGAACAAACTAGGAGGAGTTGTAGAACTCCGAAATCGACTTCCGCCGTCTCCCATCGTGCTCAATCTGTTCTAGGGATGCCCTAGGAACAATCCCTAGGTGTCCTTTAATAGTGGGGAAGCTCTGCTGCGTCGGAATCATCTAGAAATTGCATAAGGTTATGCAGTGCGCAGAGAAAATTGAAACTTGTAGAACACGCACTGTTACGCAGACGACCGGTCTGAGCTCCTGGACGACCGGTCGCACGACCGGTCTCAAAACCTCCAAAACTGTCCAGAGAGTTTTTCATAATTTCCAACTCGTAGTTTTAATTCAATGACTAGTCGCATGACCGGTTTGAGCTATGGACGACCGGTCGCACGACCGGTCGTGGATGGTCCAGTGAGATTGGCAACAGAGTTCTCTTTTATTGAGTGTTCGGACCAGTCGGACGACCAGTCCTGGCTATGGACGAACGGTCGGACGACCGGTCTTGGGCACATTCTTCTGCTTCCTTTCTTCTTTCCTCTGACTTCTTTCTTCCATCCTTTGACGCTTAGTCCTTTGATCTCTTATGCTTTTAAATGACGTCTTTAAGTCTCCAATTGATGAATCCTCTCTCTTATCCCTACAGTTACAAATCCATGCATTAGATTAGTCTTTAAATCATGAAAACCTTGCATAATGAGTGATGAATTAGGGTTAGAATATGCACAATTAAGAGCTCAATAGCCGACCGGTCACGATCGGTCGGACTGCGTATGCTATTAGTCCAGCAAGCACAGGAAATTACTAGACCTGTTGGCCGACCGGTCGGACCATATTAGTTTAAACGTCCAGGGAGTTCAGCAGGGTCATCGACCTGTTGGCCGACTGGTCTGGCCAACTGGTCCTTTGTCTAGCAATCTTCACAAGGGCCGGAAGGTCGGCCGACCGGTCTGGACCAGTCGGCCCTTGTTCTTTCTCCATTTCCTCTTCTTTTCTTTCTTCTTTTTTCTCCCTCTTTCTTCTTCCTTCTTTGGTCCACCTTGAGCCTTCGTTCAAAGGGTCCTAAAAGCATTCTTTTTTGTCTCCAATTGAGTGAAGTTCGCTGTTGTTCCTATGATCACAAAACATGCATTAGATGGGCCTTTTAAACATGAAAATCATGCATATAATGCGATGTACTGGGCTATGCAATGTATAATTTGGAGGTTCAACATGTTGTGCCCATGGTCCTTGTGAAAATAGCAGAATTTTCTCTTGTCTCTTTTTTCAAGATCGGACTTGATCTTTGATGGCCATTTCACATAAGGCTTGTGCTTAATCTCCATTAATACTTTCTCAGGAGATTGGTTAAGAGGTGTATAATTATGATATTTACTAGACTAGGGCTTCTTAGGGGAATGATCCCGTCGATCGCGCCGATATATTTTATTAGAAGGAGTGATCTCCTCAGTCTTATGCTTCTTGCCCTATATACCGTGACGTGCCAAAGCAACTTCCTCCGCATTGATGTATTTCTGAGCCTTTGCTTGGAATTCCACCATAGTTTTAGGAGGGTTCTTGTCCAGGGCGAACCGGAATTTTTCGTTCGTAATTCCGGCTATAAGGGCGGTGAGGCCTTTATCTTCGGTATAACCTTCAGTTTGAACGGCTTCTGCAGTGAACCGAACTGTGAACTCCTTAATCGTCTCCCCATGCTGTTGCTTCTAGTCCATTAAGTGAGATGCTAGCTTTTTGGTGCGGATGCTCCCCATGAATTGAGAAAGGAAGAGCTCCGATAATTGAGAGAAGGGCCCGATGGATCTGGGTTTTAGGCTCCGGAACCATGTACGCGTTGCATCCTTTAGGGTTAGGGAAAAAGCCCTACACATGATTTCTGATCCATGCCCCTCTAGCTCCCTAAGAGATTTGTACGTCTCTAGATGTTCGAGAGGATCGCCAGTGCCTTTATACGAAGTGATGATAGGCGTGCGGTACTTCTTAGGCAAGGGTGCCTCTATGACCTAGCGGGTGAAGGGAGATTCAGATCAATGGATTGACGCAACAACAATAGGTGGTAGATTAGTCCGATATCGCTGTTCCATATCGTCGAAACGATCCTAGATTCTTTTGAGATCTCCTTCCCATGGTAAGGTGTAGCTTGAAGTTTCAACGGCAGACCCTTGAGATTGTTGCTGCCGGGAGGCACTAGAGTGTATAGAATGTGGAGGGAGTACCGGGACTTGATTGCCGAGTGGCATTCGATTTGAAGGAGGAGGAATTGGTTGGGTTCGTGGCTCGCCCGCAGAATGTTTGGAAGCTACTGGTATAGGTTGCACTGGTGGCCCTTTTGGAGATTTCTGTTGTGATTTTGGAAAATGCTGATCAAACTGATTAGATAAGGTCTGAAGCCCGGCTTTGAGAGTTAGGAGTGTGTTTTCGAGGAAACGCATAACGTCCTCTTGACTGCCGGATACGTCAAAAAATGAGTTTTGTGATGGCACATTAGACTCTCCATGGGGGATGCCCATTGAAGCATTTTGAGGGAGGTTAGGTGCTGGTTCGGTAATGTCAGGCGGAGGTAATGTCTGTCTTGAGGTGGAAGGATGAACCATTTTTTTGGGAGGCATGGCGGGAGATCATAATCAGTGATTAGAATGGCTAATCCTGACGACTTCACACAGACAACGTCAATCTATTTACGTCGGATTTGGTAACAGGATCGTCCAGACGTTCACCTCCCCTCAATCCAACTTCTCTCCAAACCTGAAAGGACACAAGAGAAAACTAAGGGTGGCCGGCATCCAACCGTTGGCCCTCTGAAGCTCAAGTCAGATGGGACATGGTTGTAAAGCAAATAGCCGGGTATGAGCTTAGAGATTGTGTAACTTTATTCTTCTGCAGAGTCATCTATTTATACAAATCCAGGTGATCTAATCTGTTACGCAAGACGTTAAGATTGCTGCTGATTTCTCGGGATAAAGTGTTTATCCCATTAATCCCTAGATAAGGAGATGGCCTAGTCCAGTTAAACATCTAGTTGATCACGTTCCTTGATGATGATCCTCTGAGATCCGGAGCCATGAACAGAGATAAGCCCAAAACCGGCCTATACGGGCTGTTGGTACTAAAAAGGCGAGGGATGTTCGGGCTCGAAGATAACTACTCGCATATTGAGAGGCAACCCCTTTTAAAGACCACGAATCGAGACGCTCGCATATTCGGGGGTGTATATCGTACTTTCACGATATGCGAGCCTCAACTAGGAGGGCTCAGTGGTACGGGAGTTGCATACCGCACCTTCACGATATGCGAGTGTGGACCCTAGCCGTTCCGCGCTCCCAGACGACGTCGTTCGCCCTTTCCTTTCGGAAAAAGAAGAAGAGGTGCGTGCGTGCGAATCGTCGTTTGTGCCACTGGCTTACCTCGTTCTCGAGGGCTTTGTTTGGTTGTCGTGTTAAGCTGGATGCATTTGAATGAGTTTATATAAGACCAGAGTCGCCACTAGCCAGTTACTTCGAATCTACAGTCTGCTAGACCCCTGTAGAAACGTTAGAGAAGGGGATCCGAAGATTCCTTTCTCTAAAATGACTCCTTTTAATCTGCGGCCAGAGATTCGAGGTAAGGGATCACGGTTACAGGGTGGGAAGAGGTTAAGCACCCCACACACTGCCCGTACCGAAGTACGGTCTCTACTTCACAGAATCGAACTAACACTTGAAAGTCTGTTTTAATCCTCGTATATTCTCATAGATGACATGATGCATGAATGCAGGTCTGAACAGTAAGAGTTTCTGATGGGGAGGTTTCCATTAACAGGCAAGCCCAGAGCATACGCTCGAACTGACAGGTGCTTTATGCGAGATGCATGCCGTGTCTTTGACTAATCAAAGTGCTCGTAGTGACTAATGCATGAATGCAGGTCTGAACAGTAAGAGTTTCTGATGGGCAGGTTTCCAGTAACAGGCAAGCCCAGAGCATACGCTCGAACTGACAGGTGCTTTATGCGAGATGCATGCTGTGTGTTTGAATAATCAAAGTGCTCGTAGTGAAGCAGGGGGGTTGGAAGAAAAGTAAATGTTGCACTTATGCTAGATGCAAATGAGATGATGCTGGAAAAAAGTAGCTAGATGGACGGAGGTGTCGCAAGGATTGGCTTCGAGTGGTTAGATCAAGACTTGGATGGCTTGGGAGACTCGGACCAATGGTCAGGCTGGGTTGGACCAGGGCTAAGCTCTTCTCACTCGGGCTCTCCTTGGTGGAGGAATGGGCTAAAGGGTGGAGAGACGGATTGCACTCGGGCTGGCTTCAGAGGGATTGGATTGGGTTGGATTATTGAAATGAGAAGGGTAGGGGGGTATTTATAGCAACGAGCAGTGGCAGAACCCGTAAATAATTTTGGGCGGCCCTCGTACGGACGCTCCTCAGGTTCCAGCGCGTGGTACGGCCATGTCTTGGGGCTGCTACTTTGGACTCAGTGAGTTGACTCGGTGGGTCGACTCAGCGGGTTGACTCGGTGATTTGACTTAGTGGGTTGACTCGGCGATTTGACTCGGTGATTTGACTCGACGGGTTGACTCAGCGGGCTGACTCGGTGATTTGACTCAGCGGGTTGACTCAATGAGTTTGACTTTTTAGGATTTTTTGACTAGTTTTTCTTATGGGGGTTTTTCAGGCTGTTTAGGGGTGAGTTGGGCTATGGATTGGGGCTTACACGGGTGAGTTTGGCTGAGTTTGGACATGGGATTTGGGGGTATGGTCCTCCATTCATCCAGCTGCCTCTACCAACAGTGTAGCCGAAGGTGGGGTGTCTACAGATGCCCCTCTTTGGCAAAGGTTGCGTGTAACCGAATGCCAAAGCGAGTGGACACCCCTCTTCTGACCTGGTCATTCATAGATCATGGTCTGAAATCTTTGCTTGCCTTTTGCATTTGTGCCAGTTGATCGTCTGGAAATCGATCACTCGCACATATCGTGGGAGTTTGGAGAAAATGTTGTGATTGTCCCTGCAGTTTGCTGCAACCTAGGTACCCAATTGCAACCCTTCCATTCTCGATCGGTACTAACATCGGAAAGGTACAGCAGAGCCTCTGAGTTGTAGTCTTACGAGGTTACTAACCCTGTGATTGATTGTATGTTTGATGTTTTCCCGGATCACTCCAGGAGTACTTGTTTCGCTTGACTATCAAAGTGGTTAGATGCCCTGCATCATGTAGTCTTACGGGATTCTACTACGCCGACTTGGACTCAGTCAAGGTACTTCAGGCATCCACGCCTAGGTATGTGTGGGTGGACTTTTTCCACCCGATCTGCTGGTTTTGATGCTTGGTTTGCAATTCATTCTTTCCTAGATTGTGGTCTGGATCTTTGTTGTCCTTTGTATCTGAGTCAGTTGATTGTTTGGAGATTGATAACTCGCACAAACCGCGAAAGTTTGGAGAAAACGTTGCGATTGTCCCTGCAGTTTGCTGCAACCTGGGTACCCAATCGCAACCCTTCCATTCCCGATCGGTACTAACATCGGAAAGGTACAGCAAAGCCTCTGCGTCATAGTCTTACGAGGTTGCTGACTCTGAGATTGATTGTGTGATGTTTGATGTTTTCCCGAATTACTCCAAGAGTACTTGTTTCGCTTGACTGTCAAAGTGGTTAGATGCCCTGCGTCATGTAGTCTTACGGGATTCTACTATGCCGACTTGGACTCAGTCAAGGTACTTCAGGCATCCACGCCTAGGTATGTGCGGGTGAACTCTTTCCACCCAGTCTGCTGATTTTGATACTTGGGTTACAATTCATCGTTTCTACCTGTTCAAATGGTTTCTTTGACCGAGCCTTTTGGCTTTCATCTTTTCGTATCTTGGCATGTGGTATGACCGCACTGACACTGGAGTTCAGTTCGACCGTACTTTTGTTAGTGCACTTTTCTGTGGCATACTAGTGCACCTTGTTTGTCAATCACTTACGTCAGTGAGTCTAGTGTCGGTTGAGCCTAATGAAGACGAAGACCAAAGACTCAGATGGCCCCGCTGCATCAAGGAAGAAGAATCAGGTAAAAGTGATGCCTTGGTGCCTTAACCTTGACCAAAACCCAACCCCTTTGCTTCTTTGATGACCTTGACCACATTAGGAAACCATTAGTCATCATAGATTGGCCCTAAGTGTCCCAAAACATCACTCACATCATGGCCTAAGTAAGTGGGTTGGCATGTACGAAGATTAGCAAACAACTGAGCTGAACCAGGCCTGTCCGACTGGTTGGGACCGGTCGGCTGGATTGGTTCGACCGGTCAAGACCGGTCGGCCAGATCAAACAACAACCTTGCTGTGTTTACAGGCTACAGGTGGACCGACCGATCGTGACCGGTCGGATGGACTGGACCCACCGGTCAAGACCGGTCGGACGTATGTCCAGTTCCAACAGCACCTTGCGTTTTTGTGCAGGCAGGTGGTCCGACCGGTCGTGACCGGTTGGCTGGGCTGGTCCGACCGGTTAAGACCGGTCGGGTAGCTTTTCCCTCAAGACAGCAGCTTTTCTGTCTTGCTTGGCTCTTTGGCCGACCGATCGGGACCGGTCGGGACAGGTCGGCAGAGCCATTTTTTGCCCGTTTTATGACCGTTGGAGCTCAATTTTCCTATATATGGAGCTCGGTTTTTGGGCATTTGGAGAGGGATTTCGAGAGGAGTGAAGCCACCATTGTTGGAGACCATTTGAGGCTCGTTCCCAACCTATGCAAGGCATCTTCCTTGTGCTTTAACGTAAGATTAGAGCATTCCAGGCTCATGAAGAAGATGACTTTCATCCCCTCTTGATCTCTAGAGTTTGGAACCTTCTTGATTGGCAAATCCTTGTCCAAAACCCTAAGATGAGATCGTTGTAGGAGAACCTCTAGGCAACCCATTCCCATTAGTTGTAGAGTTCTCAAACCTACCCTCCTAGCACCTTGGGCATCTTAAAGGCATCACATGCAAGGTGTTTGATCAAAGGTGGCTGAGGCATTGGCGACGCAACAGCGACACGATCGTGGGAGCAAGGGAAGCTGATTGAAGCACAGGAGAGCGGAAATCAAGCAACCCAAACCGGCGCTAAACAAGGGGCTCATCTGACAAGTAAGGTTGTCCTTTTTGAGAGTCCATTTAGAGTTTGTTTGTCAAACTCGATCTAGGGACGTTAGTCGTTCCTTGGCCCGTTTGCCGGGCCTAAACTAAGTCTCCAAGGGGGAGCCTCCATCACGGGAGTGAACGTGAGTCGGGTTGAGAGTTAGCCTATGTCCAAAACTCCGTTTGGGTTGAGAGTTAGCCCTTTATCCAAAACTCTGGTCATGGTTGAGAGGTGAACTGGTAAAACCTCCGTGTAAAGGTTGAGAGGTGAATCTCATTTAAAACCTCCGATAGTGAATGCCGGTGTGCTCAAAGGAGTTGGGTACTTGAACCGGGAGTGGAGTAGACCCAAAGTCGAACCACTATACATGCTTGTGTTTGTGATTGAATTGAGCACATTAATATCTTAGCATTGTTAGTTTAATTGTTTAATTATGAATGCTTGATAGGAATGTATGCTAGGCACTAATTAGGCACATCCACACACAAGATGTACTTTCACTAGTTGTGTAGACTTGAGCTCATTGATCCACTCTCATAAGTCTACATAGGTTGTATAGGTTAGTAGCTTGTTTAGTTAAATCTTTTGATTACCTATGCATGCTTTAGACTAGGTTGTTTATTGCTTAATCATATGCTAGTCTTGTGATTGGACCCACTTAGGCTTGGAAGCCGAGGTGTTCTTGCTTACTTAATTTTGATTTGTTGAATTATATAAGTAGGCGAAAAGAATTTCAAAAAAGGTCCTAATCACCCCCTCCTATAGGTTTAGCCATAATTCTAGTTGCTCTTTACGCTTCCGCATATACATACGTGGGTGTCGTGTTAGACTACCGATGTACTTTCAACTTTGAGTGCATTGGATCCGATGTTCTCCAGGGAAACCGCGAGGCATCGGATCTTATTTGATTTTTGCGTCGGCTCCTACCCAGAGATATGGAAGATCTCCTGGTGTTTTGGAGGTAGAACGCTCTACTGGGAAAATATTTTTGGATTTTTAAAAAGATACTCACTCTGAGGAGTGATACTCCGTGGGGTTTTTATTTACAAATAGAAATATTTTTTTGTCTTTTTGAAATGGAAATCTGGTTTGCATGCGCCTCCACTAGGGATGCCTGTGGGGTCTTTAGCTAACCGACTTTTATTTTGAAAGCAGGTAAACATGATGATTGATGCGATGGGTGCTGATGCATGGAGATGCATATTTGATGATGGATGCATGGCTTGGCTCATTCTCTTTCAGTTTGATGATTTTGCTTTTACTAGAGATGCAAAGAATTTTGAGCTTATTGCTTGCAGGGTTGTGCTTCCCTGGGGATTTCTTTTTTTCTTTGCTTTTTTATATGGATGTTTGGCCAGTGGGTTGGTCAAGATCCTGACCCGTGGTCGATCAGGTCCATCGTCCCAAGATGCTGTTTCTTTGCTAATGAGAATGTACGAGGATGTTATCCGACTTCAAAATGTTCTTCTGGGCATAAATGCGATTGAGACGGTGCTTGGTCGCTAGTTTTGGTCAAGATTCCAATTTGCGGGCGATTGGATCCGTCATCCCAAACTGTGAAGTGAGCAGAGTTCGAGACTCCTGAAGTGTAGTGCTGGGGGATAGTAACAATTTTTGTGATTTTTGCAAATATTTGGTCCGAACCTTTACCTGAGTGGTCAGGATAAAGATCGGTTATAGAAAACAAAGGAAATATTTTTTGTGTTTTTGAAAATATTTGGTTTGAAAGCAAGGGAAATATTTTGTGATTTTTGAAAATATTTTGCAATGTTTTTGTATTTTTCTGATTTTTTCTGAAATGCAGGGAAAAGTATGAAATTTTCATCCATTTCCAGCTTTAATGCTGGTAAGGCACCCGATCCATTTTACGTCAGCGAGCAAGACGAGTCTCACACAGTTAAGTGTCGTAGTTTTACATCTTCGGATGAGGAGATTTTGAGGGTTTTCAGTCAACACACCCACAAAGTTGCCTGTTCCTCATGTGCAATGCACATAGACCACGTATCATCCGACGGACTCCTTCGGCCACAAAATGAGCCACATCCTCACATTTTCCTTAGTCAGTCCAGTTTGGGGCGTTACGTTGCTCACAATTCCATGAGGGTGTGCTCCACCTCCCAACAGCCTTAATCCCCTTCATGAGTTTTAGGAACAGGGAACATCCGTCAGATTCAACAGCGACCTCCAAATCAAGGTTGTCTTTCACGGTGCGTTCAACACGAACAGGATTGCGGGGTTCTGCCCGCCTCAGCCTTTACCTGTTTAAAAGATTCCGGACACCCGTACGATCAACTGTTAGCCATGTCTGGAACAGATTGGGAAAGAAAGCCCCTGAGAAGTTAATCCCAGTGTAGTTTTAGGTCTTCGGACCACTGTGGATGAGTTTGTGCAGTTGAAATTGTTGGTAAAATTTTTGTGTTTTGAAAAAGTTCCAGACTTCAACTCGAGTAAACGGGGTTGATGCTGGTTTTTATGGAAAGCTTGACATCTTTTTGGTATTTTTGAAAATGATCCGGATAATCGAACCTTGATCCCAGCGGTTGAGGCCGATGCCGGTTTTTAGTTGAAAGCAGGAAAAGGTCCCCTGAGAAATTAATCCCAGTGTAGTTTAAGGTCTTCGGACCAAAATATGTACATGCTGAAAATACATTCTTTTTGTGATTGTTTTTTTGAAATGTTCCAGGCTCTTAAATCTCAATTTGAGCGATTAAGATTAACACTGGTTTTTATTGGTAATCTCTCGGGATTTTGTTCCCGACGTAGTTTAAGGTCTTCGGACCACAAAACTGTACAAAACAGGGCAAACATATTTTTTTATTTTTTATTTGGAAAATATCCGGAGTCGTCTGATCTTGATGTGAGCAAACAAGACCGACACCGATTTTTATTGAAAATCCCTCGGGATGTCGATCCCGACGTAGTTTAAGGTCTTCGGACCAAAATTTTGTACATGTAATATATATATATATATATATATATATATATATATATATATATATATATATATATATATATATATATATATATATATATATATATATATATTGGTTTTCAGAAAATGTCCGGGGTCGTCGGATCTTGATTTGATCCAGACTGATGCTAGTTTTTATTGAAAGTCCCTCGGGATCTTGATCCCGACGTAGTTTAAGGTCTTCGGACCAAAACTTTGTACAGAATAGGGCAACACATTTTTTTTTTGGCAAATGTCCGGTGTCAGCGGGTCTTGATTCGAACGATCCAGACTGCTACCGATTTTTATTTAAAAAGTCCCTCGGGATCTTGATCCCGGCGTAGTTTAAGGTCTTCGGACCCAAACTATGTACAAGCGAGCAGCAATCAAGGTTGAAGATTTCGAGGATCCTTCTTAGAGTGGTTCAGATCATCAGGTCATGACTTTGGATGGTTGAGATCACTGTTTGACCAAGTCAATTCTTTTTCTTTTTCTTGAAAAATTACATGGAATTTTTTCCACATTAAGCCAATTTCTCACCAATTTCTCACAAGATGAGATTTTGGTGAGATTCCTTACTTTTTCTCATCATCCTCTTCCATCACTTCAATCTTACAAGGAGGTACAAGATTCACTTGTAACCACCCTTCCCAAGGAGTAGTTCTTCCCAAGGAGAGGGGATGAGAGGTCGTTTTAAGTAGGTGGGAGGGAGGACGGCCCCCTGGGGGCCGCCCGGACCGTCTCTGCCCACTGGTTTTTCCAGTGGGTCGGGTAAAGGGGTGCACTCCCCTTTTCTATATAACATGGAGCTCCCTTGGCCCCTCCAACGTGCAATCTCTCTTTTCTCTCTCTCTCATACTCTCTCTTTCTTCAAATTTTTCTCTCTCTCTTGGTGGTTCTTTGCTCTCTTCAAGTGGTGGGCCTTAGTGAAGCTTTGTGACAGCAAGGTAGTCTGCCTTTGGTGAGTGGTAATGGTATGGACCACTCCCTTTCTTTCTTGTCTTTTTCCTTCTTCATTGTTTCTTCTCATGACTCTTTCTTTTTCCATGTAGCTATTCCAAAAGGAGTGAAGGTGGGCCTAAGCATTTTTGGCCTTTTTCTAGTTCTCAAATCTCTTCTAAAGGTGGTGCATGGAGAAGGACATTGCAAGCTTCCATTTCATTTTTTCTTTTCTTCTTTCACACTCCCTTCATGTGTATGTAAAGGGTAATTTTGCCATGTCCATCAAGTGTGTATGGCAAAATATCCTATATTTTTTCATGGGAGTTGGGCCTCTTTTCATGTGTATCAAATGGGCCCAAAGTGAAGTCATAGCCCTTGGTGTACTTGATGGGCCCAACACTTCATTTTGGGCTCCCTCATGCTTTCTTGCCTTTGTCATTTTTCCTTAGCACTTTTCTTTTCTTTTCCATCTTCTTTTCAAGGTTTGGACCCATGGGAATGGTAGGGCCCACCTCAAGTTTTGGGCTCATGGGGCTCACTTTGGGTGGCCCCATCTTTCTTCACATGTGTATGGACAAAGGTGACTAGCCCATTTTTTACTTGGATCTTCAAGTGGGCTAGATTTCTTAATTGGGCCCTTGTGGTCAAGTAGCCCAAATCTTCCACCATTTCTTGATTATGATGTACATCCTTGTTCACAAAGTGTGGTGGGTTCCTTGGAATTTTTCCATATGGATGGGCTTTTGGGCCCTCATTGAAACTTGGATTTCTTTGGACCATGCGTGCACCACTACACTTTATTCATGTAAGATTTTTTTTCTTTCATGCTTTTTCTTTTGATGGATGGAGGACTTGAGTTACTTGATCATCTACAAGTCCTATGAGTGAGTTGTCTCAACAATCTCACTAGGTTCAAATGGTTTTTCCATGTGGTAAGAAAGTGGTTCTCAAGAGTTTTCCTTTAATGTTATCAACCTCAAATGGATGATCCTCCTTCAAGTGAGCTATCCATGCAACCATAGCTTCTTGAACTTCTCTTTGGGGTGCTTGGTGGGTCATCCACCATCATTCTCAAAGATGAGTGATTTTTCTTTCAATTTGTGAGAAAGAATGATACCCATAAGTTGCCCAATTTTGTCCCATGCTTTGGGGCATTTTGGATTTTGATCTTCAAGTGGGCTATGTATACCACTCTTAGCCATTTTCGTGATGGTTGGGTGACTCATCAAGCCATGCCCTCTTGTGCTCAAATGGTCCCCCTTTTTGTAAAGAAATTGGTGCACATAAGTTGCCCAAACTTGTCCTTACATGGGCATTTCCAACTTTGATTCTTCATGTGGGCTATGTGCATCCAATTTTTACCATTAGCTTCTTTGATTCATATGTTTGTGGGTATACCGTCATGTTGTACTTTCATCAAGATGATGCACATAGGGGTGCCCATGGTTAACTCGTGAATGGGTCCTCATGTTCTTCAAGTGGGCTATGTGCTCCCTTCAATCCATTGAGGTGAGGCATTTGGGTTGCTCTTGGGGGCCCATTTCCTTCCTATTCCCCACTTGTCCATATACATGTGTAAAAAAGATGGAAACATCTTAGATGAGAATCATGGCCTTGGTATAGAAAGTGGATCAATCATTGGCCACATATGGACTTTGAAGAGGGACTTCTCATGTGAAGTAGGATTCTTATCTCTCGTTGATCTCGTGGCGCTTGAGTGCATTTGTTGTCCAAAGTGTGACCTTGGATGATGGACTTTCCTTGCCTAAGACATGACATGCAACCTTCTTTAAGGTGGGCCCTACTTTATTCAATGGGCCCAACACATATCCTAGGTAACACATGGAGTCGGACTTTAGATTTTGCATTTGAATGTGAGTCCAATCCCATGGATTTCCTGGATAATAATTTGGATTTTAATAGGTAAAGGATAGGGACTTACCTTGCCAAGCTTGTAGGATTCAATGGCGGACGGTACAAGAGGACGTCGGGTGATTGATGAGGATGATCCCTCCTTCATCATCCGCCGAGGGGCCCATATGTGTTCCTTGGCTCAGGAGCACCAACCTCTTCCCTTTATCAAGGGTCGAGGTACCAGAGATCATTGGGATAACTGGGTGAAGCACATATGGTCAGGGGCTGTCAAGTCTGCAGAGGTTCCAGCTTTTCCTTCTCCTTCGCCCGTTGATCTTCAGATCCTCGATGAGCTGTCATTGATTTCTGGGCCTTTTATTCTGGAGGGGGTACCCGTGAGGACTTGTCAGCTGCTTCCTTGTCCTTCTTGCTTGCCACGACTGCTTGCTTGGCTTGACAGCTTGTCAGTTTATGAGATTCGAGATTTGGAGTCCTATGGCTTCGGCAGTCTGATCCATATGGCTAGAGTTGACATTGATTGGAGGATGCTCGGGCCGCACTGATTGACTGGGTCCCTTCGTTGAACTTGTTTGCTTTCAACGACATGGAGATAGGACCCTCTTTGGAGGAACTTGCGCGTTTGACCAGCCTTCCTTGGGATTATACTCAGTATTTTTCGTCGAAGACATTGCCGAAGACTGCCACACTGCAGAACTGGTTTGGGATCCCCTATCAGGTTCAGCCTGCAGCTGCCGGCCGGGATGCTGTAGTGTTTTCCTTGGACTTGATGTATGATCTTTTTTCGGGTCCTCGGAGTGTGGCTGGATCTGTTCTTGCTTGGAACGCACTGATGTTCTGTGCTACAATTCAAAGATTGCACACCCAAGTGCAGGTAGCGAAGTAGTAAAATACTCGGTAAGACCGAGGTCGATCCACAGGGATTGGGGTTAAGAACACTTAGAGGAATTAGTTTAGGTTAGTGAGATGAAATCTGGTTTATCCACGAGAGTGGAGCAAGTTGTGTGTGGTGAAAGACAAAAATAAAAAAGGGGCTAAGGCATCAGGGATCCACCTTTGGTTCATTCACAAGATTTGATTCATCGGTCAAACTATAACTCAACTGGAATTGAATAAAGATTCATTCCAACCGGAAGATAAAACAGTTAAACCATTTGCATATTTCATAAAAGATGGTGATCTGAACCGATTGATTTGACCATGAAGCACTCGTTAGTTGATCGCAGGGAATTCCAAGCATCCACTGTGCCCGGAGTCGACAATGGATCAAAGAATTGTACAGATCAACAACTTTGCCAACAAGTTAACCGATAAGATCACAAATCACACGATCAAATGCATACTTACAAGATAGGAGGCTTTGATTGACCGATCCAACCGTTAAGATCTCGTCTATCGATCGCAGGGAATCCAAAGCATCCAATGTGCCCGGAGTCTACAATGGATCAAGGGATTTTACAGATCGATGACTTTACCTGCACTAGCTCGATGACCGTAGGGAATCCAAAGCATCCAACGTGCCCGGAGTCGATGATGGATCAAGGGACTTTATCGATCATGAACTAGCTAATTGGTGTGCAAGGGATCCCAAGCATCCAACGTGCCCGGAGTCGACGATGGATCAAGGGGCTTGCACAACAATAGCGTCTGCCGAGGTGGATAACCAAACCGATCAACCAAAGAGAACTCCCACATTTACACCACACAATGTTGAACCAAAAGAACCATATCTTGCAAATTTCTTCAAAGGCTTCACCCCTAGCCTTAGCTAGAAGTTTAGCCAACCATACTACAATGGAAGACTAAATTCTTCTACAAAAGAGAAAACTACTCTACACTACAAAAGAAAGAAAGAAAACTAAAGAAGAGAAGAGAACTCTTGGATGGGATGATGAGGGATGAGAGGGAGAGGAGCTTCTTTTATAGCCTCATGAGAATCTCCCAAGCCTAGGTGGCACACCAAAAGTTTCTTTAGGTTTGGGAATGGAGCTAGGCTTGGAGTGCCCAAAGCAAACTTTGCTTTTAGGTTCGGGCTTGGAGTTAGGCTTGGAGTGCCCAAAGCAAACTTTGCTTTTAGGTTTGGGCTTGGAGTTAGGCTTGGATGGACATGTGGCAAGAAAGGTACTCCAATCCTAGGTGTCACTCCAAGCCTAAAGCAAACTTTTCTTTTAGGTTTGGGCTTGGAGTGAGGCTTGGATGATGAGGTGGCATTCCATGCCTTACACATGTGTGGGGAGAGAGAGAGAGAGAGAGAGAGAGAGAGAGAGAGAGAGAGAGAGAGAGAGAGAGAGAGTTCCTCTCTTGCTAGCTCCACACGTGAGTTGAAGGGAGAGGGAGAGCAGCTGGATGTTCTCCATTCCTTGGACGGTGATGATGCTGAAGAGCTGCAGCTGTGCAGGGATGTTGCTGACGATGGACGTCCAGCAGCTGGAGATGGATGGACGTCCACTGCTGGACGTGATGTGGGTCCCACCTGACGCTGGAGATGCAGCACTGCTGCTGCACGTGCTGATGGATGGCTGATGATTGTTGGACGTGCTGCACCGTGTGTTGAATGGTGTGGTCCCCACCAGGTGATGTTTGGACGGTCGTTGGATCTTGAGATGCTGGCCGTTGATCAAATGATGGATGGTGGAATTCATCCAGCCCTTCATTGCTGACGTGATGCAGGTGCTGATCTTCAGTTGACGGACGGTGCTTGATGAGTCCACATGTGCTGGTTGCTGGAGTGTTAAAGCTTGGAGGCACATGCAGATGGCCACTTTGCTATGGCAGACGTTGATTGGAGTGCGGTCCACTGGAGATTTAGGGTGATCAGTTGATGTAGTGGATGGCTGCAGATCGTTGGACGGCCAGCTTGGATGTAAATCCATGGACGGCTAAAATGAAATGGACATCCATGTGATGGGTCCACTGGACGGTGGAGGATTGGATGGATGACGCTGGCCTTTGTGGGCCACTTGAGCTGGAGGATGTGATCTCTGAATGGTGGACGTTAATAACAGCTGAAGACTGGACGTTGTTGATCTCCTCCTTCTGCAACTGGACGTTAAACTGGTGGGGCCCACTGGACAGTGAAGAGGCTGCTGAAGCAGGCGGGCTGAGATGGTGTGGATGGTGATGATGGGATCCACTGAACTGGACAAGTGGACGCTTTCACCTTATTGGTCGTTGATCAGCTGATCATGAACGTTGGAGATGAAGGTGAGCAGCAGTCGATGGATGGTCTCGATTGTTGGAGGGAGTGGACGGTGTTGCATGGACATTGATGAGGAAATGGGGTCCACCGTGCTGGACGGTTCATCCAGCAACTGGATGAATGGATGGCTGGAAGGATGGTGGACGCTGAAGCTGGTTCAGCTGTACGTGCAAGGTGGGGCCTGCTGAAGTTAATGACGTCCACCAGCTGGACTTGGATGGACGGCTGATGATTGGAGGGAGTGGACGGTCCAGATGCTGGGACTGACGTCCACTGCTGGACGTGGTGGTGACGCCCATTGCTTGGACTGCTGAAGGTGGAGATCTGCTGGATCCATGGTGGAGATGTCTTCAACTGCTGCAGCTGGGACGTGGAATGGACAGCTGAAGGCAACTGCACGTGTGATTGCTGATGGTAGCTCCACACTGCACACGTGCTGTCCATTGCAGATGGACGGTTGATGATGATGATGGATTGGATGGCTGGTGGTTTGGAGGGACGGTCCAGATGCTAGATGTAAGATGGGATGGACGGCTGGATTTGATGGCCGTAGTGAACGCTGATGTGGTCCATCTTGCTGGACGGATGGACAGCTGGATTTCCAGCTATAGATGGGCTGGATGTTGTGTGATTGAGGGGTCCACTTAGATGAAGACGTGCTCAACAGGTGAGGTCCACCTTAATGTTTGCAGATGGACGGTCTGCTGATTGTTGAGGCGTCCCAGCTGTTAGACAGCAGGGAGGATTTGCTGCTGCTTGGACGGACGCCCATTGCTGGACGTGATGTGGGTCCCACCTGATGCTGGCCGTTGATGGTTGGATGTGGACGGTGGCCGCTTGTTGGCTGGTGGACGGTTGTGATGGACAGACGTGGATGGCCATGGAGGTGTCCAGCAGGTGTTACGATGATCAGCAGCATGGACGATGGTGTTTGGATCTGGATGCTGCTGTTGGAGTGAAGTTTGCTGCATGTGGTCCACCTTGTTGATCTGGCACGTGTGAACTGTGGGGTCCACTGAATTGAGACGATCCAATGGCTGGACGTTAAAAGGTGTTGGAGTGCACATGTGCAGATGGATGGCTCAGATGAATGTTGGGGACAAAATCTCCATCAGTTGGTTCCCGGATGGTGGAAAGGCTTCACAGCTAGACATGGCCATTAATGGTGAGATTGACACCGTCCTTCAGTTGATGTTGGTCAACGGTTGGCCCCGCATTGTGTAAGACCCGTACCCTGAAGTGCCCTCCGTACGTTTAGTTTCCGGTACCGGTACGTCCCGGATGGACCAGATTAGAGAGCCTTGATCGCGACCCTGATTTAGTACCGCAACGACCCAAGACTTGTACCCTTGCGACCGCGCGGGCGCCACGATTCCAACGCCGCGCGGCACGCCCCATTGCGATACCCGGTGTGTTAGATGCATACGTTTGTGCAATTCGAGGTGGGCCACGCAACGCGCGTGTGGCGTGGGCCCCACTTGCACAATTCCCAACAACATGTCAACTCAATCACCATCACCCTCACCCATACCCCTATCATTATTTAGCCATCGTCACCATACCCACCCCATCCTCTCTCAGCAAAAGTCAACCACAACCCATACCTCTCATGCTCTCTCCCATCATCATCATCATCATGATGACATCATGCACCCCCCTCTTCCCATACAAGAGCCATACGTGGGGGGGGGGGGTGGCCTTCTCAATTGCAAGATTTGAGAGAGAGAGAGAGAGAGAGAGGGAGAGAGAGAGAGAGAGAAGAGAGAGAAGAGAGAGAAGTAGAGAGATTTGGAGGGAGATCAAGAGAGAGAAAGAGAGAGTTAGAGAGATTGAAGGAGGAGATCAAGCTTGGAGGACCTCGATCATCATCCGGACCGTCCGATCGGCAATCCAACCGTCCAATCATCATTGTGAGTGCAAACCTTTCCCCCCTTTTTATCGTTTACCCTTCATTTTTTCTTTCCTTGGACCCACCTTGTGATGGGCAATGAGAGGGATGGTCTGGATCGTCCATGAATGGGCCCCACATACATGTAGTAGTAATAATAATAATAATAAAATTAAAAAAAAAGGAGGAACGGCCGCTGGACAGTCAGCGTCCAGAGGACGTTGCTGCCCAGCAGCACTTAGGCGTAGCCCTTTTGGGCGTTGACCGTCGGTCCCCACTCATGGGACCCACCTTGCTGCATGTATGTGATCCACGCCGTCCATCTGTTTCTCCAGACCATTTTAGGGCTGGACGTAAAAAATGAAGCAGATCCAGATCGTAGGTGGACCACAAAATTAAAAACATTGGAGATAATGTTATGGACTGCTGGACTTCTTGGGCCCACCTTGATGTTTGTAGGCCCCGTAGCCTGCCCAATATTGGGCTCATTAGGTTTCCAACGAGCTGGGAAACCTGATGGACGGATTGGATCTTCACTAAGTGGGCCCCACTTGATAAATAAAAAAAAAGAAAAGAACGTCCAGCGCTGGACGTTCACAGCGTCTGGGACGCTGGAACCGTCCAGCGTCAGGACGGCTGGAAGGGGTCCCCACTCGTGGGACCCACCTTGATGATTTTATTGTATCCACACCGTCTATCTGTTTTCCCATGTCATTTTAGGGCTAAGGCCCAAATATGAAGCAGATTCAAATCTTAAGTGGGCCGCACCACATGAAACAGTGGGGTGAATGATTTCCACTGTCAAAATTTCCTCAGCCCACATCGATGTTTGTAGACCAATTCAACTATTCAATATTGGGTTCATTGGGTCCCCCATGAGATGGGGAACCTGATAGATGGAGTGGATCTTTCCTAAGTGGGCCCCACCTGAAATAAACTAGAGAAAAGAAAAAGAAAAAAAAAAAAAACATGGACGCTGGACGTCCCAGCGTCAGAGACGCTGGAAACGTCTAGCGTACGCTGGAGGGGTTAGTGGGGTCCCCACTCGTGGGACCCACCTTGATGTTTGTGTTCCATCCACACCGTCTATCTGTTTTCCCATATCATTTTAGGGCCAAGGCCCAAATCTGAAGCCAATCTGAATTTTAAGTGGACCGCACCGCATGAAACAGTGGGGAGACGATTTGTACTGCTGAACTTCCTTGGCCCACCTTGATATTTGTAACCCCCAAAACATACCCAATATAGGACTCTATGAGTTCCTTATGAGCCGAGGAAACCGTTAGATGGGGTGGATCATCCTCTTGTGGGCCCACTGGGCGAAAACCATAGAAAAAAAAAGAAAAAAAAGAAAGAGAAAAAGGAGAGGAGAGGCGTCGGGCGCTGGGCGTACCAGCGTCCACGGACGCTGGGCTCGCTGCCCATCTGGAGGCCACCCTGTGGGTCCCACCATGATGTATGTGCTATATCCTCACCATCCATCCAATTGGGGAGATCATTTTAGGGCATAACCTCAAGAATGAGACAGATCCAAATCTCCAGTGGACCCCACCACAGAAAACAGTGAGGGCAGTGACAGACCGTTGAAACCTACCTATGGCCCACCATGATGTTTATTTGAGATCCAACCTGTTCATAAGTTCACACATGAATAGAAGAAGGGAAAACAAAAATATCAGCTGATCGAAAGCTTCTGTGGGCCCCGCTTGATAATGATAATAAAAAAATTAATAATAATAAGAAAAAAAAATGAAAAAGAAAAAGAAAACAAAGGGGCGCTGGCCGTGGGCTGGCTGGGCTGCCCAGCAGGTGGCCCACTAGTGGGACCCACCTAGAATGTATTTGCTTTATCTATTCTGTCCAGCTCATTTTAGTGGCTGAGCCCAGAATTTAAGCATATCCAATTGTCAAGTGGACCATTGCACAGAAATAGTGGGAATAATGATTTCCACCGTTGAGACCTTTCCAGGCCCTACAGTGGTGTGTATTTGTCATTCAACCTGATCGTAAGATCACATGTATATGGATGAAGGAGAAAATAAAAATATCAGTTTGATTCAAAACTCTTGGGGCCCATTTGGGTGCCATGCTTCAAGCAGCGTGCTTTGGCACGCTGCCCAGCAGGTGGCCTACCCTGTGGGTCCCACAACGATGTATCTGTTTTATGTATGCCGCCCATCTGTTTTTCCATATTATTTTAGTCCATGGGCCCTCTAAGAAAAGATGAGGTAAATACAAACCTCAAGTGGACCACATTGTCAGAAACCGTGGCCATTGATGCCCACCTTTGAAACCTTCCTTGGGGCCATTGTAATGTTTATTTTTCCATCCAACTAAAGGTGATGGGGCCCAACTTTGGGTCCCACCTTGATGAATGTTGAGTATATCGTGTCGTTCTTCTTGGCAAGGGTGTGGGCCCAGTTTTGAGTGGGCCACACGTAGAAAATAAGGGTGATTGAATAACTACCATTGGAAGCTTTACAGGACCCATCTGTTATGTTTATTTGCCATTCTCCTTGTTCTTAAGTCACTCAACCATGGGTAGGGTTCCACACATGTGGTGTGCGGGCCCCACCATGGTGTTTGATTGCCATCTCACTTGATTAGTGGGAAAGCACAAATATCGGGTTGATCCCAAACTGTTGTGACCCATTGATGTATGTGGCTTCCCCACTCCTTTGTACGGTTATACCCAACCACGGGTCCACCTTGTTATGCATGTGTTCTATCCACGTCAGCCATTGGCCACTATGGTGCAATATGTATGTTGCCCATCGATTAGGACCGCCTTAAATTTATACTTGAACCAAACCATCCGAATGACTGGACCCTAGCATGTTATGTACAGGATGGCCCTTGGGACCACCTTAGTGTGCATGTTCGAATGACCGCTTTGTCCATCCCGTGGATCCACCTTGATGATTAGTTGTGTAAACCCTTATTGAAAGGTCATCCTTAGAGTTTGCTTGATCCAAGTCACAGGGCTACCTTCTTAAACTCTCACCCTGTTGAACCGTCTTGTCAATTCACCTTGTTAACTCACCATGTTGACCCGCCTTGTCAACCTGCCTTATTGACTCACCTTGTTGACTCACCATGTTGATTGATCTTGGTAACTCAGCTTGTATACTCATATGACTCACCCCTTCTACCCTTGTACCCAACTATTAAAGGCCACCATATCGTGTATATCTCATCCACACCGTCCGTTTACCTATAGGACGAGTATGGGCTCATCCTCGACGTTCGTATGTCATCTAGGCCATCCATTATATGGAGCCTATCTTGTAGTATGAGGTTAGACCTGTCGTCCCTTTTTGGACCTCATTGTATTGACCAGCTATCTCAGATTACCCTACCATGTATGATTCTCTGTCATGACCTGTCTATCTTGCAACCCGTTCTATGACATTCCTTTTACGGACCATTATTGTGTTTATCTCAACTGTACTACAGGATTATGGGTCTCGGCATGATTTTGAGTATTCCACTCTTGCCGCTCAATTAGGTTTTACCTTTGATGTGTCGGTAATGTATTCAATCATTTTCTTTCCATTTGGGTTATCTGAATGTTGAAGGTTAATCCACACTGTTCAGTTGTTGGACCGTCTGTATTGTTGTATACCATCCATTTAGAGTCTTATCTCTTTATGTTTGCTTGTATTATAAGTGAATTATCTTTTATGCTATTTTTAGTATGTCTGTTGCCACACGTAGTGTTATTTGGAATACTCATATGTGATCTTTATACTATATGCTTCGATGACCACCATGCATGTGTAATGAGTATGCATCCCGAATCACCATTGTTAGTTGGGGACCACTAGGGCATAAACGCATTCATAAAGCATTCGAGATGTAGTCGCGCAAATGTAATTCATGTGCTCTCTATCGCAAACCTCTCCAATAGGTATGGGACTATTCGAGGACAAGAATCTATCATCCTGACTTACACTGTATGGTAGGAATAGCTTAGCATACCTTGTAGCCCTTGGTGCGAGATTCCCTGGCTAGCGACATCCCGCACTATGACTCGATCATTCATATGTGTCCCCTCATATCTCAAATAGGTTGGACCAGATTGATTTATTACCATCGTGGTAGATGGACTACTTGTTGGCACTCATACTGTATACTTGACTCATGCATCATGAATGCTTGGCTCATCTGATTGTCTTGTATCAACCGGCCATATCGGCCGTGATTGTCGTGCAGCTCATTACCAGCTGACGGTGACATTGTGTTTGAGACCTTATAGTTTTATGGTGCTCTTTGGAGACTTGCACGGGCATGTCGTCCCACGTTTGTATGCATGGTTGCATTTCGCACCGTCTGCTTGTGCCGCATATAGCATGGTTACTACGTTGCAACCACAGCTCCATCGTGGTTTGCAGGAACACCGGAAATATGTGATCTTTAAACAGGATGCCATAGATGTCCCTGGGTGAAAGTCCCTAAACCCGTTGGTACCAAGGAGGGTGCTCCATTCAAGGACCCGGTGGTCGAATCATACACCAGTATGCCGAATACCAAACGGCGGTGTTTTCCACTACACGTGGTCAGTTTGGAAGGAGGTCTGACCTAACCTGCCGGAAGAGTGTTGGCAAAGGGGGTTGAGTTTGACCAGCTGTAAGTAGGTCCGCTATTGCACCAGATAGGCCTTGGCATTCTACTGGTGAGTAGTGAGGTCTGTGAGACCCCGGTGATGTTCTGTTTCAGAGATGGTATTGGTATCACTGTATGGTGTTGGACGGTCCTGATGTGGGCGGGTGTGATGTGGGCGGGGCTGTAAGCCTGGGCGAGCTACCACACTGGGCAAGCTACCAGTTCCGAGTCCTGCATTGCTTACGTGATCGCATTATGACTGTTCGTATCTGGACCACTGTACTTAGAGGTGGTGATTTGCATACATGCATTGGATCAGTATATGTGACATTAGGCCCTGTAGGCCATTGCATAGTATGAGTATATAGCCTTGGTAGGCTGGTTACCTGTATTGCATGCTTGCATAGCCATGACAGGCTAGTTATCTGTATTGCATGCTTGCATAGCCGTTGTAGGCTGGTTATTCATATCATATGATCGTGTAGCCTAATTAGGCTAAGTTTTGGTTTAGATTTTTCATCATGCTTTACTGCTTACTCTGATATTTATCATGCTTGTCATACGCATTGTGCACGCACACACGCACTCACGAAGCTTCGTTCGAAGCTTATGCGCGTTTGTTACGCTGCAGGTTCTACCAGAGTATATCAGCAACGTTGAGTTGGAGTTGGGAGTGCAGTAGCAGGAGGTGCCGGATTGTGCACAGTTTTTATATTTACGCATTGTGTATTTACCTTTCAGTACTGTATGTAAACGAAATGATTTAGTGGAAATATTGTGTTTGTCTTTGATGGTACTCATATTGTGATGCTCATGTTTTTTTTAAAAAAATTTAGACCCTAAAATCCTCCTTGTGGTATCCCAGGATCGGAACCTGGCGTGTGGGGTTAGGATCCGAGATCGGGGTACTACGGAGGCTGCCACCTCTGAATTCGGGTTACAACGAATGGACGTCGAGAACAGAATTTGGGGCGTGACACATTGTGGACATCCAATCTTGACCGTCCACACCGTAGAACATGATGGTCCTTCGATCTTTACGGTTCGACTTCCTTCAGGATCGCCACATACTTTATCTTGATCACTTTAGGGCCTTTAATCGCCCTGATTGGCTCGAATCTTGTCCAATCTCTCTTGAACACCTGAAGACAGAAAATTAACCTAATGAGGGATAATTAACCAGAAAAACAATGATATTGCTCTTAACAACCAGGGTTAATTATACAATATTAGGCACTCATCATTCTGCTTGATAGCTGAGGTGCTATTCTCGGGATGGCGCAGGTCCCAGACTCCTTTGCCTTTTGAGGTGATGGGCCGAGCTACCCGACGGCAGGGGATCATTTCTCTCATCCTGCCCGAGCTGTTTAATAGGCTGACTGACTGTGCCCTGGGCCGCACTCGTATCCTTCGCGGCTGCTGTGCATTTCTTCAGGTATCTTTTCTGCACCTTTCCCTTCTTGCTTTGTTAGGAATTGCTTTGCTCTAGCTGAACTTCTTTTCCTTCTTGTGATCAGGTCTGGCTATGGGAGCGTCTTTCGCTGACTGTTCCTGTTCCATTTCCTGACACCCGTCACCCAGACCTTATGCGACACATCATGGAATTTCTTCCTCATACGGCTAGGATGAGTGAGCCCCTGTATCGCAGGATGTTCGCTGATCTTCGTGACTAGAATGTTCGTTGGGAGTCATCTTGGCTTTCACTTCCTCTAGTGCTTTGTGATGCGCACCGCCTTCCTCTGATGCTGGTAGGCTTTCGATCTTATTTTTCTTACCACCCATCCGGTTCCTGCGGCAGTTTGGGTATGAGCAGGATGTTCCTCGTTTTGCTTTCACGGGAATCGGGCGTCGAGCACTTCCATGCAGAACTTCTGACTTTAGGACTCGGGTCGATGGATCTTGGGCGAGTTACTTGACTGTCGATTTGCTTGGTTTTAAGTTGCGGGCTTTTCCGATGGCGACTGCCCCATATCAGTACTAGGTTGCTGAGCAGTCTCTGTATCGACATATCCCTTGCTGGCACCAGACTGCTGATAGGATGAGCAGGATATCCTCGGAGATGCCGACTCTTCATCTGGTTCATATGAACCCTTTGAGGAGCGCCCGTTCATTGATCCTGATTTTCTTTTGGCCACTCATGGCCATTTGCTGTCTGAGATTTCCGCACTTCGGTATCATTGTGAGATGATGTCGAGGAGATTGGCTGCCGATTAGAGGTTATCTGATGAGGAGATAGCGATCCGCAGCCTTGAGCGCGATGAGGTACATTACCTGCGTATGGAGGTGAGCAGGTTGAGAGCGAGACTATTTCATTATGAGTCAGAGGACTTACCTGATGTGGCCGAGGAGGAGGGTAGAGATTGATTGTGTTGGCCACCTGTACATTCCTTTTTGCATGGTATATGATTGATGATGATGCATTTTTTGTATTTTTTTGAAAAAGATGACATGATATGTGTAAAAGAAATATGATGCTTTTAATGAAAAAGAAGAAAACTTTTTTGAGAATCTATTGTGCCATGAGTTGTCTTGTGGGTGTGTTTGGATTTTGTGTCGGGATATAGGAATCAGAACTGGGGCTCGGCCAATGCTTTGACCGATGTCTTGAGATTTGATTTGAGTGCTCCTTTGGTTCCCTAGAGGTGTAGGCAATGGAAGCTGTTGCTTCCTGAGATTGTCAGAGTTTGTAGAGTTCTTCGCTCCTGATTGCACTTCTTCTTGTTCTTGAACTGTGACTGCTTGAACCGATCTGGATTGTCTGATTTCTTGGTACCTGCACTTTTCATTTTTTTCTTTTTCCATTTGAGCCATTTTTGCCTGCAGCGTTCTTTCGAGTTTTCAGCACAGCCGGCCTTTTCCCGTCATTTTTGCCCGTGGCGCCCTTTTGGGTTTTCACCACATCCCGGGTGTTTGATCTTGCCTACCCCTTGGCAGCTATGCTGTTTGTACCCTCGGCGCCCTTTTGGGTTTTCACCAAGTCCGCTGTATGCCCACTGTTTTTACTCGGAGCGCCCTTTCGGGTTTTCACTCCGCCCTCTTTGTTTAGGCACACATTTTCCTTTTTTTTTTTTCTCTCTTTTTTTTGGATCTTTGGATAACTGCGGCGGCTAGAGGTCAAGAATCCGTCGTTGCCGGCCGATGGCAGTCTTTCAGCCTTTATCCTAAGTTATGATGATAGAGCTGTCGGTCTTAGCTACCGACCTTTCTGAGATGGGTGGATGGATGACTGTGTTTCTTCTTGGGTTGAGTTTTCTCGGGTGTTACGCCCCCAAACCCAGGGACCGGGCTCACTAAATTCCCGATCGCCAACCTTGGTGCCGACAGCCTCCGTAGTACCCCATTCTCGGCTCCTAGCTCTCATGTGCCAGGTTCCAATCCTGGGTTCCTACCAGGAGGATTTTCAGGGTAAATTTTTTTTTTTGTATAGGAGCATAATCAAAACCATAAAACATCATTAAATATCCACTAATAAGTTTGTTGAGTACAGTGCAGGAAAGGGAAATACAACATGTAGAAAAAGTCCAAAATATCAAGTACATGCACCGGGCTCAATGCTGCTGATGTGCCCTAGTACCTGCAGTGTAAACAAATGCGCATGAGCTTCCTACGAAGCTCAGTAGAGTGCGTGTGTGCGTGTGTGATGCATATGACAAGTATACAGATATCAGAGTAAGTGAAAGTAGTAGAGGGCTAAGTTACCAAGTTCATGAATGCTATCAGCCATCTTAAGGCTATGCGATGCAAGGGCCTACATGGCCGAGTGTTACATGCTAGAGATGCAATGCAAACATGTCAATCCTCAACTGATCCACATATCAAAATAGTTCTCATCTGGGACATCACTGGGGTCTAGTATACTCTAATACTGGCCGCCGCACATCGCGCGCATAACCAAGCGAGTAGAAGAGACCTCACTATCCGCCTCGTCAGTGGTATGCCAATGCCCACCCGGCTCGCCGATAGCGGACCCATTCCATGAGCTGGTCAGACTCGACCTAGCTTACAGCCCACTGCACCCGGGCGGATAAGGTCACACCCCTTTCCAACCGACCTCGACACAGTGGGAGAGGCGGCCTACTGGTATTTGGCACACGGGCGCTCATGTTATCCACTCGGTCTCGACGCTGGAGCATCCTACTGGTACCACAGGGTTTAGGGACTTTCACCCAAGGACATCCATAGCGCCCACGTACTAGAACAAGTTTTCGGTGTCCAATACTGCTAACCATGATGTGACTATGGTGGCCACCACCCCGATGCTGTTAGGGTGTGAAAGCGATCGTGACATACATAATGCGAAATGCATGAGTCATACAATCCAAATCATGCACCAAACTTACGCATACTGCGCAATCATGTGGGGCGACCCTGTCTCACACGGGTCCCCTAAGTATAACAAGCCAACTAGCATATACTATGGTTAATCATGATCCATAACAGGCATACGAATGATGCGTATGGGCATATGAATGAGCATGGTATTCATTATACTAAGCATGTTATCAGTGTGACATATCAGGCTAATCATACTAGCATGTTACCAAACGTATCATGTAATATTGACCTTAAAAGGCCCTATATATATATATATATATATATATATATATATATATATATATATAGAGAGAGAGAGAGAGAGAGAGAGAGAGAGAGAGAGAGAGAGAGAGAGAGAGAGAGGGACCCGGACTGTGGGTCCCATTGGAAATGTAAAAGTCTTCGTGGCATAGCCCACTTGAGACCACATCGGCCCCATACTTGGGCCTGCACATACAAGGTAGGTCGACAAAATATGTGTACGGCATGGATAAATCATATATATCAAAGAAGGAACCATGGTGGGCATCAATGACCACTATTCCCTGCGGGTGTTGTCCATCTAACATCTGAATTTGCCTCATTGTTGGGGCCGTATCTAAAATAATATGGAAAAATAGATAGGCAGCATGAATAAAACAGATACATCATGGTGGAGCTAATAGATACATCACGTTGGGACCCATAAGGCGGGCCACCTGCTGGGCAGCGTGATACCCAACTGGTTCCAAGAAGTTTTGAATCAAGCAGATATTTGTGCTTTCTCCTTCATCCATATCCATGTGATCTTATGAACCGGTTGGATGGCAAATAAACATCACTGTAGAACCTGGAAAGGTTTCAACATTTAAGATCATCATTTCCACTGTGGCATGGTCCACTTGACATTAGGATATGCTTAAATTTTGGGCCCAGCCACTTATGAATAGGTTGGGTGACAAATGAACATCATTGTAGGACTGGGAAGGTTTCAATGGTGGAGATCATTATTTCCACTGTTGTTCCGTGGCATGGCCCACTTGCCGTTTGGATATGCTTAAAATTTGGGCTCAGCCACTAAAATGAGCTGGGAAAAACATATGGACGGAATAGGTAAGGCACATACATTCTAGGTGGGCCCAACGAGTGGGGCCCATGGGTGACGCCCACAAGGCTGCTGGGCAGCAGCGTCCCCTGGACGCTGTCTGTCCAGCGGTCCTCTTTTATTTTTATTTTTATTTTTGTTATGAACCCATCAAGTGGGGCCCACAGAAGTTTTCGATTAAGCTGATATTTTTTGTTCTCCCTTCTCCCTTACATGTGAGAACTTATGAACAGGTTGGATCTCAAATAAACACCATGGTGGGCCATAAGAAGGGTTTCAACGGTAGGTTCCCTGTCCCTACTGTTTTCTGTGGTGGGGCCCCCTTGAGACTTAGATCTGACTCAATCTTGGGGTCATGCCCTAAAATGATCTCCCCAAATGGATGGACGGTGTGGATACAGCACATGCATCATGGTGGGACGCACGAGTGGGCCACCAGCTGGCACGAACCAGCGTCCTGGACGCTGGTACTACCAGCATCAGCGACGCTGCTTCTTCTTATTCTCTCTATTTTTTTTTATTTTCTTGTGCTTATATCAAGTGGGGCCCACATGGGTCTGATCCACTCCGTTCATCAGGTTCCCCATCTCATGGGGGACCCAATAAGCCCCATATTGGATATGTAAATCAGTTTAGAAACATTAAGGTGGGCCAAAGGATTTCTGACAGTAGGAATCATTGTTTCCACTGTTTCATGTGGTGCGGTCCACTTAAGATTTGGATCGGCTTCATACTTTGGTCCTGGCCCTAAAATGATCTGGGAAAACAGATGGACGGCGCGGATGGAACACAATCATCAAGGTGGGTCCCACGAGTGGGGACCCCATTACCGCGTCCACGTGACGCTGGACGTTCCAGCGTCAGAACGTCCAGACGCTGGACGTCCTTTACATATTTTTTTTGTTTTGTTTTTTTTTCTTTTTGTGGTTATTTCAAGTGGGGCCCACTTAGGGACGATCCACCCCCTTCATCATGTTCCCCAGCTCATTGGGGACCCAACAAGCCCAATATTGGGCAGGTGATGTGGTCCACAAACATCACGGTGGGCCCAAGAAGCCTTGACAGTAGGCTTCATTAGCCTCACTGTTTTCAATGGTGTGGTCCACCTGAGATCTGGATCTACTTCATTTTTGGCTCCCTGCCCTAAAATGGGATGGAGAAACAGCTGGACGGCTTGGATTGGATGCATACATCAAGGTGGGTCCCACATGTGGGGACCTGTTCCACGCCCAGCTTACCCTGCTGGGCAGCAGCGTCCTCTGGACGCTGTCTGTCCAGCGGGTAGACTTTCTTCTTCTCTTTATATATATATATATATATATATATATATATATATATATATATTACTATTCTTATTATTATTAAGTTGTGGGGCCCATTCATGGATGATCCAATCCATCCATCAGGTTGTCCACCACCAGATGGGCCCAAAAGAAAAGGAAAATGAAAGGGAATAAGAAAATGGGGGATTTATGTCCCCCTTGCACTCACCTCGAAGGATGGACAGTTGGATTGAATCGGGTTGACGATTGGACGATTCGGACGGTCCGGATGATGGTTGGGGTCCTCCAAGCTTGGATCTCCACCCTCAATCTCTCTAATCTCTCTCTTCTCTCAAATCTTTCTCTTTCTCTCTAATCTTTCTCTTTCTCTCTCCTCTCTCTCTCAAATCTCTTGAATTTTGAAAAATGAGCTCTCCTCTCCCCCTACGTATGGACTTGTATGGGGGGAGAGAGAGAGAAGGAATCATGGGGTCATGATGGTGCATGGGAGGGGGGTATGGGAGGTATGGGTGAGAGTTGACTTTGGGAGGAGAGAGAGGGATGGGGGGTATGGGGTGTGTAGAGTAGGGGTATGGGATGGGTATAGGTGAGAATGATGATGATGGATTTGACATGATCTTGGGATTTGTGCAAGTGGGGCCCACGACACAAGCAAGTTGCGCGGCCCACCTCGGATTACGCGATTGATCATAACTTTCACACCGGGTATCGCAATGGGGCGTGCCGCGCGGTGTTGGAATCGCAGCGCCTACGCGGTCGCCGGGGCATAGGTCTTGGGTCGATGTGGTACTAAAACAGGGTCGCCATCAAGGCTCTCTAATCTGGTCCATTCAGGACGTACCGGCACCGAAAATTAAGCGTACGGAGGGCAAATAAGGGTACGGGTCTTACAACTCTCCCCTCCTAACAAAAAATTTCGTCCTCGAAATTTGCAATACAAACCCAAACTAACCGAAGATCATAAAAAAAAGAATCGCATCACTATATATGCATATTGAATCGAAAAGCAATCATACAGATACAATTAATCATAAAAAAGATGAGGATAAGACTCGCGAATCTCTGCCTCTCGCTCCCACGACCCCTCATCTGCGCTATGATGACTCCACTGGACCTTCACCAAGGGAATGACCTTAGTCCGGAGGACCTGCTCCTTCCGGTCAAGGATACGAACCGGCTGCTCAATGTAAGAAGCATTCTCACGAACCTCCAACGGCTACCAATCTATCACAGGAACCACGTCTGACTCACACTTCCGCAAAATAGAAACATGAAAAACATTGTGAACACCAGACAACTGAAGTGGCAAGGCAAGCTGATAGGCCACGGCGCCAACGCGCCCAGTGATCTTAAAGGGTCCAATGAATCTCGGGGCAAGCTTCCCCTTGGCTCCAAAATGAACCACGCCCTTCATGGGTGAGACCCTGAGATACACACGATCCCCAATGGAAAACTCTAAGGGACGACATCGACGATCTGCAAAACTCTTCTGTCGACTCTGAGCTGTGCGCATCCTCTGCCTAATGATATCGATAGCCTCTGATGTCCTCTGCACAAGCTCGGGACCTAGGAGGCGATGCTCTCCAACCTAGGCCCAACAACTAGGAGACCTACAAGGTCTACCATACAACGCCTCAAAAGGAGCCATACCGATAGTCGCCTGGTAGATGTTATTGTAAGCAAACTTAGCCAAACGCAGGTGTTTATCCCAACTACCTGAGAAATCCAACACGCAAGCTCGAAGCATGTCCTCAAGGATCGGGTTGACCCTCTCGATCTGACCATCAGTCTGAGGATGATATGTGGTGCTGAACTTCAAGGCAGGCCCCATCGCCTTCTGAAAACTCCTCCAGAACCACGACGTAAATCTCGGATCTCAGTCAGAAACGATCGAAACTGGGACTCCGTGTAGCCTCACAATCTCCTCGATAAACAATTCTGCAAGTCTGTCCAATGGCCAGGTCGCACGTATCGCAAGAAAATGTGCCGACTTCGTCAAACAATCAACGACAACCCAGATGGCGTCGTGACCGCGATCAGTCCTCGACAAGCCCATAATGAAGTCTGTGGTCACGTGCTCCCATTTCCACAATGGGACACTCAACGGCTGCAGGGGACCTGGAGGTTTGCGATGATCGGCCTTGACACGCTGGCAAGTGTCACACTCAGCCACAAAACTAGCAATCTGACGCTTCATACCGGCCCAAAAATACTACCTCCTCATATCACGATACATCTTGGTAGAGCCTGGGTGGATCGTGAACCTCGATCGGTGTGCCTCATCCATAAGATCTCTGTGCAACTGAGGAATATCTAGGACACACAACCGACCCCTGAAACGAAGTCCACCATCTGACCCAATCTACCAATTGTCTGACCCTATGACGCGGCCTCTTCCCAATAATCCTTCAACGTCTGATCTGTCTGCTGAGCCTCGATCACCCTAGAAACAAGAGAGGGTTGAATCGACAAGCTCGATAACTGCGTGATAGAAGACTGCAGGCTCAGCTCAAAATCATACTCGACAACCTCCTCGAGCATCCTCCACTCCCGGACCATCATATGCGCAACCAGGCCTCGTGGCTGACGGCTAAGGGCATCTGCCACCACGTTGGCCTTACCAGGGTGGTAATGAAGATCAAAATCATAATCCTTCAGGAGCTCCATCCAACGTCTCTGTCTCATGTTCAACTCGGACTGCGAGAAGAGGTACTTCAGGCTCTTGTGGTTAGAAAAGAGCTCGAACCTGACCCCATAAAGATAGTGCCTCCACACCTTTAGTGCGAAAACTACCGCTGCTAGCTCCAGATCATGCGTGGGGTAGTTCTGCTCATGGACCTTGAGCTAGCGAGACGCATACGCCACTACTCTGCCATGCTGCATTAGGACAGCACCTAAGCCAATACGTGAGGCATCTGTAAAAACCACGAATCCTTCAATCCCGGAGGGAAGAGTGAGGACTGGTGTAGAAGTAAGACGGTCCTTCAGTTCTGCAAATGCTCGCTCACAGGCATCACTCCAAACGAACTCAGCGCCCTTCCGGGTCAACCTGGTCAGCGGGGTTGCAATACGAGAGAAGCCCTCTATGAAAAGGCGATAATAACCTGCTAACCCCAGGAAACTCCGGATTTCAGATGCGTTCGTGGGTTGACCCCACTGACGCACGGCATCAATCTTCACCGGATCTACTGCTACTCCCTGCCTCGTTACCACATGACCGAGGAACTTCACCTCCTCCTGCCAAAACTCACACTTCTCCAACTTTGCATAAAGCTGGTGTGTGCCGAGGGTTTGTAAGGTGATCTTCAGATGCTGCGCATGCTCCTCCCGAGTCCTCGAATAGATCAGAATGTCGTCAATAAACACCACAACGAACTGATCAAGGTAGGGACGAAAGACCTCGTTCATCAATTGCATGAACACAGCGGGCGCATTGGTCAGTCCGAAAGACATGACCTGGAACTCAAAATGACCGTAACGTGTCCTGAATGCCGCTTCGGGATATCCTCCTCCCGGACACGGACCTGATGATAACCGGACCGTAGGTCAATCTTCAAAAAGAACTGGGCCTCCCGCAACTGGTCAAATAAATCGTCGATCCTCGGAAGCAGGTACCTATTCTTAATCGTGACCTTGTTGAGCTCGCGGTAATCCACGCAGAGCCTCAACGAGCCATCCTTCTTCTTCATGAAGAGTACTGGCGCTCCCCACGGTGAACTGCTCAGACGGATGAAGCCTAGTTCACGCAACTCGTCCAACTGCTTCCGCAGCTCCCGCAACTCCAAAGGTGTCATACGGTACGGGGCCTTTGAGATAGGCGCAGTACCGGGCACGAGGTCAATCTGAAACTCGGTATGCCGACGAGGTGGCAACCCCGAAATCTCCTGAAACACATCCGAAAAATCACAAACTACCGGCAGCTGGTCGATGCACACGGCAACCGGTTCCTCTATGGCACATGACATCAAAGATGACAACTGCTCACCTCTAGGCTCGGCAAAGAACTGAAACTGCGGCATGTCGGGTATAAGGAAAGTGACTGTTCTTGCGAAGCAGTCCAATATAGCGTGATACTCGGCCAGCCAATCCATGCCCAGGATAACATCAAACTCGGTCATCGGTAAAACAAACAAATCGGCAGGCAAAAAAGTCTCTCCCACCAAGACGGGGCAAGATGAACAGATCAAACTCAATACTGCGGTCTTCCCTAAGGGTGTCGACACTGACAAACCCTCGCGCACGGATTTTAACGGCAAACCAGTTGATCGGTAAAACAAACAAACAAAAAGGTCTCTCCTACCAAGACGGGGCAAGACGAACATATCAAACTCAATACTGCGGTCTTCGCTAAGGGTGTCAACACTGACAAACCCTTGCGCACGGAATCTAACGGCAAACCAGTCGATCGGCAGAAATCATCGGATACAAAAGAATAAGATGCACCAGAATCAAACAAAACATGAGCTATGCATGCAGAGACAATGAGTGTACCATCAACGACTCCTCCAGGTGCCTGAGGATCCTGCTGGGCTGCGTAGAACCTGCCCTGAGTCTGCTGGGGATGTGTCTGTCCCCTCTGCGGTCGCCGCCGCTGCTGCTGCAGTCTATGCTGCTGCCTCTGCTGCTGTGGCTGTTGCTGTCGCTGCTGCTGTGGGTGGGGACACTCATGCCTACGATGCCCTGTCCCCCCACATCCGTAACAAACACCTGCAAACTGTCTCTGGGACGGTGCTGGAGGTGCTGCTGTGCTACTGGCGGTCGAGCAAATGGACGAACCGGGTGCCTCTGCTGTGCCCGAGTCTGCTGCTGCCGGAAGCTGCTAGAAGGAGCCTTCCTCTTCCCCTTCCGATCTCCGCTCTGCTCACGGATCTGCTGCGCATCGGCCCACTCTGCCTCATATATCTGGGCCTGCTCTACCACCTCCTCGAACGTAGGAGGCTTGTGTCCCGTGACACGGCCACGAAGGCCAAGGTGCAGTCCGGTCTCAAATCAACGGGCCTTCCGCACCTCGTCATCCACGAGATACGTCGCAAATCTGGATAGCTCAACGAATCGAGCCTCATACTGCGACACTGACATATCTCCCTGGACCAGTTTGTCGAACTCTAGAGCACGCTGCTGGAGGACATGCTCAGGGAAGAACTTCCGGTCAAACCGGTCTACAAAGTCCTCCCATGTCCAATCGAAATCAGGCCCGGCGGCTCGGTTAACCGACGCCCACCAGTGCTCGGCCTCTCCCTGAAAAAGGAAAATGGCAAGAGGAAATCGCTCCTCGATCAAGCATCGCATCGTTGTAAAGATCGTCTTTACCTCCGATTTCCATCTCTCCGCTGCCACCGGGTCTGGCCCGCCCAAAAATCATGGGGGATCCATCCGCCTGAAATCCATCAGCAAGGAATGAGCACGATCCTGCTCCGATGGGGCAACTGCGTCAGATGACCTCCTCTCCTGGTGCTCTACCATGGAGGTCATAACCCGCATCATCTCTTGAAACTGACCAGCAGTCATAGCTGGAGCTGGAGCTGGGGCTGGGGCAGTCTGGGATGTACCCGCACCGGTTGACGGCCTACCGGTGGCTCTCTTGGGCACCATATCCCACAGAAAAGGACAGGTACCTCTTAGCATTGATACTCTCGAATGCACACACGTTAGGGAATCATATTCAGAAGTTTTTAAGCTTAAAATAGGGAATCCTATTATAACTATGTTGTAGCAGGATCTTAGTGTGGGTCGCTAAGTGCATGAGATCGGGATCCTAATCATCCTAAGTTTGCAACAAGCATTCAGTTAAGGGTAGTAAATCTAAGGCCATTAGTAGACATGTGATGTCATCCGCAGGTATTCCCAAGTTATGCCCTGATACTAACTTCTGTCACGCCCCCAAACCCGGGTACCGGGCTCACTAAATTCCCGATCGCCGACCTTGGTGCCGACAACCTCCGTAGTACCCCATTCTCGGCTCCTATCTCTCATGTGCCAGGTTCCGATCCTAGGATCCTACCAGGAGGATTTTCAGAGTAAATTTTTTTTTGTACAGGAGCATAATCAAAACCATAAAACATCATCAAATATCCACTAATAAGTTTGTTGAGTACAGTGCTGGAAAGGGAAATACAACATGTAGCAGAAGTCCAAAATATCAGGTACATGCACCGCGCTCAACGCTGCTGATGTGCCCTAGTACCTGCAGTGTAAACAAACGCGCATGAGCTTCCTACGAAGCTCAGTAG
The DNA here is from genome assembly GCA_003013855.2 of Liriodendron chinense. Taxonomy (NCBI): domain Eukaryota; kingdom Viridiplantae; phylum Streptophyta; class Magnoliopsida; order Magnoliales; family Magnoliaceae; genus Liriodendron; species Liriodendron chinense. The sequence goes on along the minus strand of PVNU02004149.1, from coordinate 149,420 downwards.
AGTGCGTGTGTACGCGTGTGATGCATATGACAAGTATACAGATATCAGAGTAAGTGAAAGTAGTAGAGGGCTAAGTTACCAAGTTCATGAATGCTATTAGCCATCCTAAGGTTATGCGATGCAAGGGCCTACATGGCCGAGTGTTACATGCTAGAGATGCAATGCAAACATGTCAATCCTCAACTGATCCACATATCAAAATAGTTCTCATCTGGGACATCACTGGGGTCTAGTATACTCTAATACTGGCTGCTGCACATCGCGCGCATAACCAAGCGAGTAGAAGAGACCTCACTATCCGCCTCGTCAGTAGTATGCCAATGCCCACCTGGCTCGCCGATAGCGGACCCATTCCATGAGCTGGTCAGACTCGACCTAGCTTACAGCCCACTGCACCCGGGCGGATAAGGTCACACCTCTTTCCAACCGACCTCGACACAGTGAGAGACGCGGCCTACTGGTATTTGGCACACGGGCGCTCATGTTATCCACTCGGTCTCGACGCTGGAGCATCCTACTGGTACCACAGGGTTTAGGGACTTTCACCCAAGGACATCCATAGCGCCCACGTACTAGAACAAGTTTTCGGTGTCCAATACTGCCAACCATGATGTGACTATGGTGGCCACCACCCCGATACTGCTAGGGTGTGAAAGCGATCATGACATACATAATGCGAAATGCATGAGTCATACAATCTAAATCATGCACCAAACTTACGCATACTGCGCAATCATGTGGGGCGATCCTGTCTCACACGGGTCCCCTAAGTATAACAAGCCAACTAGCATATGCTATGGTTAATCATGATCCATAACAGGCATACGAATGATGCGTATGGGCATATGAATGAGCATGGTATTCATTATACTAAGCATGTTATCAGTGTGACATATCAGGCCAATCATACTAGCATGTTACCAAACGTATCATGTAATATTGACCTTAAAAGGCCCAATATATATATAGAGAGTGGGACCCGGACTGTGGGTCCCATTGGAAATGTAAAAGTCTTCATGGCATAGCCCACTTGAGACTACATCGGCCCCATACTTGGGCCTGCACATACAAGGTAGGTCGACAAAATATGTGTACGGCATGGATAAATCATATATATCAAAGAAGGAACCATGGTGGGCATCAATGACCACTATTCCCTGCGGGTGTTGTCCATCTAACATCTGAATTTGCCTCATTGTTGGGGCCGTATCTAAAATAATATGGAAAAATAGATAGGCAGCATGAATAAAACAGATACATCATGGTGGAGCTAATAGATACATCACGTTGGGACCCATAAGGCGGGCCACCTGCTGGGCAGCGTGATACCCAACTGGTTCCAAGAAGTTTTGAATCAAGCAGATATTTGTGCTTTCTCCTTCATCCATATCCATGTGATCTTATGAACCGGTTGGATGGCAAATAAACATCACTGTAGAACCTGGAAAGGTTTCAACGTTTAAGATCATCATTTCCACTGGGCATGGTCCACTTGACATTAGGATATGCTTAAATTTTGGGCCCAGCCACTTATGAATAGGTTGGGTGACAAATGAACATCATTGTAGGACTGGGAAGGTTTCAATGGTGGAGATCATTATTTCCACTGTTGTTCCGTGGCATGGCCCACTTGCCGTTTGGATATGCTTAAAATTTGGGCTCAGCCACTAAAATGAGCTGGGAAAAACATATGGACGGAATAGGTAAGGCACATACATTCTAGGTGGGCCCAACGAGTGGGGCCCATGGGGTGACGCCCACAAGGCTGCTGGGCAGCAGCGTCCCCTGGACGCTCTCTGTCCAGCGGTCCTCTTTTATTTATTTATTTTTTGTTATGAACTCATCAAGTGGGGCCCACAGAAGTTTTCGATTAAGCTGATATTTTTTGTTCTCCCTTCTCCCTTACATGTGAGAACTTATGAACAGGTTGGATCTCAAATAAACACCATGGTGGGCCATAAGAAGGGTTTCAACGGTAGGTTCCCTGTCCCTACTGTTTTCTGTGGTGGGGCCCCCTTGAGACTTAGATCTGACTCAATCTTGGGGTCATGCCCTAAAATGATCTCCCCAAATGGATGGACGGTGTGGATACAGCACATGCATCATGGTGGGACCCACGAGTGGGCCACTAGCTGGCACGAGCCAGCGTCCTGGACGCTGGTACTACCAGCGTCAGCGATGCTGCTTCTTCTTATTTTCTCTCTCTCGTTTTGTTTTCTTGTGCTTATATCAAGTGGGGCCCACATGGGTCTGATCCACTCCGTTCATCAGGTTCCCCATCTCATGGGGGACCCAATAAGCCCCATATTGGATATGTAAATCAGTTTAGAAACATTAAGGTGGGCTAAAGGATTTCTGATAGGAGGAATCATTGTTTCCACTGTTTCATGTGGTGCGGTCCACTTAAGATTTGGATCGGCTTCATACTTTGGTCCTGGCCCTAAAATGATCTAGGAAAACAGATGGACGGCGCGGATGGAACACAATCATCAAGGTGGGTCCCACGAGTGGGGACCCCATTACCGCGTCCACGTGACGCTGGACGTTCCAGCGTCAGAACGTCCAGACGCTGGACGTCTTTTACATATTTTTGTTTTTTTTTTGTGGTTATTTCAAGTGGGGCCCACTTAGGGACGATCCACCCCCTTCATCATGTTCCCCAGCTCATTGGGGACCCAACAAGCCCAATATTGGGCAGGTGATGTGGTCCACAAACATCACGGTGGGCCCAAGAAGCCTCGACAGTAGGCTTCATTAGCCTCACTGTTTTCAATGGTGTGGTCCACCTGAGATCTGGATCTACTTCATTTTTGGCTCCCTGCCCTAAAATGGGATGGAGAAACAGCTGGACGGCGTGGATTGGATGTATACATCAAGGTGGTCCAACATGTGGGGACCTATTCCACGCCCAAACGACTTACCCTGCTGGGCAGCAGCGTCCTCTGGACGCTGTCTGTCCAGCGGGTCGACTTTCTTCTTCTCTTTATATATATATATATTATTACTATTCTTATTATTATTAAGTTGTGGGGCCCATTCATGGATGATCCAATCCATCCATCAGGTTGTCCACCACCAGATGGGCCCAAAAGAAAAGGAAAATGAAAGGGAATAAGAAAATGGGGGATTTATGTCCCCCTTGCACTCACCTCGAAGGATGGACAGTTGGATTGAATCGGGTTGACGATTGGACGATTCGGACGGTCCGGATGATGGTTGGGGTCCTCCAAGCTTGGATCTCCACCCTCAATCTCTCTAATCTCTCTCTTCTCTCAAATCTTTCTCTTTCTCTCTAATCTTTCTCTTTCTCTCTCCTCTCTCTCTCAAATCTCTTGAATTTTGAAAAATGAGCTCTCCTCTCCCCCTACGTATGGACTTGTATGGGGGGAGAGAGAGAGAAGGAATCATGGGGTCATGATGGTGCATGGGAGGGGGGTATGGGAGGTATGGGTGAGAGTTGACTTTGGGAGGAGAGAGAGGGATGGGGGGTATGGGGTGTGTAGAGTAGGGGTATGGGATAGGTATAGGTGAGAATGATGGTGATGGATTTGACATGATCTTGGGATTTGTGCAAGTGGGGCCCACGACACATGCAAGTTGTGCGGCCCACCTCGAATTACGCGATTGATCATAACTTTCACACCTGGTATCGCAATGGGGCGTGCCGCTCGGCGTTGGAATCGCAGCGCCTACGCGGTCGCCGGGGCATAGGTCTTGGGTCGATACGGTACTAAAACAGGGTCGCGATCAAGGCTCTATAATCTGGTCCATTCAGGACGTACCGGCACCGGAAATTAAGCGTACGGAGGGCAAATTAGGGTACGGGTCTTACATCAGGTGCCTTGCTTTGACTTCCCTTTTCTTTTTTCTCTTTTTTTTCTTTTGTATTCTTTTTTTTTCTTTTTTTTTGTATACCCCTTTCTTTTTTTGTATTCTTTTTTCTTTTTCCTTTTGAATCCCCTTATTTGAAACACTTGTTGGTGGACGGAAATGATTTCTCAGAGGTTTTAGCTTCAACCTCTTGACTTCAGCTCTATTAAAGTAACTCTTGATAAAGTCAGAATGACTTACCCGTGAAAGATCTTCACTTTGTCGGCGTTGATTGGCTCGGGAAGATCCACCCCTCTCATGCTGGTGAGTCTAAGGGCGCCTCCGGGAAGTACTTCTCTGATGATCAGCGGCCCGTCCCACGAGGGTTTGAACTTTCCTCTGGGATCCAGAAGGTGCAACGGTAGGATCTTCTTCATGACCATGTCGCCTACCTTGAAACTTCTTTTTCGGACTCTCTTGTTGTAAGCCCGAGCGATCCTTTTCTGATAACACTGAGAATGACTTAGTGCATGCATGCGCTTTTCATCTGCTAGCTGCAACTGATTGAATCTGGCCCGTTGTCATTCTCCTTCTTCAACTCCGCTTTCTAGTAACACTCGTAGTGATGGTATTTCCACCTCGACTGACAGAACTGCTTCTATTCCATAAGTAAGCTCGAAAGGAGTAACGCCCGTAGCAGACTGTACAGACGTTCGATAGGCCCAAAGTGCATATGAGAGCATATCTAACCAATTTCGATAGGTCACGACCATCTTCTCGAGTATCTTGACGATTGTCTTGTTTGCGGCTTCTACTCCACCATTCATCTGAGGAAGGTAGGGGCTCGATCGATGACGTTGAATCTTGAATTTGCTGAGAAAGTCATCCATCTTCTTGTTAACGAACGGGGTCCTATTATCTGTGATGATAGCATTGGGGATTCCATACCGGCATATGATGTTGTTCTTCATGAATTTGATCACCTGAGATGCTGCAATCGTGGTGTAGGAGGCTGCCTACCCACTTGGTGAAGTAGTCGACTGCCACAAGTATGTACTCATGACCGTTTGATGCTTTGGGACTAATCTTGCCGATGACGTCGAGCCTCACATGGAGAAGCGCTAGAGGGTGGTCAGGTTGTATAATTCTGATGAGGGGGCATGGATTTGATTCGCATGCTCCTGACACTTGAAGCATTTTCTGACGTGCTCGCAGCAGTCTGTCTCCATGGTGAGCCAATAGTAGCCGAGTCGTAGAATCTTCTTTCCCATCATGTGCCCGTTCATGTGTGGGCCACAGATTCCTTCGTGTATTTCTTTCATAATCTTTGCAGCTTCTGTTTCATTGACGCATCAAAGGAGAATGTGATTATAGGATTGCTTGTAAAGAACTTCGCCACTGATGGTGAACTGGCCGGCCAAACGCTGGATGGTTCGGAGATCTGTTGCGGTTGCTGTCTCCGAATACTCCTGGGTTTCGAGATATTGCTTGATGTCGGCATACCAGGGTTTGTCAGGGACAGCTTCGGTTTCTTTTATTTGCAGGCAAAAAGCAGGTTCATCTTGAATTTCGACTGTGAGCTCCCATTCTGAAGCTCCTTTCGGGATCTCGAGTATTGACGCGAGTGTAGCGAGAGCATCTATAAATTGGTTCTTGGCTCTGGGCATGTATGAGAAGGTGATTTCTTTGAATTCTTCGATCAGATTTTCAAGATACACATGATATGGTATCAACTTCTCATCCTTGGTTTTCCATTCGCCATTGGTTTGATTGATGATAAGCTGTGAGTCTCCAAATACTCGTAGCTTCTTGACGCTCAAGATTATGACTTCTCTTAAGCCAGCGATGCATGCTTCGTACTCTGCCATGTTATTGGTGCACTCGAATGCTATGTGCCTTGAGATAGGAATAGGGACATCATCCGGAGAGTAGAGGATCGCTCCAATACCACTCCCTTTAGAATTTTCTACGCCGTCGAAGAATAACGTCCACTCATCTTTCTTCTTCTTTTCATCCTCTTTAATAAGCAAGAGATCTTCATCAGGGAAGAATGTCTTGAGCGGTTGATAATCCAGGAGGGAGTGGGCCGCAAGATGATCGGCGAGGGCCTATCCCTTGATTGCCTTCTGAGTGACATAGGTGATGTAGAATTCAGACAGGAGTAGCTGCCATTTAGCTATCCTTCCAGTGAGTGTCGATTTCTCGAACAGGTACTTGAGCGGATCCATGTGAGCGAGGAGGAGAATAGGGAATGCAATCATGTATTGACGGAGTCGCTGAGTTGCCCAGACTAGGGTGAGGCAAGTCTTCTCAATCGGAGAATACCTGGTCTCTTAGTCAGTGAACTTTCAGCTCAAATAATATATTGCTTGTTCCTTCTTCCCGGTCTCGTCGTGCTGGCCGAGAACACAGCCAATGGCTTCTGCTGCTACCGAGATGTATAACAATAGTGGTCGTCCGGGAGTGGGTGGCACTAGAACTGGAGGATTCATGAGATATTTCTTAATGCGGTCGAAGGCGACTTGGCAATCGTCATTCCATTCTTTTAGAACGTTCTTCCGAAGGAGCTTGAAAATGGGCTCATAAATAGGTGTGAGTTGTGCGATGAAGCGACTGATGTATTGAATTTTGCCGAGGAAGCCACGAATTTCTTTCTCTGTTCTTGGAGGGGGTATCTCGATGATTGCTCTGGTTTTGGTCTCGTCGACCCTAATGCCATTCTCGCTCACCATAAAGCCAAGGAGTTTACCTCCCATTGCACCGAAGACACATTTCTGAGGGTTGAGGCGGAGTTTGTACTTTTCTAATCTGTTGAATAACTTCTTCAGATCTTCAAAGTGTCCTTCAATTGTGCGAGATTTGACGATCATATCATCCACATATACTTCAAGCTCTTTGTTCATCATGTCGTGGAATAGTGCTGTCATTGCTCGCTGATATGTTGCTCCTGCGTTCTTCAGACCGAACGGCATTACCCTGTAACAGAAAGTTCCCCAGGGAGTGATAAATGATGTCTTCTCGCGATCTTCGACAGCCATCTTGATCTGATTGTATCCTGAGAACCCGTTCATGAATGAGAAGACCTTGTATCCAGCAGTGTTGTCAACCAGAGTGTCGATATGTGGCAAAGGAAAGTCATCTTTAGGACTGACTTTGTTGAGATCTCGGAAGTCGATGCACATTCGAACCTTGCCATCCTTCTTTGGTACTGGTACGATGTTGGCGAGCCATTCAGGGTAGTTGGAGACTACCAAGAATCCCACATTGTACTGCTTGATGACTTCATCTCGGACTTTCAGAGCCCATTCTGGCTTCATTCTTCGAAGTTTCTGCTTCACTGGCTTCATATCTGCCTTGGTTGGTAGATGGTGTACAACGAGCTCTTCATCGAGCCCCGGCATGTCTTCATATGAGAACGCAAAGTTGGACAATCTTGGAGCTAGGAACTCTATCATTCTCTGCTTCATCTTTGGTGGCAACGATTTTCCAATGCGTACTTCCCTAGGGATCTCAGGTGTCCCCAAGTTTACTATCTCGAAATCATCAGCTACAACATTGGCTTTAGATTCAAACTTTTTGAGGAGATCCTTTAGTTCGGAAGCCGGATCATCATCTTCCTCATCCCAAGCTTCATCCAGACCCATGAGCTCGAAGTCTAATTCGATGTCAAAATCATATGATTCGACTTCGAACTCATGCAACTCTTTAGACGAACTTGGCACACTATTGAATGCAGGAAAAGAAATGTTTTTTGGTTTTTGAGAATTTTCTGAAATTGAGATGCTAGATGTTTTTGGCTTTTGAAAGTTTTCGATTTTTTTGGATTTTTGAAATTCATGGGACTTTGAACAAGCGGGCATTGCAGACCATGATTGAGCCCAGCTTGTTCCAAAGTTCCGATCGCTACTTAACAGGCATTTTTTTTAAAACCAGAGCCCTCAGGTGGTTCTTTGGCTGATTCAAAAGTTAGGGGAACAGATGGCCATTCAGAACCCCACACTTCCTCCCCTGAAGAGGTGGGGGTTGATGACTTGGGTGAAGAATCACGGTCTGACCCAATGACCATGATTTCTTGCTGGTCGGGCTCGAGATCTGAGTCGTACTCAGTCCCTCCCGGATCACTTACCTCGCATTGCAGTTCGTCTGGTTCCGCAGTGAGACACAAGTTTGAAACCTGGACATCAGACCAATCCAGGGCTGGCCATTTCCCTTTCTTGGTCCAATGAATGGGCTGCTTCTACCCCTGGCTGATGATTGATGGTGTTGATTCTGCAGAGAGGGGTGGGTCATGCCCTTTGCTGATTGATGCTGAGATGGGCAAGTTGTGCCCCTGGCTGGCTGGAATTGAAGCGGGCAGGTTGTGCCCCTGGTTGATTGATGCTGAAGTGGGCAAGTTGTGCCCCTAGTTGGGAGCAGGTATCAGAGTAACCTGGCAGGTATCAGAGTAACTTGGTCCTGAAGCTGCTGTATTTGACTTTCTTCTTCATCTTCATCCTTTCCTTCTTCTTCTAGAGGCTTAGACGGTTCGAGAATCTGATCCCATCGAATGGGGGTCCACGTGGCCCAAGCTAGGCTCATCGGGAGGCCTTTGTGTAGTGTAGTCGGTTGATTCCCTCCTGGATCTTTGCAAGGTTCTCCTGGCTTGACGAATTGGATGGGTGAGCACCGAAATTTCTTCCTTCTTTTGTCCATGAAGATTGCCCTGTATCCGAGTCCCCGTTTACGTTAGTTATATACCAGCGGTATCTTTCTGGACTTGAAGTGATTCTTCATTCGGTATTTGAGGCTCAGACATTCTGCTGGTGAAAAGACACGGTCTACCCTTATCGGTTCCGGATTGGCAATAGCGTTCACAGTCTCAAATTCAAAACTGTGAAACGGGACGTCTTCTTCAGAGTGCTGGATATAGATGATCGGGATGTCTGGTTCAGTGGTAGCAGCATTGGAAGGAATGATAAGTTCCTTCTCTGCGTGGATAGAGATCACTTGATTTCCACAGATGTATTTCACTCGTTGATGCAGGGTTGATGGCACAGCCCCCACCTTGTGCAGCCAAGGTCGTCCGAGCAACATGTTGAAAGAGGCTGATATATCTAGGATTTGGAATGTGATAGTGGAGATTTTCGGACCTATCTATACCTCTATGTCGAACTCCAATTCCACTGATCGGCGGGTGTTGTCGAATGCTCTGACGCATATGGTGCTGGGTCGAAATGAAGAGGGGCTGATTCCCAAACGTTCCGCAGTCTTAGTGGGCAGACATTTAAGCTTGAGCCATTATCGATAAGGACTAGTGGGACACAAAGGTCCTTGTATCGTAAGGCTATGTTGAGGGATCGCCCATGATCGCGTCCTTCTAGTGGCAACTCATTATCGGTGAAGGTGATGGCATGTGGAGCCAGGAGTTGTCCAATCATCAATGCTATCATCTCTGGTGCCGTATCGGAGGAGACGTGAGCATTGCTCAAGGTTTTGGCAAACATTTCTCGGTGTATGCGAGATGTGCAGAGTAGCTCCCATACTGAGATTTGAGTAGGGATTGACTTGAGCTGAGTCGCCACATCGTATGCGGCTTTATTTTTGTTGTCGAGGCCTGAGAGAGCGCCTTTGGGATCTCCTCTGTTTTGATTATCTCTTCGGATGCAATGTCCATTGGGATTCATGTTTCCCACTTCCGCACATTCTGGATAGTGCCATGAGACCTCTTTATAATTTTCCTCACCTTTGCCTTTTAAGACCAGCAGTTCTTGCAACGGTGCTGGTGTGGGTACCAGATCTTCCTCGTATGGAGCTTTTGCCTTGAGGACTACATTGTTGCTTGTGCTGAAGGGAAAATATCGAGGCTTGTCTTCATATATCACATAAGGTTGTGGTCCTGGCTTGACCGTTCCTGGAGCAGGAGGCTCCCATGGAATGAATACTGGTCCTCTTGATATGGCAGTGGGTTTCTCTGTTCATCCCAGCTGCCGTAGTGTGATTAACACGCCTCCAGGATTTGCCCCTTGCAATATGACTGGCTCAACTGGAGGAGCTCCTTCCAAGACAATGGGCTCTTGCTGCTGATGAGTATGGTTTCTCCATGGCAAATTGTATTGTTCATGTGCTGAAATTGCCCCTTGCAAGATGACAGGTTCGTATGTGGGCTCGATGTATGATTGTGCTCTTTCCAGAATGACTGGTTCCCAACATGAAGGGTTGTAAGATGCCCCTTGCACAACTGGCACATCATATGGAAGTGTTCCTTCGAGTATTACTGGCTCGGAGACTGAAGGAGGAAAGGGACTTGCCCCTTGCAGGATCGGAGGAGGATTTGCTGTCCCGTAAGTGTAGGCATGAATGGACTGGATAGGGGAGAAGAAATGATCGAGGCGCTCTCCTTCTTCTATGCTGTTGACAGTGAGACCACGAGATGAACTAGGATCCGTCGGATGTTCAGGCAGAGGATTTTGAAGAATGTTGGTGGAAGCTGTTGCAGGAGTTCCGGGGACTGAGATGACGATTTTTCGGTCGTTGATTAGATCTTGTATGGCATTCTTCAAAGTAAAGCATCGATCAGTGGTGTGGCCACATCCTTGATGGTAGGCACAATACTCATTTTCTCGGTAGTTTGGAGGTAGAGGATTTGGAGGAGGCCTAGGTGTCATTAGAGTGAGTAACTGCTTTTGTACCAGCATAGTCATGACTTGACTAAGTGGTTGAGTGAGTGGGGTGAACTTCCTGAGCTCCCTGTAATTCTGCCTATTCTGGTATGAGTATTGACCGTTCCCTCTGAACTGCTGCTGCTGTCGAGGTGGTTGTGGCTGTGGTTGTAGATTTGGTCATGGTTGATACCTCTGAGGTTGGTGCTGAACCTGATTCTGCTGATGCTGTTGATGTCCCTGTGCGGGAGCTTATTGATTACCCTGAGCAGTGGTGCTGATATTGTTTACCTCTGTCGGGCGGGGAGGAGAACCACTGCGGTTTCCGTTCCCATATCCGATGGGTTTTCCCTCCACTCTGTTCCTCTTGACTGGAGTGGCTTGATGAGGCCATGGGGAGATCGTACCGGCACGGATTCCTGCTTCAACTTACTCTCCAGCACGGATCAACTGTGAGAAATTCGCATATGGATGCGAGATGAGATATCCAGATATGCCCGGATATGTTGAATGAACAATCATGGAGATTTGTTCTTCGTCGTCGATAGGTGTCCGCATTCTGGCTGCCATAGCTTGCCAACGTCCCACATAAGCTGATAGTGTTTCATCACTCCTTTGCCTGAGAGCCGCGAGGTCGACTCTTCTGGGTGCCATGTTGAGATTGTACGCAAATCTTTCGACGAAAGCCTGGGAAGTTGTTCCCACGTCCTGATGCGGTGGCAGTCCAATGAGGTGTACCAATCTAGGGCATCGCCCTTTAAAGATTTTTGGAACAAACGAATGAGGGCCCCTTCATTTCCTGAGATTGCACTCAGCTCTCCACAAAAAGCCTTGAGATGTGCTGTGGGACAACCACTGCCATCGTATCTTTTGAATTTTGGTACCTTAAAGTTTTGAGGTACTTGAGCATCTGGGAAAGGACACAAGTCTCTAAACTTGGTCGAAGGTAGATCGATTCCTTGTTGTCGCTGAAGCTAATTTTGTAAGATCTGGAACTGCTCCCGCAACTCGTCCAGTCCTGAGTGATCCGTTCGAGCGACCGGTGCCTCTTAGAGTAATGTATGTTCTTCTTCGGCATAGTGGTCGATGTCTTCGACCCTATGGGCTTGCTGAAAAGCAACCGCGGGTTGCTGAAATTGATTTGATGATTGAACTGGATTCTGATGAACTTGTACTTGAAAGGACTGTAATTGAACTGGAGATTGTACTGATGGTTGAGCTGAAACTTGCTGGAAATTGACTGGAGACTGCTGAATTGAAGATTGTTGGAAATTAACTGGAGTTTGCTGAATTGAAGATTGCTGGAAATTAACTGGAATCCCATCGGCGGGGATGTGCTGGAATTGAAAAGTGCTCCTGTTTGCAGGAAGCTGAGATGCTGGGAAGTGACCCCCTTATTGGGTATTCGCCACGGTCCGCTGATTGATGTGGGCTTGACACTTACCCCCATTGTGGGCATTCGCCAGTGTTGTCCCTGTTGCTAGAAATTGAATTGAAATCCCATCGGCGGGGATGTGCTGAATTGAAAAGGGGTCCCATCGGCGGGGACATGCTGAAAAAGAAAAGGAGTCCCATCGGCGGGAACATGCTGGAATCTACTGAGATTGTTGTTTGTAAGATTGACTGGAAGCTGATTGGAAGTCCCTGCGACGGGAGTGCTCTGAGACGGCCTTGTCGTCACAGGAAGGTATTGAGGAGGATGCCCCATAGCAAATGGCTGAGACGGCTGCTGTCGGTAGTCTTGGGCAGACTCCAATGGTTGTGCTTGATTTGAACTGGAGGCCGGAAGGACACGGCATGGCTGCTGAGATTACTGAACTAGGCCAACCTGATTGTTGGCTGCTGCGGTGGTTTGTGCTTGCATGAATTGTAAGAGCATTTCTTGCATTGCTCTCATTCCTTGTGCCAATTCTTGCATGATTAGCGTATTCTCAATTGGCTGTTGCGCTGGAGGTTGCGCTTCGGTCATCTCAAGAGCAGGGAAGAGATGAGTTTCTTCTTCGTGGTCGGACATGGCTTGCTGAGCCCGAGTGCTGATTATGATGCAGAAGGGAAGTTGTTTCCGAACACGTTGAGCCCGAGGAGGCGCAATGGTGAGGACTATACTCTATTCTTTTTTGGGTTTTGGAATTTTCTATTTTTTTTTGTTTTGGGTTTGGGTAGAATGCTATGCAGATGAGATTGTATGAGGACTAATGACTTTCAAGTACGGGAAGGATTCTGTTTTTCAATTCGGATCATGACTAGTGGGACTAATTCATCCCCAGTGGAGTCGCCATTCTGTGGACCCTCGCCGTTCCGCGCTCCCACACGACGTCGTTCTCCCTTTCCTTTCGGAAAAAGAAGAAGAGGTGCGTGCATGCAAATCGTTGTTTGTGCCACTGGCTTGCCTCGTTCTCGAGGGCTTTGTTTGGTTGTCGTGTTAAGCTGGATGCGTTTGAATGAGTTTATATAAGACCAGAGTCGCCACTAGCCAGTTACTTTGAATCTACAGTCGGCTAGACCACGTAGAAACGTTAGAGAAGGGGATCCGAAGATTCTTTCTCTAAAATGACTCCTTTTGATCTGCGGCCAGAGATTCGAGGTAAGGGATCACGGTTACAGGGTGGGAAGAGGTTAAGCACCCCACACACTGCCCGTACCGAAGTACAGTCTCTACTTCACAGAATCGAACTAAAACTTGAAAGTCTGTTTTAATCCTCGTATATTCTCATAGATGACATGATGCATGAATGCAGGTCTGAACAGTAAGAGTTTCTGATGGGGAGGTTTCCATTATCAGGCAAGCCCAGAGCATACGCTCGAACTGACAGGTGCTTTATGCGAGATGCATGCTGTGTGTTTGACTAATCAAAGTGCTCGTAGTGACTAATGCATGAATGCAGGTCTGAACAGTAAGAGTTTCTGATGGGCAGGTTTCCATTAACAGGCAAGCCCAGAGCATATGCTCGAACTGACAGGTGTTTTATGCGAGATGCATGCTATGTGTTTGAATAATCAAAGTGCTCGTAGTGAAGCGGGGGGGTTGGAAGAAAAGTAAATGTTGCACTTATGCTAAATGCAAATGAGATGATGCTGGAAAAAGAGTAGCTAGATGGACGGAGGTGTCGCAAGGATTGGCTTCGAGTGGCTGGATCAAGACTTGGATGGCTTGGAAAACTCGGACCAGTGGTCAGGCTGGGCTGGACCAGGGCTAGGCTCTCCTCACTCGGGCTCTCCTTGGTGGAGGAATGGGCTAAAGGGTGGAGAGACGGATTGCACTCGGGCTGGCTTCAGAGGGATTGGATTGGGTTGGATGGTTGAAATGAGAAGGGGAGGGGGGTATTTATAGCAGCGGGCAGTGGCAGAACCTGTAAATAATTTTGGGCAGCCCCGGTACGGACGCTCCTCGGGTTCCAGCGCGTGGTACGGCCATGTCTCGGGGCTGCTGCTTTGGACTCAGTGAGTTGACTCGGTGGGTCGACTCGGTGATTTGACTCGGCGATTTGACTCGGCGATTTGACTCGGCGATTTGACTCAGCGGGTTGACTTGGTGATTTGACTCAGCGGGTTGACTCAGTGAGTTTGACTTTTTAGGATTTTTTGACTGATTTTTCTTATGGGGGTTTTTCAGGCTGATGTTTAGGGGTGAGTTGGGTTATGGATTGGGGCTTACACGGGTGAGTTTGGCTGAGTTTGGACATGGGATTTGGGGGTATGGTCCTCCATTCATCCAGCTGCCTCTACCAACAGTGTAACCGAAGGTGGGGTGTCTACAGTGAGCCTCGACCACGAGGGCTCGCAAGTTAAACACCGCTAAAAAGGTGCTCGCGGGCTTCGAGTTTTTGCTATCTTCGACCACCGCTTTTTTGCTATAACAGGTGAACCACCATGTTGTATTCTCATAGTCAAAACATTTGTCAAGATGATGCACATAGGTTGCCCATGATTGACCCATGAATGGGTTCTTATGGTTCTTCAAGTGGGCTATGTGCTCTTTTCAATCTATTGAGGTGAGACACTTGAGTTGCTCTTAGGGACCAATTTCCTTCCTATTCCCCATTTGTCCTGTACATGTGTAAAAAGATGGAAACATCTTAAATGAGGCTCATTGCTTTGATATGGAAAGTGGACCACCTTGGTCATACATGGACTTTGAAGAGGGATTTCTCATATGAAGTTTGCTTCTTATCCCTTTTGATCTCATGGCACTTGAGTGCATTTGTTGTCCAAAATGTGTCCTCGGATGGTGGACTTTCCTTACCTAAGGCATGGCATGCAACCCTCTTTAAGGTGGGCCTTGCTTTCTTCAATGGTCCTAACACATATCTTAGGTGACACCTGGAATTGGACATTGGATTTTTTGCATTTGAATGTAAGTCCAAATCTATGGGTTTTCTAGATAATGATTTAGATTTTAACAGGTGAAGAATAGGGACTTCCCTTGCCAAGCTTGTAGGATTTTGATGGCGGATGGCACGAGGGGGAGAAGGGCGGTCATTGATGATGACTCAGCCTTCATTGTTCACCGCGGGACCCATATGTGTTCTTTAGCTAAGGAGTACCAACCTCTTTCCTCCATAAAGGGTTGAGGTACCCATGACCTCTGGGATAACCGGGTGGAACAACCACAGCCTATGCTCAAACATGTTCTGGCCGATACTCCTTTTGCAGGCCTTCTCACATTACGCTTTCACAACAATAATGCCAACCACATGCTACTTGTAGCCCTCTGTGATAGGTGGAGGGATGAGACCCACACCTTTCAACTTCCTTGTGGTGAATGGGGAATAACTCCCTTGGATATATATATGCATATTGGTTTTCCATTCCATGGGGTAGTTGTTCCCCACGCAGGCTCTCTTGCTCCTATTACTTTCACTGACTGGATACAGCTTGTGGGAGTCATCCCACCTGAGAGTGAGTTCCAGAGCAACCAAGTGAAACTGCGATAGTTTTACAACACCTTCGCTACTGTCATCCCTACTACCGAGTGGAGGATGTTGAGCTCTTAATTGTGCATATTCTAACCCCAATTCATCACTCATTATGTACGATTTACATGTTTAAAGGACTATTCTAATACATGATTTGTGATTGTAGGAACAAGATGGAGATTTCACTGATTGAAGGCTTAAAGATACTATTTACAAGTATTGAAGATCACAAGACTAAGCATGAAAGGATGGTAGAAAGAAGCAAAGGAGAGAGGAAAAGAAGACAAAGAAATATACCCACGACCGCTCATCCAAAGCCTAGGACCGGTCGTCCGACCGGTCCGACTATTCAACAGAAGAGACCCTGCTGCCCAAAGTTTGTTAGACTACCCACGACCGGTCGTGCGACCGGTCGTCCACTACTCAGACCGGTCGTGCGACCGGTCCTTAAAATAAAATCTGGGTTCTGAAATTATGAGAAGTCACTCGACTGTTTTAGCAGTTTTGCGACCGGTAGTGCGACCGGTCGTCCACAGGCCACGACTGGTCGTATGACCGGTCGTCAGCGTAACAGCTTGGACGCAAAGCTCCGATTTTCTCTGTGCAACCGTGTATTTCCTTGCGCAATCGGGAATCTTTCGCGCCAATCTATAAATAGGACTTCTCCTCTTCATACCCAGGCATGCTAGGACGAGGGGATCATCAAGGAAGCTTAGGAGATGGATTCTACTTCAAGTTTTCCTAGTTTTTCTTCTTGTTTTAGTTGTTTTTATGTTTTTGAGGCTTCTAGTTCAAGGATGTTAGAGATGAACTAAAACCTCTTAGCTAGGGCTAAGAGGTGAAGCTTTTGATTCGTTTTTAATGGATTGATGCAACCTAGGTTTTCTTTTTATGTTTTAATTGAAGAAATTAGTTCAATATGAGTTTGAATCAAGTACTAGTTTGGTTTTGCTTTGATCTCTTGATGACTCCGGGCTCATGTGATTCTTAGTGATTCTAAACTTAGTAGCTTATCTTCTGAGCATTGGTTATGCTTGTGTAGTTTATTGATCTATCATCGACTCCGGGCATGGTAGACCCTTTGATTACCATGTGTACAATGGCTTGATCTTCATGTGGGAACTCATTCAACTAAAGTTCTTATCTTTTGTTATAATTTGAAATAGTTGTTTGCTGGTTGATTTTGATTTAATTAGAGTTCTAATCATTGGTTATAATCGAGTCTAGTGACAAGATTTGATGAAAGCTATGATTGTGAATCTCAACTAGATTGGAAAGAGGCTTGGCTTACACAATTGAGTGTGCCCAAGGCCTGAGCATTGTTGTGGGAATCGAATCAATGAATGAGCAACTGTTTTAGATAATTGTTGATTGAACAGCTCTATATTCCGATCGGATAGAGATATGAATTCGATTCCGATTGAGTTATGGGAGATCTAGTTGTGTTTATGCATTGAAACTTATCAAAAGTGGATCCTTGGCGCTCTAGTGCCTTTTTAGATTGATATTACCTTACACATTCACTGTTTAAACTTAACTCACTATTTTCCAGCTTTAGTTCTTAATAGGATCTTAATTATTAGTTATTTTAGACAAATTCTGAGAATACCCATTCATAAATCTCTGTGGGAAAGATACTCGGTCTTTCTGAATTATTACTACTTCGCAACCCTACACTTGGGGAGTGAACAAGTTTTTGGCGCCGCTGCCGGGGAGTTCTATGCGGTATTTTTAGAATTTTCTGATAGCTTTTAGTTGAGATTGTGTTAAAATAGGTTTAGGATTTGTTTTGCTTTCTAGGCTAAAATTTCTTTTAATATCAGAATACTAACTTAGTTTGTTTTGATTTTTTGGCAGGATTCTAACATAGATCTACAATTCAGGGATTTTTAGGAAGTTGAAGAAGAAGTAGGCATCTTAAGTTCTCAAATCAAGTTTTATCCTTCTAACCTCACTCTTCTTCTTCTCCTCCTATTCATTCATATCATATTCATCTCTTGTAGAGTGGGTGGAGACTCCTTTTGGATCTCTGATAGGTTGGCCTTGTGCCGCCTTGATTCCTATTGGTCGGCACTGCCGTTTTGGATCACTTTGTGCTCAGAGATTTCTCTTCTCAATCCTATTCTTCTTCTTTCTTTTCCTGCACTTTTCTCAAAAGACTCAAAGAGTGGGTGGGGAGTTCTCTGAATCCCTATTGACCAAGAGAAATCGGTCTCTATCCTTGCTTCTGGTTCAGCCATTACAAGACACCTTGTGCTTCGGTCTTAGAGAGGAGTAAAGGAAGGAAGGAAGAATTCTTTTCTGTTTCATTCTTTTAGGATTTGCATGCCACATTGGGCTCGGGATTCAAATAACCGACTCATTCATGACGGAGTAATTGTTGAAGGGATTGATAGAGAACCTCATGCTAGAAAATGTCAAAATTTTCCTGAAATTACTAGAGAGATGGCTGAAAATCAACCAAATCAAGGGGCTAATCAACATCAAAATCAAGCCCAAAACCTTACTGAATTGGATGAGAATGAAGTGGGGGATGTACCTCAACCTAGAACTTTACGTGACTATTTACAACCAGCTAGGACAAGTACTCCCTCTTGCATAATTTTCCCTCACAATGTGGGAAATATTAATTTTAAACCGGGGTTGATCCAACTTCTTCCTAGATTCCATAGACTCGACTCTGAGAGCGCTCATCTACACATTAAAGAGTTCGAAGAGGTTATCGCCACAATAAACTACGACAATGTAACCAAGGATACTATAAAACTCAAATTATTCCCTTTTTTCTTGAAAGAGAAGGCCAAATCATGGCTTCATTCCTTAAGGCCAAGGTCTATTGGGACATGGGCTGAGATTACTCGGGAGTTTCTAAAAAAATTCTTTCCTACTCATCGAACCAATGCACTAAGAAGGGCCATAATGAACTTCGCCCAAAAAGTAGATGAAACTTTTTTCCAATGTTGGGAAAGGTATAATGAGCTATTAAACACATGCCCACATCGTGGCTATGAACGGTGGAGGTTGATTAGTTTTTTCTATGATGGATTACACTCAACCATGCGCCAATTTGTGGAGATGATGTGCAATGGGGAGTTCATGAACAAGGAAACGGAGGAAGCTTGGGACTATTTTGACATGTTGGCTGAAAACACACAATCATGGGATACATTTAAGCCGACAAGTTCAAAACAACCCCAAGCCAAGGAAAAGGGAGAAATTTAAGTTTTAAATGAGAAAGATGATCTAGGTTCTAGAGTGGTTAATCTCACACGAAAGGTCGAGGAGATGGAATTAAGGAAAGTGGATACAACCCAACAAAGGGAGACCGTTGAAACTATTTGTGATATTTGTACTTCTAATGTACATCAAACGCCAGATTGTCCAACAATTTATGCGTTTCGAGAACTTTTATATGAACAATCGAATGCTTTGAATAGTTATCAATGACTTTTTACTACTCCAAATCCAAACACGAACAATTCTAGTTGGAGAAACAACCCTAACTTCAATTGGGCAAATGGAACCAACCAAAGTAATCCTCAAGAGGGGTTCCCAATGCAATTTCCTATGGCCCCACCTCAAATGCCTATAGAGGATACATTGAAAGCATTCATGGAAGGTCAAGCTCAAATAAATCAATCAAACCATACGATAATGTTTGAGCTTAAAAATTCGGTGGAGGAAATCAAGGCTCGCTTAAACGCAAGGGAAGGGATTCTTCCAGCCCAACCCTTACCAAATCCAAAATCACAAGGTGAAATAAGCATGCTTAGTTCCTCTAACCAACACATGGAACATGCTAAGGCCATCACCACTCTTAGAAGTGGTAAAGTTATTGAAAAATCTGACCCGGTGAAGGTCTCAACGCCTGATGATCCGGTATCTTCCAAAGAGGATGATGGACCTAGCACCGCCATGAATGAGAAAGAACCATTGAAAGAATATAAGCCCGTTGCTCCATTCCCCCAACGCTTGATTTCAGCCAAACCTCAAGATAAATATCAGGAATTTTTGGAGGTTTTCAAGCAAGTCAAAATCAACATTCCATTGTTGGATGCAATTAAACAAATACCGTCATATGCTAAATTTTTAAAAGACCTTTGCATGGTGAAAAGAAAAATACATGTGCAAAAGAAGGCATTTTTGACAGAGAATGTAAGTGCCATTATAAATCACGGGATGCCCAAGAATACAAAGACCCTGGTTGTCCGACAATATCTATTCTCTGGAACAGGATCCTCTAAGCCCCATATTTCATTTGTGATCTTGTTCAGTTTGGTATAGAAATCAGTAAATGTTTCATGCTCCTCCATAGTAATATATTCAAATTGTGTAGAGAGGCGCTGAAGTTTTGAGCTTTTAACAATGCTTGTTCCTTGATGAGTAACTTCAAGAATGTCCCATGCCTGCTTACTGGTTGTGCAATTTTGAATCCGACCAAATTCATCTTTAGACACTGAACAAAAAATGGCATACAGGCCTTTGGCATTATGAACACGTTGAGCTTTATCATAATCGGTCCACATCGCCTTATCTCTTGGCTTGAGGACATCCGGTTCACCTTCCTTACATATAATGTCCATTGGGGGTTTATATCCAATATCAATCATGTCCCTCACGTCTAAATCAATAGATTCCAAAAAGATGCACATTCGGGCTTTCCAATATGGATAGTTTGACCCATCAAAGAAGGGAGGCTTAGTAACGGATGTAGAGTCCTCTCTAGACATATTTTCAAGTTCTCTTAGGATCTTACTCCGGGTTTTTAAACCTGAGCGGAGGAACCCGCTTTGATACCAGTTGAAATTGCAGTTTTACCGTTTGTAAAGATACTCGGAGATATGCCTAATGACCTAGAGGGGGGTGAATAGGACTTTTTGAATTTCCAATTACAATTAAAAACTAATCAAGTCAATCTTAGGAATCAAGATTATTACAATAATATTTAAGGAAATTATATGATGAATTTATAAGCAAGGACTATCATAGGCATTTCATCATACAGTTAGCATTCATGATTGACTAAACCATTCAACACATAGCAATCATTCAATCTCACAATGCACAATGATTTATAGTGGTTTGGTTTCCCTACTCTACTCCCGGTTCACGATCTCAACCTATGAGACCACCGGATTTCACTATAATCTTGGTTTTAAATCAGGTTAACCATCAACCTTGACATCCTTTTATCTAGGACCGCGTTTACCATCCGCCGATGGCCCAATACAGGGACTTGACGAGTTTGGATCTCAAACTCTCACCAATCCTAATCCAAGGACGGTCACGTACACTCTTGCCGGAGTTTCCCAATCCAGGGAATAGTGATTCAATAAATGGACTCTCAAATACTAGAGATACTTAGACGATTGAGCCCTGATTCGATGCCTTTGATGAGTAGCTTTAGCTCCACGTGCTTCAGCTTCTCTTTATGCTCCCAAGATCAGCTACCGATGCAAATGATGTGATTATGATTATGCCGGGTAGTTGGGAGAGAGTTGGTCAAGTTCCTCTTGCCTATTCAATGCAATGGTTATGAGGGAATTACCAAACTTCAAGCATTCAATGGCTATAAACGACCTCATAAAGATATTCCGAAGGTAGGTCAGCCATGAATGAAGATCTTGAGTTCATACTTCAAACCGAGCTTTGAATACTCAATGATAAGCCATTAATGGCTAGGTTTGAATGATGAACTCAAGGGAGTTAAGAGCAAAGAGGGTAGGAGGATATGAGTAAAAGCTCTCTCTCTTAGCTCTTGAAGGGTGTTGAATGCATGTCAAGAAAGACCTCAAGATATGGCTATATAGAGCCCCAAATGATGGCCCCAACGGATAAAAAATGGTCACGTCTGACTTGTAAGAGAGAGGTCTCAACTAGTCGGACGGACCGGTCGCAATTCAAAAACTTGGGCCACATCTGGGTCTGTCCGACCGGTCAAGACCGGTCGGTTTACCCTGCTGGATATATCAACTATACAGGCCGATCGGTCAAGACCGGTGGGCTGAGCTTACTGGAAGTATATAATGAAAACAGGCCGACCGGTCAAGATCGGTTGGCTGAGCTTGCTGGACGGATTTGTTCTTCTGGCCAACCGGTCAAGACCGATCGGCTGTTCAGCTAAAAACCTTCCAGTAAGGTTTCTAATCACTTTGATATACCTGGCCGACCGGTCAAGACCGATCGGCTGCTCAGCTGTAATTATCACAGCAAGTGCTGTTGTGTTGATGAGCCTGGCCGACCGGTCAAGACCAGTCGGCTGTCTAGACAACGTTATTATAGCAAGGTTGCTGGATGAACTTTGAAGTTTTGGCCGACTAATCAAGACCGGTCGGCTGTCTAGATGAACTTGTCACAGCAGGTTTTGCTGGATCAGGTCCTACAACACAGCAGTGGATCACTTTCAAGGATGAGGCATGAAGTGATTTGGTGCATGGGGTCCAATCTTTGGACATATCTTCCGTTACGATTTGCACCAGCCATGGACCACAAGTCTGATCAACTTGTGCAAGGGTCGAGAGGGAATGGGATAAGATAGGTGAGTCATTACGCCATTCTTTGATGTTTTGGGTTTCTTACGGTCGATTTATATGCAACTTACCTGAGATCTTGTTTCAGCTTGAGCTTGAGCAATGGAAGAAGCATATTCTTTAAGTCTTGATCTTCAAATCTTCGACCGGGGCTCACACGACAAGACGCGACCAACCAACACGTTAATTGACAAAATAAGGTGTACTAACAAATTGCGAATTTCAAAGGCATAGACCCCTTGATTTATACTCATTGCATATACCTTGAGGAGAATGCGAAGACAATCTAGGCAACCATAAAGTCGCCTCAACCCATATATGAAGGAGGTGGTTAAGGCCAAGGTGTTGAAACTATTGGATGTGGGTATCATCTACCCAATATCCGATAGTCAATGGGTGAGTCCAACTCAAGTGGTGCTTAAGAAATCCGGAATAACTATTGTTGCCAATGCCAATAATGTACTCGTGCCAACCAGAGTCACAACTGGTTGGAGAATGTGCATTGACTACTAGAAGCTAAACACAGTCACGAGGAACGACCACTTCCCCTTACCATTTGTTGAACAAATTTTAGAAAGGTTGGCGGGTCATTCCCACTTTTGCTTCCTCGATGGATACTCAGGGTATAACCAAATAGAGATGTCCCTTGAGGACTAAGAGAAGACAACATTCACATGTCCATTCGGCACTTTTGCCTATCGAAAGATGCCATTTAGACTGTGTAATGCTCCTGCCACGTTTCAGAGTTGCATGTTGAGCATTTTTTCTAACATGATGGAAACAATTCTTAAAGTTTTCATGGATGACTTCTCGGTATTTGGTTGTGATTTTGATGAGTGCCTCATGCACTTAAAATCAATTTTAAAAAGATGTGAAGAGAAGAACCTCGTGCTGAATTGGGAGAAATGTCACTTCATGATTTAAAAAGGAATAGTCATTGGTCACATTATCTCAACCAAAGGAATCGAGGTGGACAAGGCTAAAATCGATCTTATCTCTAACCTTCCACTACCTAAGAGTGTACGAGATGTGCGGTCCTTCTTAGGACACCAGATTCTATAGAAGGTTCATAAAAGACTTTAGTTCCCTCTCTCGTCCTTTATGTAACCTCCTTCAAAAGGAAAACTCATTTGAGTGGAATGAAGATTGTCAAAATGCCTTTGTCAAACTCAAGGATATGTTGACATGTGCTCCTATAATGCAACCACCTGATTGGAGCCTTCCTTTTGAGATTATGTGCGATGTTAGTGACTACGCTATTGGGGCAGTTTTAGGCCAGAGAAAAGAGAAGAAGACATACGTTATCTACTATGCAAGTAGAACTCTAAACTTAGCCTAAGCGAACTACACAACCATAGAAAAAGAACTCTTAGTTGTAGTTTTTGCTTTGGACAAGTTTAGGTCCTACTTGATTAGATCCAAGATCATCATATTTACTGATCATGCTGCGCTTAAGTACCTTCTTTCTAAAAAGGATGCTAAGCCGCTCCTGTTGAGATGGATCCTCCTACTCCAGGAATTAGACATAGAGATATGAGACAAAAAGGGAGTAGAAAACGTTGTGGCTGACCATCTCTCTAGACTTGTTCTCACCGACTCCCTTGAGACAACCGCGATCAATGACATGTTCCCCGATGAACAACTATTCAAAGTCTCCCAATTACCATGGTGTTATAGTCAAAATTAGCGGAGATCTGCTCGAGGCTTCATATTATCTTCATGATATCCAGGTTTCGTGAGCGCCTCTATTCGACTATTGAGAAAGTTTGTTCGCGACTCGCATATTCTGAAGATACTCCGACCTCGCGAGTACCTTTATCCGACTATCGAGCACGTCTGCCCGCGACTCGCATATTCTGAAGATACTCCGACCTCGCGAGTACCGTTATCCGACTATCGAGCACGTCTGTTCGCGACTCGTACATTCTGATGATGCGCCGACCCCGCGAGCATGTCTATCCGACTATCGAGAACGTTTGTTCGCGACTCTCATATTAGGAAAAACGATGCTCGATTACCAAAGCTTCGAGAGTATGTATTTTCCCTGCGAGCATACCTTCTCACAAGTTGTTGAAAGGTATCGTATCTAAATGAGCGGGCACTTGGACTCGCGACCATCTTCCAACATGCGAACAGCTTCTTCTGTAGTGACATCTCTCAGCCCTCAAGTACCAGCAGCCCGTATAGGCCGAGATTGGGCTTATCTTCTTCAGTGGTTCCGAGTCTAAAGGGATCTCAGTATCTTGCACGAAATCAGCGGAATCTCAGTATCTTGCACGAAATCAGCGGGATCTCGATATCTTGCGTAACAGATTGGATCATTTCAGATCTATATAAGGAGAAGACTTCATTAAGATACAGGTACACAATATTCAATCTCTAGCCTCGTTTTGCTTGGATATTCTTCTTCTTGCTTTGCCTGACTTAAGCATCGGAGGGCTAACGGCTGGACACCAGCCACCCCTAGTTGCTTTCTGTCTTCTTACAGGTCCGGCGGAAGAAATCCCTGTTGGAAAGAAGGTGAACGACCGGAGGATCCTATTACAAAATCTGACGTTAACACATGGTATGCGAACATTGCTAACTATCTTGCTACATGTATAATCTCGACACATTGGAAAAAGCAAGATAAGGATAAGTTTTTCAACAAGGTAAGAAAATTCCTGTGGGACGACCCGTACTTGTTCAAGTACTGTCCCAATCAAATCATAAGGAGATATATTTCGGATGATGAGCAACACAGTATTATCTTCTTCTGTCACTCCCAGGACTATGGTGGCCACTTTTCGGCTAAAAAGACCATAGCTATAATTCTACAATGTGGGTTCTATTGGCCCACCACGTTCAAAGATACTCATGACTTTTGTAAGGCTTGTGAGCCTTGTCAGAAATTAGGAGGAATATCCCATAGGAATATGATGCCACTCAATCTCATCTTACCAATCGAAATTTTTTATTGTTGGGGTATTGATTTCATGGGCCCGTTCCCATCTTCTTTTGAAAATTTGTATATTTTGCTTGCCGTTGATTATGTTTTAAAATGGGTCGAGGTGATATCATGCTGGAACAATGACCATAAACAGTCATTAGATTTTTAAAAGAAAACATTTTTTCCCCAGTTTGAAACACCTAGAGTCATTATTAGTGATGGAGGGTCTCACTTTTGTAACCGACCATTTGAAGCTTTAATGAAGAAATAAGGTGTTAATCATAAGGTGAGCACTCCCTATCACCCACAAACAAGTGGACAAGCTGAGATATCCAACAGGGAAATCAAACATATTTTAGAGAAAACAGTAAACCCCGATCGCAAGGATTAGTCGCTTTGACTTACCGATGCGCTCTGAGCTTACTATACAGCTTTCAAGACCCCCATTGGAATGTCTCCCTATAGACTTGTCTATGGGAAAGCTTGTCACTTGCCTGTAGAGTTGGAACATAGGGCATATTGGGCGATAAAGAAGATGAATTTTGATTCTAACAAGGAAAGCTCGCTGCTCAAGCTTCAATTAAACGAACTTGCAGAACTCCGGAATGAGGCATATGAGAATGTGAGAATTTATAAGGACAAGACGAAGGTGTTCCATGATAAGAACATCCTTCGTAAGACTTTCATGATTAATAAAAAAAAGTCCTTATGTATAATTCTTGGCTACATTTATTTTTGGGAAAATTAAGATCTCGATGGACTGGTCCCTTTATTGTCAAAACTGTTTATCCATATGGGACTGTAGAGTTGTTGAATCTAAGGAACAGTAACATCTTTAAAGCTAATGGTCAACGTCTAAAACTGTTCTTTGAGAACTTTCCCTTAGAAGGTATGTCCATACCTCTGTCTAATCCTGTACATCAGGACACTTGATCTCCTAGTCTGAGGGAGGTATAGAGTAGTTTAAGATTATGATTTAGTTGCTTTTTGCGTTATTTGTAGGTTTGTTTAAAGGGGGTAGATTTCCAACTTTTGCTCTCTCAGGTACTATTATTCCTCACTCTTATTTTTTTGTCATTGCACTCATGTTATCCTTGCATTCATATCTTGCTACATCGAGGATAATGTAAGGTTCGGTTGGGGGGTGAGATTTCATCTTTCTAGTATTTTATACATTTTGAGCAATCATGTAGGATTAACTCTTTGAAATTTTAAAATTCTCTTGGAAAACATTGTTTCTATGTACTTTGGATAATATGAGTATAAAAGGATGAGAGATGAAATATTTTCACTTTGAAATCCTTGAATTATTTCAAATATAATAGATTTCTGTACGAATTCCCTTAGTGAATGATTGATAGAAATTTTGAACATTTTAAGTCTAGCTCACATTACACGATTTTCATGATGGAGGGGATTACTAGATTTGTGGATTGATTAGACTGTGATTTAAGGTGTTGAGGAACCGAGCCAGGGAAGTTTTGTCCAACTTGTTCAAGTGTAATTTGGGGCAAGGATTTTTTTATCTTATGTCGTTATCATTACGTGATTATTGCTTTAGTTCGAAGTGAGCCTTTTGGATTCTTTGACTATTGATCTTGAAAAAAATAAAAGAAAAGAACGAAAGATATGGATTTATAAAAATCATATCTAATGTGTATGAAAAGAAAAGAAAGTTTGGTTATTATTGAATATTTATTGAGAAATTTCGAAAAAGGGCTACCTACTAACCAACCAGGGGATGGTCTACCCGTAACCAAAGCTGGAAATGGGAAGTAGTGTGAAAGCCGTCGAAGGAACGGTAAGGCAATTTCTTGTCATAGGCTTGTTCTAAACTGTACACCTTGGATCCTCAGTTTGATTGATTTATGAAGACGGTAGTCCTTGAAGTCCATGAATTGAACATTCACTTTACACATTAGATCACACTTATTCTAGATCTTCTATTTTTCATTCAATTAGTGAGAATTCTGTATGAAATATTTACTGTATTTGGAGGGTTTAAGATTTCAAGTTCTATTATTGAATTATCTCTGAAATTTATACTTATATGCTCTAGAGTTTATAGAAGAATGTCTTTAAGAGAGACTTGAGTTTTAGAGGATGGATTTGTTTTACGCATGTTTTGCTCGGGACTAGCAAAATGTTGGTTGGGGGGGTGTGTTAAGCTCTTAAATGTGTTTATTCCAACCCCATTTCATCACTAAACTATGCATAATTTGTACGATTAAAGATCTATTTAATTCATGGTTCTGTGGTTGTAGGAATAGGAGAGAGGCCTTAGCATTTGGATGTTAAAAGACACTTCAAAGTGGCATTGAAGAGTCAAGGAAAGGAAGAAGGAGATGAAGAAATCAAACAAAGAAGATCTGAAGAGAAAGCAGAAGAAAAAGAAGAAATCAGCATTCCTGATGGATCACCGATAGGTGTCTGATTAATCGTAGGAGTTTTTTATGGATGTCCGATCGATTGGACCACCCATCGGACATATCAGAAATACCAGAACTCTTTGGACATAATTCCGATCAATCGGAGACATCTCCGATCAATCGGAACTAACTGTCCGATCAATCGGAACCATGTCTGATCAATCGGAGTAAGCGGTAGAAATAGCAGCTCTCTGGACTCTTTTACGATCAATCGGCGGATCTACGATCAATCATATACCACATTCCGATCAATCGAACCTGTTTGCATAAGCTGCGTAATGAGTTACGCAATTCCAGAAGTTTCCAAGCAAAAGATGGATTTGTGCTATAAAAGGGGACTTCTACATCTTTCCTAAGGTAACTTAGAAGAGATCTATTGCAGTGGGAGGCGAAGACGAACGATTGTGGAGTTCTACAACTCCTTCTAGTTTACTTTCTAGTTTTCTTTCATGTTCTTAGTTGATTTCATGTTTTCCTTAAGCATGGTTGGCTAAACCTCTTAGCTAAGACTAAGAGGTGAAGCTTGTAGTGGATTCTAGATGTTTTAATTCATTTATTGGTTTCATGGATTGATTTTATTGATGGAACAATGGTTTATAGATGTTTGAATAAAGTTCTAAGTAGTTTTTCTTAATCTTATGATGACTCATGGATGTTTGGAGGAATTATTTTAGTTCTTAGTTGATTTGTATGGATTTAGACCTGTACGCTCTAAGGAATCGGATTCAAGACGCTCTAGAACTTGGATCTTCATGTGGGAATTTTAAACTAAAGTTCTACCTTTTTTCTGAAAGGTTGATTTATGTGTTGCTTATTCATGTGATTTGAATGAAGTTCAAATCATAATATAGTTAAACTTTGTGACAGGGTTCGATGATTATTATGGTTATGATCTTAACCTATTGGAACTAGGATTGACCTACGCAATTGAGTGTGCTCAAGTCCTAACTTGAATTGTGGGAATCAAGTTTATGAACAACACATGAATTGGATTGTTTTGCTAAATTAATCATTCTATCATTCGGCTAGATAGGATTTGATTTCGATTCTAGTTGTGTAATTGAGAAAGTACAGCGAATTATACATTAAGGATTGCTACAAGTGGATCCTTGGCACCCTAGTTTTCTTTTATATTGTTACATTCACTTTTGGTTACAGATTACCTATCTACATTCATTAATCAAATCTGTTTAGTTTGATTTCAATTAGAGACTTTTGGAAGTAGTTTTGTAAATTTTTGAGTTAGTCCCTATGGATCAACCTCGGTCTTACCAAGATTATTACTATGTCACAACCCTACACTTGGGGAAGCGAACAAGTTTTTGGCACCGTTAGCGGGGACTTTGATGGTTGTTACAAAATTTCTGAAATTAGTTTTTATTTGAAACTTTTAGGATTCTTTTACTAACTTAGTTTGTCTTATTTTGTTTTTTGTTTGCAGAGATTCTAGGAGTTGAAGTAGTTACTACATATCAGGTTTTTCTAACTTTTTACTCTTTTATTTTTTTTTGAAATTTGCATGTCACATTGGGTTCGGGATTCAAATAACCGATTAATCAGTGAATGAGGAATTGTGAAGGGAATAGATAAAGAACCACGTGCTAAGAAACATTTAGATTTCCAAATCTTTACTAAATCTATGGCTGAAAATCAACACGATCTTAAGGCCAATCAAAATCTAGGCCAAAATCAAAATCAAACAGAAATAGGAAAGAATGAAGTTGAGAATGTTCAACGACCTAAAACTTTATGTAACTATTTGCAACCTGCAAGAGCAAGCACTCCCTCGTGATAATCTTCCCATACAATGCAGGGAACATTGATCTTAAACCGGGAGTAATCCAACTTCTTCCTAAATTTCATGGATTAGACAGCGAAAGTGCCTATCAACATCTTAAAGAATTCGATGAGGTAATAGTTACGTTGCATTTTGCAAACGTAAAAAATGATGTTGTACGACTTAAGTTATTTCCTTTTTCACTTAGAGAGAAGGCTAAAGCTTAGCTTCATGCATTAAGGCCTAGATCAATTAGTACATGGACTGAGATGACTAGGGAGTTCATTAAAAAGTTCTTCCCTACTCATAAAACAATCATGCTAAGGCGCTTAATCATGAATTTTGCTAAAAAAGAAGATGAGACCTTCCAATGTTGGGAGAGGTTTAAAGACTTGTTGAATACATGCCCACATCATGGCTACGAAAGTTGGCGGATAATAAGCTTTTTTAATGAAGGACTGACTTCACCCATGCGTCAATTTGTAGAGATGATGTGTAATGGGGAATTCATGAATAAAGAAGCCAAGGAGGCTTGAGATTACTTTGGTGTCTTAGCCGAGAATGCACAGTCTTGGGATACATCTAAACCGGCAAATCCCAAGACAAGCCAACAAAAGGAAAAAGAAGGAATTTGTGTCCTCTCAGAAGAAGACAACATAAGTGCACGTGTGCTTAGCCTCACAAGAAAAGTTAAGGCCATGGAATTGAAGAAAGGAGAGACGATTAATCTAAAGGAAGTTGATAGTATTTGTGGAATTTGTGCCGGAAATCAGTATAAAACATAGGATTGTCCCACAATTCCTGTGTTTCAGCAAATTTTGCAAGACCAATCCAATGCCATAAATAATTATCAACGACCATTTAGTGCTTCAAACTCAAACACATATAATTCTAGTTGAAAGAACCATCCCAAATTCAGTTGGAGGAATGGGCCAACTACGAATGCAACCAACAACCCTCAAGCACAACATCTACTAGGCCCATCTCTAATAATTACACCAAAAGCTACGCTTGAGGAGATGTTGGGTGCATTCTAGTTGGACCTATCAAATGAATAGGATGGGGTATGGAGGACCAGATGTTGTGAACTTTGGTAGTTGCTTCCTAATTTGGAACCTCCAGGTCGGCTCGTCGTATATGAACTTTGTTCCGGAAAGCGCGCACATGAAAACACGCATCACACGATGTTCAAACTTACTAGTTTAGGGTTTTTGGGCGTTCCGGATCATTTGGCAGCAATACGCATGTCCAGTTTCACTTTGAAATAGTATCTGTAGGCTTTTGAACCTTTTCAGTCAACTCTAGACAGAGGTAAAATACATTTCGAGGCACGCAGGTAAAGATATGTGCCGCGCGACAGTCAAACTTGCAAGTTAAGGGTTTTTTAGGTGTTCCGGATCATTTAATGACAATATGCATGTCCAATTTCACTTCGAAATATCATTCGAAGGTTTTGGTCATGATTGCATTGGTATTTTTCAGGTATTTTCTGGCCCCGAATTTAGTCTGAATTGTTGTATATGGTTCGCCACACGTTGTGTTAACATGGTGCAAATTCGAGCGCCAACAAGTGCCCCACTGTGTGCTGCACTGGATGCTTATGTCACGCTAGTGCAGTGTAACCGACCATTTAAAGCATTAATGAAGAAATATGGTGTTAATCATAAGGTGAGCACTCCCTATCACCCACAAATAAGTGGACAAGCTGAGATATCCAATAGGGAAATCAAATACATTTTAGAGAAAACAGTAAACTCAGATCGCAAAGATTAGTCACTTTTGCCCTCCGTACGCTTAATTTTCGGTGCCAGTACGTCGCGGATGGACCAGATTAGCGAGCCTTGATCGTGACCCTATTTTAGTACCGCATCGACCCAAGACCTATACCCCGGCGACCGCTAGGCGCTGCAATTCCAATGCCGCGCGGCACGCCCCATTGTGATACCCGGTGTGAAAGTTACGATCATTTGCGCAATCCGAGGTGGGCAGCGCAACGCGCGTGTGCCGCAGGCCCCACTTGCACAAATCCTAAGAAAAAGTCTAATCAATCACCATCACCCTCACCCATACCCTTCTCATCACCCTAGTCTACACACACCATACCCACCCCATCACTCTCTCACCTCCAAAGTCAACTCAAGCCATACCTCCCATACCATCCCACCCCTTCATTTCTTAAAATTCCCTTCATGTCCTAATTTCTCTACAATAAGGCTCCATACGTTTGGCTTCTCGTTTTCCCATTTGCAAGAAAGGAGAGAGAAAGAGAAAGAGATTTGAGAGAGAGAGAGAGAGAGAGAAGAAAGAGATTTGAGAGATTTGAGAGGATTTGGAGAGAGGTTTGAGAAAAGAGAGATTAGAGGAATTGGAGGGGATCAAAGCTTGGAGGGCCCCAACCATCATCCGGACCGTCTGATCGTCAATCCAACCACATATAACCGTCCAACCATCATTGTGAGTGCAAGGGGGAACATCAACTCCCCTCTCTTTGATTTCCTTTCAATTTTTGGGCCCACAAGTGGGCAATGCTATGGGACAGCGTGCCCCGCATGCTGCCACAGTGTGGACCACCTTGTGTGGCCACCATGATGCTTAATTGCCATTCAACTTGTGGACTTGGTGACAAAGATCTGGATGAAGGAAGAATACAAGGATTTTCTTGATCCAATACTATTTTGGGCCCACCATGAGATGGCCCAGCTGATGAATGGAGTGGATCCTGCACGTGTGGACTCCACTGGTCAAGGCACAATAAAAAAAAGAAATATATATATATATATATATATATATATATATATATATATATATATATATATATATATATATATATATAAGAAGAAGAAGAAGAAGAAGAAGAAGAAGAGGGCCACTGGACAGTCAGCGTCCAGAGAACGCTGCTGTCCAGCAGCGCCTGGGCTGAGAGCCCTTTTGGGCGTTAACATTGGGGCCCACTCGTGGGACCCACCTTAATGCATGTATTTGATCCACGCCGTCCTTCTGTTTCTCCAGCCCATTTTTGGGCTGGACAACAAAAATGAAGCAGATCCAGATCTCAGGTGGACCACACCATAGAAAACAGTGGAAACAATAATGTTCACTGTCGAAACTTCTTGGGCCCACCGTGATGTTTGTGAACCCTGTCCGCTACCCAATATAGGACTCATTGGGTCCCCCATGAGATGGGGAACCTGATGAGCAGAGTGGATCACACTCATATGGGTCCCACATGAAATAAACAAAAGAAGAAGAAAAAAAAAACGGAGAATGTCCAGACGCTAGACGTTCACAACGTCAGGGTGGCTGGAACTGTCCAGCGTCCAAGCGGATTGGGTGGGGTCCCCACTCGTGGGAGCCACCTTGATGTGTGTGTTTAATCCACACCGTCTATCTGTTTTCCCGGCTTGTTTTAGGGCCAGGGCCCGAATATGAACCAGATCCAAATCTTAAGTGGACTACACCACATGAAACAGTGGGGGAGAATGATGCTTACTGCTGAGCTTCCTTCGGCCCATCTTGATGTTTGTAGGCTGTATCACCTGTCTAATATTGGACGCTTTGGGTCCCCCATGAGATAGGGAATCTGATGAACGGAGTGGATCACCCTTATGTGGGCCCCACTCGATGAAATCCAGAGAAAAACAAGAAAACAAAAGAAAAAAAATATAAAATGATAAGGCTCCCAGCATCTCTGGCACTGGGAGTAAATACCGGACACGTTGCGTATCTATCTAGCTACGGAAGTGACGTCACCAACTTCAATGGGCCCCACCGTGTTGTACGTGTTATATCCACACCGTCCATCCATTTGGGGAGATCATTTTAAGGCATGATCTAAAGAATGAGACAGATCCAAATCTCAAGTGGACCCCACTTGAAAGAAAATAGTGGGGACAGTGACCCTACCGTTGGAACCTTCCTGCGGCCCACCATGATGTTTATTTGAGATCCAACTTGTTCATAAGTCCAACATGTGTGGAAGACGGGAAAACAAAAATATCAGCTTGACCAAAAACTTCTGTGGGCCCCACTGGATGAGAAAGAAAAAGAAAAAAAGAAGAAGAAAAAACCAAAAAAGTGGCTGAGCCCACTCGTTGGGCTAGTTGGGCTGCCCAGCAGGTGGCCCGCTCATGGGACCCACCTAGAAGTATGAGCTTTATCTATTCTGTCCATAGTTTTTCCAGCTCATTTTAGTGGCTGAGCCAAAAAATTTAAGCATGTCCAAATGTCAAGTGGACCCTGCCATGGGAAACAGTGGGAATAATGATTTGCACCGTTGAAACTTTCCCAGGCCCTACAGTGATGTTTATTTGTCATCCAACCTGTTCATAATATCACATAGATATGGAAGGAGGGGAAAACACAAATATTAGCTTAATCCCAAAACTAATGCGACCCCAAGGGGGTCCCACACTGCAGACAGCGTAAGTGCTTGCGCTGCCCAGCTGGTGGCCCACCCTGTGGGTCCCACCATGATGTATTCTTCTGTTTTTCTATGCCATTTTAAGATATGGCCCCCATAATGGGGCAGATCCAAATGTTAAATGGACCACACCCGCAGGGGATAGTGGTCATTGATGCCCACCATTGAAAACTTCATTGGGGTCACTGTGATGGTTATTTTTCCATCCAACCAAAGGTTTTGGGCCCATCTTTGGGTTCCACCTTGATGGATGCATTGTGTAGCATGCCAACCGTCTGACCGATGCGTGGGGCCCGATTTGATTGGGCTTCACTTAGGAAATTGTGGTGATTAAATACCTACCACTGAAACTTCCTAAGACCGATGATGTATATTTTCTATCTGACCAGTGGACGGGGCCCACCATGGTCCTTCCTTTGATATATATGTTTTATCCATGCCGTACACCTATTTTTATCGGCCTATCTTGTATGTGCAGGCCCAAGTATGGGGCCGATGTGGTCTCAAGTGAGCTATGCCATGAAGACCTTTACATTTCTAATGGGGCCACTGTCTAGGTCCCACTCTCTGTATATATATTGGGCCATTTAAGGCTAACAGCACATGATACGTTTGGTAACATGCTAGTCTACTTAGCTTGATATGTCACACCGATAACATGCTTAGTATA
This sequence comes from Liriodendron chinense, assembly GCA_003013855.2. Classification (NCBI taxonomy): domain Eukaryota; kingdom Viridiplantae; phylum Streptophyta; class Magnoliopsida; order Magnoliales; family Magnoliaceae; genus Liriodendron; species Liriodendron chinense. Next base: position 115,301 of record PVNU02004149.1, on the reverse strand, counting down.
ATGAACACCCTGCTCATTCATATGCCCATACGCATCATTTGTATGCTTGTTGTGGATCACGAATAATCATAGCACATGCTATTTTGGCTTTTTATACTTAGGGGACCCGTGCGAGACAGGGTCGCCCCACATGATTGCGCAGTATGCGTAAGTTTGGTGCATGACTTGGATTGTGTGACTCATGCATTTCGCATTATGTATGTCACGATCGCCTTCACACCCTAGCAGCATCGGGGTGGTGGCCACCATAGTCACATCGTGGTTGGCAGTGATGGACATCGAAAACATGTTCTAACACGTGGGCGCTATGGATGTCCTTGGGTGAAAGTCCCTAAACCCTGTGGTACTATTAGGATGCTCCAACGTCGAGACTGAGTGGATAACATGAGCGCCCGAGTACCGAGTACCAGTAGGTCGCATCTCCCACTGTGTCGAGGTCGGTTGGAAAGGGGTGTAACCTTATCCGCCTGGGTGCAGTGGGCTATAAGCTAGGTCGAGTCTGACCAGCTCATGGAATGGGTCTGCTATCGGCGAGCCGGGTGGGCATTGGCATACCACTGACGAGGCGGATAGTGAGGTCTTTTCTGCTCGCTTGGTTATGCGCGTGATGTGCGACGGCCAGATCAGAGTATACTAGACCCCGGTGATATCCCAGATGAGAACCATTTTGATATGTAGATTAGTTGAGGATTGACGTGTTTGCATTGCATCTCGAGCATGTTACACTCGACCATGTAAGCCCTTGCATCGCATAGCCTTGGGATGGCTGATGGCATTCATGAACCTGGTAACTTAGCCCTCTATTACTTTCGCTTACTCTGATATCTGTATACTTGTCATAAGCATCACACGTGCACACACGCACTCTACTGAGCTTCTTAGGAAGCTTATGTGCATTTGTTTACGCTGCAGGTACTAGATCACATCAGCAGCGTTGAGCGCGGTTCATGTACCTGATATTTTGGGCTTTTGCTACGTTTATATTTTCCTTTCCAGCACTGTACTCAATAAGCTTATTAGTGGATATCTGATGATGTTTTATGGTTTTGATTATGCTCCTTTAAAAAAAAATTTACCCTGAAAATCCTCCTAGTAGGATCCCAGGATCGGAACCTGGCATATGAGAGCTAGGAACCGAGAATGGGGTACTACGGAGGCTGTTAGCACCAAGGTCGGCGATCGGGAATTTAATGAGCCCGGTCCCTGGGTTTGGGGCATGACAGAAGTTGGTATCAGAGCATAACTTGGGAATACCTGTTGATAACATCACATATCTACTAATGGCCTTACATTATCTACCCTTAACTGAATGATTGTTGCAAACTTAGGATGATTAGGATCCCGATCTCATGCACTTAGCGACCCACATTAGGATCCTGTTGCAACATAGTTATAATAGGATTCCTTATTGTGAGCTTAGAAACTTCCGAATATGGTTCCCTAACGTGTGTGCATTTGAGAGTACCAATGCTAAGTGGTACCTGTCCTTTTCTGTAGGATATGGCACTAAAGCGAGCCACCGGTAGGCCGTCAACTAGTGTGGGTACATCCTGGACAGCCTCAGCCCCAACTCCAGCTCCAGCTATGACTGCTGGTCAGTTCCAGCAGATGATGCGCATTATGACCTCCATGGTAGAGCACCAGGAGAGGAGGTCATCTGATGCAGTTGCCCCATCGGACTAGGATCGTGCTCGTTCTCTACTGATGGATTTCAGACGGATGGATCCCACATGTTTCTTGGGCGGGTCGGACCCGGTGGCAGCAAAGAGATGGAAATCGGAGGTAAAGAAGATCTTTACTACGATGCGATGTACGACCGAGGAGTGAGTTCCTCTCGCCATTTTCCTACTTCAGGGAGAGGCCGAGCACTGGTGGGCATTAGTTACCCAAGCTGCCGAGCTTGATTTCGAGTGGACGTGGGAGGACTTTGTGGACCGGTTTGACCGGAAGTTCTTCCCCGAGCATGTTCGCCAGCAGCGTGCTCTAGAGTTTGAGATACTGGTCCAGGGAGATATGTCAGTGTCGCAGTACGAGGCTCGATTCATTGAGCTATCCAGATTTGCGACGTATCTTGTGGATGATGAGGTGCGGAAGGCCCGTCGATTCGAGACCGAATTTCTCCTTGGCCTTTGTGGTCGTGTCACGGGACACAAGCTTCCTACGTTCGAGGAGGCTGTGAGCGGGCCCAGATATATGAGGCAGAGTGGACCGATGCGCAGCGGATTCGTGACCAGAGCGGAGATCGGAAGGGGAAGAGGAAGGCTCCTTCTAGCAGCTTCCAGAAGCAGCAGACTCGGGCACAACAGAGGCATCCAGTTCGTCCATCCTTTCGACCGCCAGTAACACTAGCAGCACCTCCAGCACCATCCCAGAGACAGTTTGCAGGTGTTTATTACGGATGTGAGGGACAGGGCATCGTAGACATGAGTGCCCTGACCCACAGCAGCAGAGACAACAACAGCCACAGCAGCAGAGACAGCAGCAGCCACAGTAGTAGCGGCAGCAGCAGCCACAACGCAGAGGCAGCAGCATAGGCCGCAGCAGCAGCAGCGACGACCGTAGAGGGGACAGACACATCCCCAGCAGACTCAGGGCAGGTTCTATACAGCCCAGCAGGATCCTCAAGCACCTGGAGGAGTCGTTGATGGTACACTCATTGTCTCTGCATGCATAGCTCATGTTTTGTTTGATTTTGGCGCATCGCATTCTTTTGTATCCGATGATTTCTGCCGATCGACTGGTTTGCCATTAGAATCCATGTGCGAGGGTTTGTCAGTATCGACACCCTTAGGGAAGACCGCAGTTTTGAGTTTGATCTATTCGTCTTGCCCTGTCTTGGTAGGAGAGACCTTTTTGCCTACCGATTTGTTTGTTTTACCGATGACTGAGTTTGATGTTATCCTGGGCATGGATTGGCTGGCCGAGTATCACGTTGTATTGGATTGCTTCGCAAGAACAGTCACTTTCCTTATACTAGGCATGCTGCAGTTTCAGCTCTTTGCCGAGCCCAGAGGAGAGCAGTTATCATCTTTGATGTCGTGTGCCGTAGAGGAGCCGGTTGCCTTGTGCATCGACCAGTTGCCAGTATTTTTCGATTTTTCGAATGTGTTTTAAGAGATTTCAGGGTTGCCACCTCATCGGCATGCCGAGTTTCAGATTGACCTCATGCCCGGTACCGCGCCTATCTCAAAGGCCCCATACCGTATGGCACCATTGGAGTTGCGGGAGCTGCAGAAGCAGTTGGACGAGTTGCGTGAACTAGGCTTCATCCGTCCGAGCAGTTCACCGTGGGGAGCGCCGGTACTCTTCGTGAAGAAGAAGGATGGCTAGTTGAGGCTCAGCGTGGATTACCGCGAGCTCAACAAGGTCACGATTAAGAATAGGTACCAGCTCCCGAGGATTGATGATTTATTTGACCAATTGTGGGAGGCGCAGTTCTTTTCAAAGATTGACCTACGGTTCGGTTATCATCAGGTCCATGTCCGGGAGGAGGATATCCCGAAGACAACATTCAGGACGCGTTACGGTCATTTTGAGTTCCAAGTCATGTCCTTCGGACTGACCAATGCACCCGCTATGTTCATGCAATTGATGAACAAGGTCTTTCGTCCCTACCTTGATCAGTTCGTTGTGGTGTTCATTGATGACATTCTGATCTATTCGAGGACTCAGGAGGAGCATGAGCAACATCTGAAGATCACCTTGCAGACCCTCCGCGCACACCAGCTATATGTGAAGTTGGAGAAGTGCGAGTTTTGGCAGGAGGAGGTGAAGTTTCTCAGTCATGTTGTGACAAGGCAGGGAGTAGCAGTGGATCCGGTGAAGATTGATGTCGTGCGTCAATGGGGTCAGCCCACGAACGCGTCCGAAATCCGGAGTTTCCTTGGGTTAGCAGGTTATTATCGTCGTTTCATCGAGGGCTTCTCCCGTATTGCAGCCCCGCTGATAAGGTTGACCCGGAAGGGCGATGAATTCATTTGGAGTGATGCCTGTGAGTGAGCATTTGCAGAATTGAAGGACCGTCTTACTTCTACACCAGTCCTCACTCTTCCCTCCGGGGTGAAGGATTCGTGGTTTTTACAGATGTCTCGCATATTGGTTTGGGTGTTGTCCTGATGCAGCATGGTAGACCCATGGCATTTGTGTCTCGTCAGCTCAAGGTCTATGCGCAGAAATACCCCACGCATGATCTGGAGTTAGCAGCGGTAGTCTTCGCACTGAAGGTGTGGAGGCACTATCTTTATGGGGTCAGGTTCGAGCTCTTTTCCGACCACAAGAGCCTGAAGTACCTCTTCTCGCAGTCCGAGTTGAACATGAGGCAGAGACGCTGGATGGAGCTCCTGAAGGATTATCATTTTGACCTTCAGTACCAACCTGGCAAGGCCAATGTAATATCTGTGATTTTTTATGATTTATTATTTAATTTAAAAATCTGGATTAGAATTTATAAAATTAAAATAATAATAATTTAATGTGTGTAAGTTGATAACATGTTTGATGTACGTTTCTCATGGAATAATTGGATAGAAAAGTGGAATTATAAACCATATTCCATGTACATAAACTTTAGTAATTCATTTTAAATTATTTATATTATCTGTGGAATTAATCTGAACCATAGATTGATAGATTAAATCATGTAGAATCTAATAATACAGTCTGATCTACCCAGATCTGATCATAGATCTTTCTATCGTGGCCATTCATTCTCATTTTAATCACCATGGCCCATTGAGCTGATCGAATCGAGTTTGGTTCCGTTGGAATTATAGAGTATCCTTAGAAGAACCTTTATGACCGTTGAAATTCTCATCGGACTTCGATCAAGCCATTAAAACTTGTCCTAACACCAAACCAGTGGTGAAAGTGAACTCCCGTGATTTATTTAAATTGGTGTGTCAGTTAGCTATGGAATTTTCTCCACACCTTTATTATAGCATTTTAGCCGTCCATGTGAAATTTCATCACTGGATGATCTTCCGAGACCGTTTAATCGAAGAATTACTGCGTAGGGCCATGTGGACCACCAATCAAGGTGAAATCACTCATGGGCGACCTTTTTCATATACTTAGGTGACCTATTACATTAGATTCCCTCATAAGGTCCTAGATATGTCCATGTAGACAGAGGAGTACAGAAGTCACATTTGTTGCGATGTGCCAATTCAAAATCTAAATTTTAGGATATGGTTACGAAGTTTGGTACAGAGAGATTTCTATCTTAGTTGTGGACCGTCCATCTTTATGTATGGACATCGGTGTGTGTCTAGATTTTGGGTATTTTAGGTTTTCTAAGATGGCCCACGTCCCCATGTTTTCAGAATCTTGAATCGAAGTGTGTTCACTGTCCATCACATTTTTTATCAATTACTCTTAAACCAGTAAGAGATTCATCGACCCAACGGTCCATTATTCAATCCATGGACATTCTAACCAATGGTGCGAAACACTTCGTACAACACTCAACGGTCATGATTTAATCTCACCTCAAAGTGGTCAAGCCTATCTTTAGAAACTAATCACTTTAAGTTGTGGTGTTTACCACCATTTAGACCATCATTTGTGTCCTTATTAGATTGTGGGTGTGGACACTACAAAATTCTCCCAAATTCATACCACTTTGTCAGTTTTTCTAGGCTAATGTCATAATGGTCTCAGATTTGTGAAAGGTGGGCCTGATTTTAAGATGTTACATATCCATTCTAGAGCGTTCATTTAGGGTAACTCTTACATAAATCATAATGTGTCCATCCATCGACCCTTTGACCCGAGAGTTTACCCACTACTTGTTGTGTTAATCCTCTGTATGATGGACGTCTTAGATCCAAGAAGGGATCACTAAGTGGACCATCAAAATATTATTTCTACTTTCACCACAAATATTTATGTTATAAGCTAATAAACTTTATTTAAACTCTCGTAAGAGAGTCCTATTCTACCACTTTTACTTTTTACGATAACCATCTCATCACATCCATCACCAATAACTTCAAATCCCTACCATCCATCATCATCATCCATCATCATCATCATCATATGACCGTCGATTGGGAGGAAGGAGGTAGTATTTTGTAGTGGGCCGAAGATTGGTTTTCTTTGTTATTCTCATCTTCAAAATCTCGGATCGGATTGACAATTGGTGAGTCTACGGAAATACTCACTCCACATCATAGTTTGAATTTGCGCATTTGTGTTTTGTTTAGTAGATCAATTATGTTACTTTGATTAAGTCTATGCCATTCATCATATATTATAGTTTACGTTTGCTTGTGGGCCCAGATTTAAAAGGAATCTGATATTTAAGTGGGCCAAGGTGGAAGAAATATACCCAACCATTAAAAAGGGAATAAAACCACTATCTTTGTTTTATAATTTTTCGATCTATGCAACAATCAAATTTATTGGGTGGACTAAAGGCCCGAATAATTCAATGGATGGATTGGATCTCAACCTAGTGGGCCCTGTCTTGTGTGGATACATATATAAAAAAATAAAATAAAACAATGGGTTGCTGGACTCTTCAGCACCCCAAGGACGCTGCCAGTCTAGTAGCGTCATGACTGCTGACGCAAGGGGCGGACGAGCAGCAATTGGGGGTCCACATTTGGACCCCACCCTGATGTACTTTTCTATATCTACTCTGACCAAGTTTACTTCATCATGTGTTTTGATAGCCCACCAAATTTCAGCTTAATCCGAGACCCGAGCGGACCACACCAACTTCTACAAATTGGACTATCTTGCTGAATTTTCTGCAATTGTGCAGAAAATTCTGAATTTATCTCTCATGAACAGCGGGTAATTCGTGGGCCCCACCCTAAGCTTTCTGTCAAATCTATACCACTCATTTATTACATTACTATATCAGGAGGCTGGAAATTAAATTTCAGAGGGTTTCGATAACCGAGTGGGCCATACCGTCTCAAATAGTGGACGATGTAATACAATATAAATCTGAAGGTGAGCAGATTTTAAAGTGGGGACAACAGGCACTTATAGGCCCCACATGTGAACTTTTGGATAAATCCACCTCGTCCACACTGTTTGTTGGGTTGTGTGGGATTCACCATAAAAATATGGGCCAGAACGGGGTTCTAGGTGACCCACACCACTTGAAATAATGGGATTGACACATTGAAAAATAACAGAATTTTAATCTGATTGGACTCCAACTTTTAGGTCCCATTGAGGAATATTTTGTCCAATCTAAACCACCAAATGCTTAGACCAGCAAGTCTTAAAACTGTAAAATAAATTTGGTACACATTAGACCTCCTAAACAGTCAAATTAAGCGAAATTGTGGGGACAACACCTGTCTATTCTCTTTGAATGTATGGTTATAGTTTAGTTTAAAGTTCTTAAACCCTTAAAATGCTGTGTTTCATAATGTGGATGCATTCTTGCCATCTTGATATATATGCACTTGATTTGTTTCTTAAATAGTTATGTTGTTTGATTCATTAAATTGTGTTAACATGCAGTAAATTCTCATTATCACATGTTTATGATTATATGATCACATATGATGGACCCATGCATAGAGCGGTTTATGGTGAGGTTAAGTCCATGGAATTAAATCAGAGTAGGGGTATGGAAATGGTTCTTAATCATGACTATCCAAGTACGGTTAAGCATGGTCAGTGTATATGGGTGTGGTTAAGCGTGGTTAAGTTTGTGTAGGATGGATATGGGTGTGGTTATGGGGACACCTATGTATGGATACATCATTGGATGAACTGGAATATGGGAAACCATCAAGTGTGGTATGTTTTCCCGTCGAGAATGCGTCCCGTGTTGGGATCGGATCGTACCCGTGTCAGGATCGGGGCAATTGTTTTCTCATTGAGAATGCGACCCGTGTCAGGATCGGGCGTACCGTGTCAGGATCGGAGCAATTGCGTCTCGTCAGGAATGCGACCCGTGTCAGGATCGGGCGTACCATGTCAGGATTGGAATGTACCTCACCTGTCTGGTTGTGATTGGTTGTGATACTATTTTTCAGGCGTAACCTCGTATGACTGATTTACTTGTGTGAAACCTGACTAAAGACCTTGTATTAAAGGCCACGTATATGGTTGATTTATGCATGCTGTATGAAAATTCATTATGAGATGTGTGTTTAATGTTAATGAATGTGTCATTGTGGGGTGGAAAAAATGTGAGCATGGCATTCTATAATTTACAAACTGAATAGTTATGTTTTGATTCTTTTTATCTGTTTACTTGGATGCGTGATTCATATTATGGAGTGGAGTAAGTACTCCTACTCGCTGGGCATTGTTTTGCTCACCCTTCTTAGGGAACTGTAGGTTCAAGAGGTGACATGGAATCTTTCGAGGACAAGGCACAAGTTGAGGACATAGTGAAAATCCAGGAGGAGGAGAACGCCAACTCTAATAAAGACGTTTTTATTTATTTTTATATATTTTATTTAGTTTTAAGTTAATAGAATCGTAGATGAGTATATCAGTGTCATGTTTGTGAATTATGAACATTTATAATTTATTTTATGATGTAAGTTGGAATAAGAGTATGGATATGGTTTAGTAGAAAAATAATAAGCAAAAAAAAAATGCTTTAAAGAAAAAAATTGCTACTATTATTTGTATTCCTGTAGTTATTACCTTAGTAGCGCTCAAAAATTTGTTCTCGGGCGGTATATTCGGGCGTTGAATTTTGGGGCGTTACAGCTAACGTGGTGGCAGATGCCCTTAGCTGTCAGCCACGAGGCCTGGTGGCGCATATGATGGTCCGGGAGTGGAGGATGCTCGAGGAAGTTGCCGAGTATGATTTTGAGCTGAGCCTGCAGTCTTCTATCGTGGAGTTATCGAGCTTATCGATTCAACCCTCTCTTATTTCTAAGGTGATCGAGGCTCAACAGGCTGATCAGACGTTGCAGGATTATCGAGCAGAGGCTGCGTCAGAGGGTCATACAGATTGGCAGATTAGGTCAGATGGTGGACTTCATTTCAGGGGTCGGTTGTGTGTCCCAGATATTCCTCAGTTGCGCAGAGATCTTATGGAGGAGGCACACCGATCAAGGTTCACAATTCACCCAGGCTCTACCAAGATGTACCGTGATATGAGGAGGAGTATTTCTGGGCTGGTATGAAGTGTCAGATTGCCAGTTTTGTGGCTGAGTGTGACACTTGCCAGCGTGTCAAGGCCGATCATCGCAAACCCCCAGGTCCCTTGTAGCCATTGAGTGTCCCGTTGTGGTAATGGGAGCATGTGACCACAGACTTTATTATGGGATTGCCGAGGACTGCTCGCAGTCATGATGCCATTTGGGTTGTCGTTGATCGTTTGACGAAGTCGGCACATTTTCTTGTGATACGTGCGACCTGGCCATTAGATCAACTTGCAGAATTGTTTATCGATGAGATTGTGAGACTACACGGTGTCCCAGTTTCGATCGTTTCTGACCGAGATCCAAGATTTACGTCGCGGTTCTGGAGGAGTTTTTAGAACGCGATGGGGCCTGCCTTGAAGTTCAGCACCACATATCATCCTCAGACTGATGGACAGACTGAGAGGGTCAACCAGATCCTTGAGGACATGCTTCGAGCTTGCGTGTTGGATTTCTCAGGTAGTTGAGATAAACACCTGTGTTTGGCTGAGTTTGCATATAAGAACAGCTATCAGGCGACTATAGGTATGGCTCCTTTTGAGGCGTTGTATGGTAGACCTTGTAGGTCTCCTAGTTGTTGGACCGAGGTTGGAGAGCGTCGTCTCCTAGGTCCCGAGCTTGTGGAGAAGATATCTGAGGCTATCGATATCATCAGGCAGAGGATGCGCAAAGCTCAGAGTCGGCAGAAGAGTTTTGCAGATCGTTGGCGTCGTCCCCTAGAGTTTTCCATTGGGGATCGTGTGTATCTCAGGGTCTCACCCATGAAGGGCGTGGTTCATTTTGGAGTCAAGGGGAAGCTTGCCCCGAGATTCATTGAACCCTTCGAGATCACTGGGCGTGTTGGCGCCGTGGCATATCAGCTTGTCTTGCCACTTCAGTTGTTTGGCGTCCACAACGTTTTTCATGTTTCTAAGCTACGGAAGTGTGGATCAGACGTGGTCCCTGTGATAGATTGGCAGCCGTTGGAGGTTCGTGAGGATGCTTCTTACATTGAGCAGCCGGTTCGTATCCTTGACCAGAAGGAACAGGTCCTCCGAACTAAGGACATTCCTTTGGTAAAGGTCCAGTGGAGTCATTATAGTGCAGATGATGCGTCGTGGGAGCGAGAGGCAGAGATTCGCGAGTCTTATCCCCATCTTTTCGATGATTGATTATATCTGTATGATTGTTTTTCGCTTAGTATGCATATTTAGTGATGTGATTCCCTTTTTCTTATAATCTTTGGCTAGTTTGAGTATGTAGTGCAAATTTCGAGGACAAAATTTTTTGTTAGGAGTGGAGAGTTGTAAGACCCATACCCTGATTTGCCCTCCGTACGCTTAATTTCTGGTGTCGGTACGTCCTGGATGGACCAGATTAGCAAGCCTTGATCGTGACCCTATTTTAGTACCACATCGACCCAAGACCTATACCCCGGCAATCGCGTAGGCGCTGCGATTCCAACGCCGCGCAGCACACCCCATTGCGATACCCGGTGTGAAAGTTGCGATCATTAGCTCAATCCGAGGTGCGCCGCAAACGCGCGTGTGCCGCGGGCCCCACTTGCACAAATCCCAAGAAAAAGTCTAATCAGTCACCATCACCCTCACCCATACCAATCTCATCACCCTAGTCTACACACATCATACCCACCCCATCACTCTCTCACCTCCAAAGTCAACTCAAGCCATACCTCCCATACCATCCCACCCCCTCATTTCTTAAAATTCCCTTCATGTCCTAATTTCTCTACAATAAGGCTCCATACGTTTGGCTTCTCATTTTCCCATTTGCAAGAAAGGAGAGAGAAAGAGAAAGAGATTTGAGAGAGAGAGAGAGAGAGAGAAGAAGAAAGAGATTTGAGAGGATTTGGAGAGAGGTTTGAGTGAGATTAGAAGAGAGAAAAGAGAGATTAGAGGAATTGAAGGAGGGGATCAAAGCTTGGAGGGCCCCAACCATCATCCGGACCGTCCGATCGTCAATCCAACCTCATATAACCGTCCAACCATCATTGTGAGTGCAAGAGGGAACATCAACTCCCCTTTGTTTGATTTCCTTTCAATTTTTGGGCCCACAAGTGGGCCATGCTATGGGACAGCATGCCCTACACGCTGCCACAGTGTGGACCACCTCGTCAATCCAACCTCATATAACCGTCCAACCATTATTGTGAGTGCAAGAGGGAACATCAACTCCCCTTTCTTTGATTTCCTTTCAATTTTTGGGCCCACAAGTGGGCCATGCTATGGGACAGCGTGCCCCGCACGCTGCCACAGTGTGGACCACCTTATGTGGCCCACCATGATGCTTAATTGCCATTCAACTTGTGGACTTGGTGACAAAGATCTAGATTAAGGAAGAATACAAGGATTTCCTTGATCCAATACTATTTTGGGCCCACCATGAGATGGCCCAGCTAATGAATGGAGTGGATCCTGCACGTGTGGACCCCACTGGTCAAGGCGAGGGCCACTGGACAGTCAGCGTCCAGAGAACGCTGATGTCCAACAGCGCCTAGGTTGAGAGCCCTTTTGGGCGTTAACATTGGGGCCCACTCGTGGGACCCACTTGATGCATGTATTCGATCCACGCCGTCCGTCTGTTTCTCCAGCCCATTTTAGGGCTGGACACCAAAAATGAAGCAGAGCCAGATCTCAGGTGGACCACACCATAGAAAACAGTGGAAACAATAATGTCCACTGTTGAAACTTCTTAGGCCCACAGTGATGTTTGTGAACCCTGTCAGCTGCCCAATATAGGACTCATTGGGTCCCCAATGAGATGGGGAACCTGATGAGCGGAGTGGATCACACTCATATGGGCCCCACATGAAATAAACAAAAGAAGAAAAGAAAAACGGAGAACGTCAAGACGCTGGACGTTCACAACGTCAGGGTCGCTGGAACTGTCCAGCGTCCAAGCGGCTTGGGTGGGGTCCCCACTCGTGGGACCCACCTTGATGTGTGTGTTGAATCCATACCGTCTATCTGTTTTCCCGGCTTGTTTTAGGGCCAGGTCCCGAATATGAACCAGATCTAAATCTTAAGTGGACCGCACCACATGCAACAGTGGGGGAGAATGATGCCTACTGTTGAGTTTCCTTTGGCCCATCTTGATGTTTGTAGGCTGTATCACCTGTCCAATATTAGACTCTTTGGGTCCCCCATGAGATGAAGAATCTGATGAATGGAGTGGATCACCCCACTCGATGAAAACCAGAGAAAAACAAGAAAACAAAAGAAAAAAAATATAAAATAATAAGGCTCCCAGCGTCTCTGACGCTGGGAGTAAATACCGGACACGTTGCGTAGCTATCTAGCTACGGAAGTGACGTCACCAACTTCAATGGGCCCCACCGTGTTGTACGTGTTATATCCACACCGTCCATCCATTTGGGGAGATCATTTTAAGGCATGATCTCAAGAATGAGACAGATCCAAATCTCAAGTGGACCCCACTTGAAAGAAAATAGTGGGGACAGTGATCCTGTCGTTGGAACCTTCCTACGGCCCACCATGATGTTTATTTGAGATCCAACCTATTCATAAGTCCACACATGTGTGGAAGACGGGAAAACAAAAATATCAGCTTGGCCAAAAACTTCTATGGGCCCCACTGGATGAGAAAGAAAAAGAAAAAAAGAAGAAGAAAAAAACAAAAAAAAGTGGCTGAGCCCACTCGTTGGGCTGGTTGGGCTGGTTGGGCCCCACTGGTTAGGCTGCCCAGCAGGTGGCCCACTCATGGGACCCACCTAAAATGTATGAGCTTTATCTATTCTGTCCATATGTTTTTCCAGCTAATTTTAGTGGCTAAGCCCAAAAATTTAAGCATGTCCAAATGTCAGGTGGACCATGCCACGGGAAATAGTGGGAATAATGACTTGCACCGTTGAAACTTTCCTAGGCCCTACAGTGATGTTTATTTGTCATCCAACCTGTTCATAATATCACATGGATATGGATGGAGGGGAAAACACAAATATTAGCTTAATCCCAAAACTAATGCGACCCTAGGGGGTCCCACACTGCAGACAGCGTGCGTGCTTGCGCTGCCCAGCTGGTGGCCCACCCTGTGGGTCCCACCATGATGTATTTGTTTTATTCATGCTGGCCTTCTGTTTTTCTATGCCATTTTAAGATATGGCCCCCATAATGGGGCAGATCCAAACGTTAAATGGACCACACCCGCAGAGGATAGTGGTCATTGATGCCCACCATTGAAAACTTCATTGGGGTCACTGTGATGGTTATTTTTCCATCCAACCAAAGGTTTTGGGCCCATCTTTGGATTCCACCTTGATGGATGCATTGTGTAGCATGCCAACCGTTTGACTGATGCGTGGGGCCCGATTTGAATGGGCTTCACTTAGGAAATTTTGGTGATTAAATACCTACCACTGAAACTTCTTAAGACCGATGATGTATATTTGCTATCTGACTAGTGGGCGGGGCCCACCATGGTCCTTCCTTTGATATATATGTTTTATCCATGCCGTACACCTATTTTTGTCGGCCTATCTTGTATGTGCAGGCCTAAGTATGGGGCCGATGTGGTCTCAAGTGGGCTATGCCACAAAGACCTTTACATTTCTAATGGGGCCACAGTCCGGGTCCCACTCTCTCTATATATATTGGGCCATTTAAGGCCAACATCACATGATACGTTTGGTAACATGCTAGTCTACTTAGCTTGATATGTCACACCGATAACATGCTTAGTATAATGAATACCCTGCTCATTCATATGCCCATACGCATCATTTGTATGCCTGTTGTGGATCACGAATAATCATAGTACATGCTATTTTGGCTTGTTATACTTAGGGGACCCGTGCGAGACAGGGTCACCCCACATGATTGCGCAGTATGCGTAAGTTTGGTGCATGACTTGGATTGTGTGACTCATGCATTTCGTATTATGTATGTCACGATCGCCTTCACACCCTAGCAGCATCAGGGTGATGGCCACCATAGTCACATCGTGGTTGGCAGTGATGGACACTGGAAACATGTTCTAGCACGTGGGCGCGCTATGGATGTCCTTGGGTGAAAGTCCCTAAACCCTGTGGTACCAGTAGGATGCTCCAACGTCAAGACCAAGTGGATAACATGAGCGCCCGAGTGCCAAATACCAGTAGGCCCCGCCTCCCACTGTGTTGAGGTCGGTTGGAAAGGGGTGTGACCTTATCCGCTTGGGTGCAGTGGGCTATGAGCTAGGTCGAGTCTGACCAGCTCATGGAATGGGTCCGCTATCGGCGAGTCGGGTGGGCATTGGCATACCACTGACAAGGCGGATAGTGAGATCTTTTCTATTCCCTTGGTTATGCGCGTGATGTGCGGCGGCCAGTATCAGAGTATACTAGACCCCAATGATGTCCCAAATGAGAAACATTTTGATATGTGGATTAGTTGAGGATTGACGTGTTTGCATTGCATCTCGAGTATGTAACACTAGGCCATGTAGGCCCTTGCATCGCATAGCCTTGGGATGGCTGATAGCATTCATGAACCTGGTAACTTAGCCCTCTATTACTTTCACTTACTCTGATATCTGTATACTTGTCATATGCATCACATGCGCACACAAGCACTCTACTGAGCTTCGTAGGAAGCTTATGCGCGTTTGTTTATGCTGCAGGTACTAGAGCACATCAGCAGCGTTGAGCGCGGTTCATGTACCTGATATTTTGGGCTTTTGTTACATTTGTATTTTCCTTTCCAGCACTGTACTCAACAAGCTTATTAGTAGATATCTGATGATGTTTTATGGTTTTGATTATGCTCCTTTAAAAAAAAGAATTTACCCTGAAAATCCTCCTGTTAGGATCCCATGATTGAAACCTGGCATATGAGAGCTAGGAACTGAGAATGGGGTACTACGGAGGCTGTTAGCACCAAGGTCGGTGATCGGAAATTTAGTGAGCCCAGTCCCCGGGTTTGGGGCGTGACAACTTCGACTTACTGATGCGCTTTGGGCTTACCGTACTGCTTTCAAGACCCCCATTGGAATGTCTCCTTATCGACTTATCTATGGGAAAGCTTGTCAATTACCTGTGGAGTTAGAACATAGGGCATATTGGGCAATAAAGAAAATGAATTTCGATTCTGACAAGGCAAGCTCGTTACGTAAGCTTCAATTGAATGAACTTGCAGAACTCCGGAATGAGGCATATGAGAATGCAAGAATTTACAAGGACAAGATTAAGGTGTTCCATGATAAGAACATCCTTCGTAAGACTTTCATGATTAATCAAAAAGTCCTTATGTACAATTCTCGGCTTCATTTATTTTTGGAAAAATTAAGATCTCGATGGACCGGTCCCTTTATTGTCAAAACTATTTATCCATATGGGACTGTCGAGTTGTTGAATCCAAGGAATGGTAACATTTTCAAAGCAAATGGTCAGCGATTAAAGCTGTTCTTTGAGAACTTTCCCTCAGAAGATATGTCCATACCTTTGACTGATCCTTTGTATCAGGATACTTGATCTCCTAGTCTGACGGAGGTATAGAGTATAATAGGATTTTGTTGCTTTTAAGTTTATTTGTTTTTCAGTAGTTTAGATGGAGGAAGAATTCCAACTTTGACTCTCTCAGGTACTATCTGAAATTATGTCTGGTAATCTAACATGACACGCTACACATACGCGTGCGGAAGCTTAAGGAGCAACTAGAATTATGGCTAAGTCCTGGGGGGGGGATTAGGACCTTTTGAAAATATTTTCGCCTACTTATGTAATTTATCAATTTAAACTAAGTAAGCAATTATCAGTTTGGCTTCCAAGCCTAAGTGGGTCCAATCATAAGACTAGCATATGGTTTAAGTAATAAACATCCTAGTCTAAGCAACACAAGTAGACTATAGAGGATGGATCAAAGTGAGCTCAAGCCTACATGAGAGTGAAAGTACATCTTGTGTGTGTGGTTGTGCCTATCAAGTGCCTAGCATATATTCATAATTAAGCAATTGAACACAATGCATAATAAGAAAAGTGCTCAAATACAATCACAAACACAAGCATGTATAGTGGTTTGACTACTTGTCTACTCCACTCTCGGTTCAAGTACTCAACCCTTTGAGCACACCGGCATTCACTAGGGAGTTTAAATTTGGTTCCTCTCAACCAAGGTGTTTTAAATCAGATCCACCCAACCGGGGAGTTTACAAGTTCCTCCCAACCTACATGTTTACACCCGTGTTGGTGGCTCTCTTTAGAGACTTATTAGGCCTGCCAAACGTGCCAAGGAACGGCAAACATCTCTGAATTTAAGCCTGACAAACGAGCCAAAGAGTGCCAAACAACCCCTAGTCTTTAGGCCGACAAATAGGCCAAGGAACAGCTAACGTCCTTAGAGTTTAGGCTCAACAAACAAGCCAAGGATCGGCCAATGACCTTAGAATGCAAGTTTGACAAACAAAATCTACACTCAACTACCACAGGGAATTGAGTGGATGGACTCTAAACAAAGACAACCTTACTTGTCGGATTGAGCCCCTTTGTAGTGCCACTTTGGGTTGCTTCTTCTTGCTCTCCCGTGCTTGAATCAACTCCCCTTGTGCTCCCTGATCTTTGATACCGCTGCTTTGCCAAGGCTTTAGCTCCAAGATCAGCTCTCTTGCATGTGATGCTCCATTGATGATGCCCAAGGTGCTAAGGAATGGTGAAACCTCCACAAATGATAGGAAATGAGTTTCCTAGAGGGATACACCTATTTGGACTCCTAGGTGGTGTTTAGACAAGGAATTTAACTATGATCAAGGCGTCTAAACTCCTAGGAATCAAGAAGGAACAAGTTCATTCTCATATTGTTATTGAATGGCCCAAGCTTGTGATGAAACACAAGGAGACGACTTGCTATGGGTTTGGAATAGAGCTTTTAATGGTCTTTAACAATGGTGGCTTCTATCTCCTCAAAATCCCCTCCTTTCATTCTAAAAATGAATCCCCCACTTTTATAAAGTTTCTCTCAATGGTCAAATAATGGGCATATTCGCGCCGGGTCGGGCCCCTGGTGAACTTGTGGTCGGACACTCGAAATCCAGTCCATAAAAAAGTTTTAGTCACTGGATAGATTTGGAGTTCGTCGGGCGCCCAGACAAGGTGTGGTCGAGCGCCCGATGACCATACTTTCACTGGTCGGGCGCTCGGTGATCACTTTGGTTGGGCGTCCGAAATTCAGTCCAAATGGGTTTGTGCTGCTGGACATTTTTTGCACTGGTCGAGCGCCTGATGACCATCTGAATACTTGGCCAACTCATTGGACGGATTCCCCTATAGGTCGGGCGCCCGGTGGACACTTGGTCGGGCGCCCGGCCAGGCATGTTTTTCTGCTGATTTGTTTATGTTTTGCAGCAGATCATGCAACCTCTTGGCCATTCTTTTGGTGGTCTTTTGGGACACCTAAAGCCAACCTAAGATGACTAAGGGTATGCCTATTGGTCATGGTCATCTAGAGGTTTATGGTTTTGGAAAGGTACAATGGTTAAGGCTCACCAAGGCATCACTTTTAGCTGTTTCTTCTTTCTTGATGCAACAGATTCGTCTTGAGTCTTCGGTCTTCATCTTCATTAAGGTCAACCAACACTAGACTCAATGACCTAAGTAATTCACAAACAAGGTGCACTAGTATGCCACAGAAAAGTGCACTAACACTATCATTCCTCACTCCTCTTATTTTTGTCATTGCTCTCATGTTATCATTGCATTCACATCTTGCTACATTGAGGACATTGTAAGATTTGGTTGGGGGGATGAGATCTCATCATCTACTATTTTGTACATTTCAAGCAATCATGTGGGAAAATTTTCAATTCTTCGAAAATTCAAAACTCCCTTGGAAAACATTGTTTCTATGTACTTTAGAAAATACGAGTATAAAAGGATGAGAAATGAAATATTATGATTTTGAAATCCTTGAATTATTTTGAATATAGTAGATTTCTATATGAATTCCCATATTAAGTGATTGATAGAAACTTTGAAACTTTGAATCTAGTTCACATCACACGATTTTCATAATAGAGGGGATTAGTAGATTTGTGGATTGATTAAACTGTGATTTAAGTTGTTGAGGAACTAAGCCGGGGAATTTGTCCATCCCTGTTCATGAGAAAATAAAAAAGCGAAAGATATGGATTTGTAAAAATCTTATCCAATATGTATGAAAAGAAAAGAAAGTTTGGTTATTATTGAATATTTGTTGAGAAAATTTCGAAAAGGGCTACATACTAACTAACCAAGGGAAGGTCTATCCGTAACCTAAGCTGGGAATAGGAATTAGTGTGAAAGCCGTCGAAGGAACGGTAAGGCAATTTCTTGTCATAGGCTTGTTGTTGATCTGTACACTTTGGATCCTCTGTTTGATTGATTTATGAAGAAAGTAATCCCTGAAGTTCATGAAATGAGCATTCACTTTACACACTAATTCACATTTGTTCTAAATCTTCTATTTTGTCAATCAATTAGTGGGAATTCCATGTGGGATATTTATGGTATTTGGAGGGTTTAAGATTTCAATTTCTATTGTTGATTGTCTCTGAAAATTATACTTATATCTTTTAAAGTTTATAGAAGAATGTTTGTAAGAGAGAGTTGAGTTTTAGAGGATAGATTTGTTTTACGCATGTTTTGCTGGGGACTAGCAAAATGCTGGTTAGGGGGTGTGTTGAGCTCTTACAAGTGTTTATTCTAACCCCATTTCATCACTAACTATACACAATTCATATGTTGAAAGACCTACCTAATGCATGGTTTTGTGATTGTAGGAATAAGAGAGAAGCCTCATCATTTGGATGACAAAAGACACTTCAAAGGGACATTGAAGAAATCAAGTAAAGAAAGTCCGAAGAGAAAGCAGAAGAAAATAATAGTTTCGATGGATCATCGATAGGTCCCCGATCGATCGGAGGATGTTCCGATGGATCTCCGTTCGATCAGACCACCCATCGGATATACCAGAAAAATCAAATTTTGAATAAACTCTCTGGACATGTTTCCGATCAATCAGCACATCTTCGATCAATCGAAAAGAGGTGTCTGATCAATCGAAATCATGTCCGATCAATTGGAATAAGCGGTGGAAGATAGCAACTCTCTGGACTCTTTTACGATTAACCGACCGATCTATGATCAATCGAAAATGAGATTCCAATCAATCGGACCTATCTGCGTAAGCTGCGTAAGGAGTTACGTAATTTCAGAGTTTCCAAGCGAAAGGTGGATTTCTGCTATAAAAGGGGACCTCTACATCCTTCTTAAAGTTATCTTAGAAGAGATATACTACAGTGGGAGGTGGAGAAGGACAAAATTGGAGGTCTACAACTCCCTCTTTCTAGTTTTCTTTCTAGTTTTCATGTTTTTTTTATAGCTTTTATGTTTTCTTTTAGCATGATAGGCTAAACCTCTTAGCTAGGGCTAAGAGGTGAAGCTTGTAGTTCATCTAAGATGCTTTGATTCGTTTTAGGGTTTCATGGATTGAATTTTAATGTTGAACAAGGTTTGCTTAAGTTTAAATAAAGTTTAAGTTAACTTTTTTAATCTTATGATGGCTCATGGATGTTTGAAAGAACTATGCTTAATTCTTAATTGTTTTGGTAAGATCTAGACCTGTACGCTTCGAGGAATCGAATTCAAGACGCTCTAGACTTGGATCTTCATGAGGGAACTTCAAACCAAATGTTCTATCTTTTCTAGAAATTCTGAATTATGTGTTGCTTGTTTATATGATTTGAATCAAGTTTAAATTATGATATTAGTTAAGCCTAGTGACAGGGTTTGATGTTTATCATAGTTGTGATCTTAATCTATTGGAACTAGGATTGACCTATGCAATTGAGTGTGCTCAAGTCTTAACTTGAATTGAGGGAGTCATGTTGATGAACAACACATATAACAGATTGTTTAATGATATAACTGCTCTATAATCTAGCTAGATAGGATTTGATTTCGATTCTAATTGTGTAATTGTGAGCCACAACGAATTACACATCAAGAATTGCTACAAGTGGATCCTGGCACCCTAGTGCTTCTTTTAGATTGTTAAATTCATCTTTAGTTACAGATTACCTATCTACATTTAATATCCAATTTTATTTAGTTCAATTTCAATTGGAAACTATTGGAAGTAATTTTGTGGATCCTTGACTTAGTCTTTGTGGATTGACCTCGGTCTTACCGAGATTATTGCTACATCGCAGCCCTGCACTTGGGGAAGCGAACACATGTGCAAGGGCACATGCGCCTGGGACTTCAACTCCAAACTTGCATTTCCATCTTAGCATGGAGTGGGCACATGTGAGGAAACACATGCGCCTCGCGCATCCTCCAGACTTATCCTTCTTCTTGCCCGCTGGCTTGGGCGCATGTGAGAAAACACATGCGCCTGGGGCGCCTCCCTAGGTGCATGTCAGCCCACTACTTAGCCATATTTCGAGATTTTGACACCTCTTTTGCCCTTAATGAAAATTCATGCACTTGGCTCCATTCTCTGCCAAATTTGATGCGATTTGTGGTTATCGCACTTAACATTTGAACATAATCAGAACTTAGTATTTTAAGCTCGTAATATGTTGCTTGTCTTGGTCTTTTGCGACCTATAACTGTCCATTTTAGGCAGGTTAGGGGTGTACCGGTCGGATTGTACTCACAATGCTTTAAATGCATGTAAGATTGTTGTGTGTGAACAATTGTATACATCCGATGTTGGGATTGTTTCTTATCTTTTCCTAGCACTGTTCGTAAACATCTGGACTTGTCGAGATTATTTTTAAATTGAATGCATGAGTGCGCTGTGGGTTTAATCGTGACTTCGTGTGCGCATCAATCGCATGTATATATATACATGTGTATAATTATGATTGCATTCATTGTGTTACGAGATATGCGTGTTTGTTCATTCGATATGCATTCGAATATTATTGCATTAATGTCTTTTTGTTGTGATTGTGTGTACCGTTTTACTTACGATTTTTTCATACGTATGGTTATGTTTGGGCGGTGTGACTTCTTGCGCTGTGTATCTTATTATGCTATTTATTTGTGTAAATCAGATTGTTTTCTAATGTTCTCTCGCTTCTGCATTACAGTGAATCATAGTGACGATGATGAGATCTTCTGGTGAAGCTTCCGGGTCACAATCTTCTGGTCCGACGCCGATGCAGTGTAGTTGAAAGAGGACGACTGAGGCCCCTTCGAATCCTCCTCTGCCAAAGCGCAACTCTTGTTTCTTTCCTGCGGTTGAACCCTAGGTAAAAGACTTCTTTGATCGCATCGAACAACTTCCGCATGAAGTGTTGTTATGTATCTTTGTGAATAAGATCGCATCCGAAGCTCCAAGATAGGGGACCGAACAAGAGTGGGCCTCTTGGTATTGTCAACTTACTGGCGCTGTGAGTGCTGTTGAAGTGAATCCTCATGATTTGCCTATTCAACATACAGAGGACAATCAGGGAGGTCAGAAAAATAAGAAGAAAGGGGGTCGCGGTAAGCAACCAGTTGAGGCAATTAGTCAAGCAGAGCAGTTGACGCAGCTCGTTGACCTGAAACATGAATGAATGAGAATAGGATGGGATAGTAATAAGATCGTTGCTAAGTGCGGTTTCTGCATCACGAATCCTTATAACGGTCAAATCATCTTGCACGAAAAGTCACTTATGAGGTATAAACCCTTCCCGAGCGTTGAATTGTCTAATGTTCGTAGACCTTCTCAGTTTTATAGAGTGGAGAGATGGACTTCACTTCCTGAGAGATTGCTTATTGCCGCTTTAGGAGACAACGAGAAAAAGCAGAAGGTAGGCGAAGTTAAGGAAATGATTTTCCTCATGTCGACATGTGACCCTCATACAGCTTATCCAACTCATTTCTTCGAAACAATCCGTCAAAGGTTTCATCATATAAGTGCATCTGCAATGTGGGAAACTTCGAATTTTCACACACGGAGACATTTAAATCGCCGTATCAGTTATGAGTCATGGGTGAAGGAGATTCTGATCTGCCACAAGGATGTGCTGAGGGAGATTGGGCTTTATCATGCCATCGACGCGACTTTCGTCTTCTTTCCTTAGGATCCGATGATACTCAAGGGCTTCTTGAATTATTGGAGTTCCATTACCAAGTCTTTCCATCTTCCTCATGGGGAGATGAGTATAACTCTGTGGGACCTTCGGATGATGGTAGGCTTACCTATTCGTGGAGGGTATTATCATGAGTACATTCCTTCTGATGAGGAGTTATCCTCCTACAGATGCGAAAGTCGTTTGAAAGCTTGCCACTCTGAGGCATGTCTGGAGCTATTAAATGAATTACAACAATTCAACAATATTTCGAAGATACACTATGAATACTAGTTGGTCTACTTTAGCCACGGCATGCAATAAGTCTTTGTAGAATGCTTCTTTCTTTCTTTCGCGAAACATATTTCTTCAGCTGTGTAGTTTCTCATGCAGGGTTCTCTTTTTTCTCTTTTCAGGATTGATTACAAGAAATATAGGGTCAGTGCTAAAAGTCGAAGGGCCATACGAGAACGATTCCAGTGCAAGTTTCCCTGCCCAACCACATTGTCTCACACTTGTGAGCTGGCGGGTTTCTTAGTGTACTGGTTGTCAGCAGTTGTGCTCCCCAGTTCTAAGGGTGCGGATGGTATAAGGGTTTCTTGCTTCATCATGACTGGTGTTCTTACTAATGGTAGACATCTTTCTATTGTGCCACATGTGCTATGTAGCATCTATAGAGTGTTTGGTTATGTTACCAATAATCATGACAAGCCTGCGAATGGAATGGATGTAACTTATTGTCCGTGACATTATTTCTGTGGTTGGTTAGGTATCTACTTCCCATGGGTGTACAACATGGGGCCTCATTCTTATTTCTTTCCCAACCGCACTCCTCTTTTCAGATTTATGTGAGCTAAGATGGTGGTTCAAATGCCAGAGTAGGTGTCTTCGAAGATTCACAATGGAGATGAGATCGACTTTTATCACTTACCTGTTTCCAATGCTGACAAAGATCTCGAAGTTGTCGATGACGAACATTCAATCGACTTTACTGATAGAGAGTTCTTTATATCTATTCGGACTGCTTCTCTTCTGTTTCATGAGAGCATGGAGATTTGGAGCGAGCCTTACTACCTGAGTATATTTGCCAGGCAGTTCGGCTATGATCAAGGTGTTCCATCAATGTTGCCAGATGTAACAAGAACAGAACGGGCGTATGGTACGGGTCCTGTCCACTGGGAATGGATGCGGGATTAACTTCTACTCACTTGAACTGGTGCGGGATTCGTGTTGCCAGGTGGTTATCAACATTCTGCTAATTCGTATGGCTGGATGAGATGGTGGGTGCACCAATATGCCCGAGTTCAAGGTGTTAAGCTTGGCGATTTTTCTCTCTATCTTTCTCCTCTAAAGCTAACAGAAGTTCTTGAGGACGGTCTTGGCTATATATACGAGCAACAAGAAGCAGTCAGGACTTCCAGTACTAGTCACATGGCTTCTTTAAGTGCATTGATTACTCGTAGGAAGAATGATGGGGCGTTGGATGGATGGTACAGCTTTGGGACGCTTATATGAAGGCATCAACAAGAGGTTGGACCCACACATCCTCAAACACAGAGAGGTGGTGAAGCCGAGGGCGAGTCAGTGATGGATGAACCATGTTCTGTAGTCGGAGGAATGCTAGGTGCTGGTGGTGATTTGCCATAAACCGTTCTGCTGGTGGATGAGGAGAGGGAATGATAGGGGTTAGACCTTCCGACATATTTGTTGACAATCTTCCACAAGGTCGTCTGAGAGATTGATTAAGAGTTAAGATAAAGCTCGGGCTGAGAGTACGTCCGTCCGCACTCAAGAAGAACCTGAAGACAACAGAGGAGTTGCACATAAAGAAGTGGAGGAGTTTGGACCTGTCACTGTAGAGAGATCCTTTAAAGGTAGCAGGCGACGATGCAGAAGGTTGGGCTGTTGTTGATAGCCGCGAAGAAGGTGAGCTTCGGTCTGATGCTACAGAGGAGATATGCGATGAAGGAAATAGAGTTGCTAATGATGGCCGCGACGAATGCGAGTTCGGACCTAATGATGTTGAGGAGAATATTGCTGATGGCAATCTTGAAGTCGATAGTGACCAACTGACAATTCTTATTGATGATTCAGGGTCACATCTTGGAGATGAACTTGTCGATTTTTCAGGTGATGACTGGGAGGCAGGTTACGCCAATGATCACAACAATAATGATTCTATCGCAGATTATTATGATAACGATGCTAGTGTTGAGGGCGCAGGCGATGGTGAAGATGCTGTTGAAATTGCGGTCGAAGCACAATTTCATGATGACGTTGAGGTCAACATCCTTTCGAATCCTTATACTCTATTTCTCGGACTGTCTAGATGCCGACCACAGGGCCGTCGATGAGCGTGCGTCCATGTTCACCTGTTCGTGTGAATGATGCTGAAAAGTTCACTCCCGGGCCTAAGATATGTGAGAAAGATATCGAACTACCTTTGGTTATTACACCGAGCTGTCCAATACAAGGAGACCGCTCTGTTGTCTTGGGGGTTGTGGACACATCACATTCCACCGAGGTCGAAGTCGAACCCGATAGCCCGCGTTCGTAAGGTAAGAGTTGCAGTCGTAATTATGTTTCTTTATATTTTATCATTTTGATTCTCCTGCATAATTGTACTAATCAAGTTCTTTTCATTTTATTTCTATAGGTCTTGTTGAATTGACGCCTGCTCCTACAACTTCCACCGCAAAATCTCCAGTTGCGATTGTTGAACCGCAAGGCGAAGCTTTGGAGCCAATTGTTGATGCCGGGACATGTGTTGCTGGGTGTTCGCTCGTCTCAAGTGCAAGGTTGTGATGTAATAATAACTCGGTAAGACCAAGGTCGATCCACAGGGAATTAGGTAAACAACTCTAAGTTATTCCAGCAACTTCAATCAAAGTAATTCAAGGATTTAATTATGAAAACTACCACTAAAAAAGTAAAAGGTAAATCTAATTAATATGAGAGGGGAAACTGAGGCTTTAAGGATTCACTCATAGTAATTTCATATTAATCCATTCAATTCAAGCATAAACACAACTAGATTTGAAGTTCTATCTCTCATCTAGTTGGAAGATAAAGCATTGAAATACACACAATCCCACTTAAATTAGGAATTCAAGTTCTAGTCCTATTCAAGCACATAGCATTCAAATATGTAGCCTTCGGAATAACAGCCATGCTTATGGACTATGGCATGCTCAAGGGTTACCACAATTTGAATCTAATCAAGTCATGCATGATAATCTCAAAGAATTACAAGGAATTCATGTCCGGAGTACATGAACTCTCATAGAACTTCTAAAAATACCAACTTTATCCAAACTAGAACATTCAAAATCCAAACTTGAAGCAAATGTACTTGAATCAAAACGAATTAAACATGAAATTAACTACAAGCTTCACCTCTCAGCCCTAGTTGAAAGGTTCTAGCCGATCACTGTCATACTACAATAAGAATCAAAGAAAAGCATGAAAAACTAAAGAAAAACCGGAGTCGACAGAGTTGTGAACGCTCCACAGTGCTCTCCTTCACTTCCCACAACTTCCAATCTCTTCTCAGATGAGTTTAGATGAGGCCCTAGGTGCCCTTTTATAGATTAGACACTCCACTGACCTAGAATCTTCTAGATTTGGGCACAAACTTACATAGTGCGGTGAATTTCGGAGCTTGTAGAACAAGATCTGTTACGCAATTGACCGGTCAGACAACCAATAGGAGCCCCTGGTTGACCGGTCGGATGACCGGTCATAAAACGCCAAAAACAATCCAGTAAGGTTCTGGAAAAATCACCCCTACCCTTTGAGTGCTCGATCGGTTGGACGACCGATCAATTTTCATCGATTTTGGTCTAGTGAGTTTTGGCAGCAAGGGGCTTCTGATTTGATTTTCTGACCGGTCAGACGACCGATCATGGGTCATGGTCGACCGGTCGGTAGTGCAATTTGTGCACTTCTTCCTTCTTTCTTCTCTTTTTCCCTTGAATCTTTCTTCCACCCTTTGTCATTTGGTCTTTCAATCTTCAATGAATACAAAGTGACCTTTTTAGCATTATATTGGTGAAGTCTCTGTCTCGTTCCTATAATCACAAAACATGCATTAGATGGATCTTTTAAGCATGCAAACCATGTGTTGTAGAATAAAGTTGGTCGTCGAAGAAGTCTGAAGACCCGCGACCTGCGAGCGCCTCTGACTCCACAGAGTCGCAACCAGATCATTCGACTAACGAGCCTACCTAGTCGCACACGTATATCACATTGATCTGTGACCCTGTACATTCCTAATATGTGAGCAGGGCTGGTCGCTGGTTGTAGGATGGAAACATCACTGTCATTCGAGTAGCCCTGCTAATGGTCATCGAAAGGGGATACCCCCGCTATGCGAGCAACCTTGGTCTTTGGTCGTTTGGTGTGGACGCTCCTCGTTTCATAGTCCTAGTAGCCCATATAGGCCGGTTTTTGGCTTACTT
Source organism: Liriodendron chinense (assembly GCA_003013855.2). Taxonomy (NCBI): domain Eukaryota; kingdom Viridiplantae; phylum Streptophyta; class Magnoliopsida; order Magnoliales; family Magnoliaceae; genus Liriodendron; species Liriodendron chinense. Next base: position 88,681 of record PVNU02004149.1, on the reverse strand, counting down.
CTGTTCATAGCTTCGAACCATAAGGGATCTCCATCAAAGAACGTAACCAACTAGATGTCTAAATCGGTTAGGCCATCACCTTACCTAAGAATTAACAGGATAATCAACTTATCCCTTGAAATCAGTAGTGGCTAGCGTAACAGACTGGATCACCCCGACTTGCATAAATACATGGCCCCATATATGGTAAAGGTAGGAAAAAACCCATATATGGTTGGCCGACCGGTCGGATTGGCCTGGCTGACCGGTCACGACCGGTGGGACCTACCTTGCAATTAGTCCAGCAAGCCTTTTAAGGAGGATGACCTGTTGGCCAACCGGTCAAGACCGGTCGGGCCAAACTGGTCTTGTTCCAGCAAGCTCAGTAGAGGGCACCGACCGGTTGGCCGACCGGGCAAGACCGGTCGGACCAACTGGTCCTTTGTGAAGTGGTTTCCAAAGGTGTGGCCGACCGGTCGGACGACCGGTCGGACTGACTATTCTTCTTCTTTTTCTTCTTTTCTTTATTCTCTTCTAAATGGACCCTTTTTGGTCTCCAATTGAGTGAAGTCTGCTCTCATCCCTACAATCACAAAACATGCGTTAGATGGGCCTTTTTAATCATGAAAACCATGCATATAATGTGATGTAGTGGGCTATGCAATGTATAAATTGGAGGTTCAACATTCCTATCAAGCATCTCCATTCTTCGACAATCGATCAAGTCGCTCCGGAGCAAGTTGTCGCATTGCATTTATCTCTATACTAAATGGATCCCATCATCCTTTACCTCCAAAATGGACAACTCCCAGACGACAAAAAATCTGCGTGACAAATTCACTACCGTGTTGCTAGGTATATATTACAAAACGGAATAATGTTATGTAAAAGTTTCACTTTACCATACTTAAGGTATCTCCATCCAGAAGAAGCACACCGTGTTCTAAATGAAATACACCAGGGGGCATGCGGTAATCATTGGATGTGATAAATACCAGCGATATTCTCCAGTCCCTCATGTACCATGCGATCGACTTCGAGTAGCAGCTTACCAACAACGTATAGCCCTCTCTCACAATGCAAAGGTCAAACCCAAAGCTTTTCAGCTCGGTGATTTGGTGCTTAGACAAAGTCTCGGAACACCTTCTCGTTCGCTGGATCCAAATTGAGAAGGCCCCTATCAAGTTATTAAGATTGTACAACCAGGTACATATTATCTAGAAGACATGCGAGGAAGACCACTAGGTCGCCCCTAGCACGTGGAACATCTAGACTCCGATATTATTCATAAAGCATTCATGTATTAAGCACATGAATCACATTTGAATAAAGATAATTTCTTTCATTATGGCGGATCGGCTATAAACCTTATAACTTAGTCATTGCTCCACTTTGGACTAGAACAGCCCTGAAGAGAAGATAAACGTTCTCTTGACTAAGTCTTCTGCTTACTATAGAGCCAAAGTCTCAATCAATAGATCAGTCTATCTCCATGCGAACGTGGTCACCAAGACCCCCCCTGATTGAGCCTAACTCATTTTCATGGGTTAAGTATCTATGCATTTAACGTTCCAAAAAAATAAATTCATTGCAAGGAGAAGTCAAACTGATTTTCTTTATTCAAAATCATTCAAAGGAAACATCAAGATTGTTTTCATAATGAAAAGAAGGGAGAGACCAAGATCAACAAATAAAAGTGCTCATTCTTGAGCGTTGCTTGGAGGAGGTGCATTGCTCTCGGCCTCAGGACCCACCTCGAGAACCCCCGCAGCTTGGGTAGCTTCTGTTGCTTCATTTTCAGCGGCTACTCTCTCTTCAGCAGCGACGACGGCTGCGACCCTCTCGAACTCCTCCATTTTGAACGATGGAGAAATTCGTTGCACCACTCTCAACGCAAAGTCGCGACCAGCGTCGTATGATTCATACCACTTGTTATCATACAACTGCGAAGTACGGAACCTATAACCGTCGGGGGCCCCTCTTCAGACACCATTTTAACGTAAGCCACTCTCTCCTCCTCCCAGTGAATGGAGTCATCCTTGAGTTGTGCGAGAGTGGACCTTTCCTTCTCCAAGCTATCGCTGACTTCCTTCAGTCGCGACTTGCTCTCAGGGAGCTGCTCCTACAGAGAAATCTTGTCTTGGCGAAAGATATCTCTCTCTCTCTCTCTCTCTCTCTCTCTCTCTCTCTCGATCTTCTCCTACATCTCCATGAGCCTCGCGAAATTCTGATCCAACAATTGATATCTTTTAGTTAAGGCCTGGATCTTTTCAATAAGGATTTTTCTCTCCTCATTCATCTTCGCGATCAGAGTCTCGTGAGACTTAATGACTGATCCCTGCCCTGGATTGCCGTCTCCAAAGTAATCCTCTTCTCTTTGGCCTCATCAATGATGCGATGAGCAACAATAATGTCACGTCTCGTCCGTATAATGTCCAGACCCTTCTCAAAGATTAAAATAGGTGTCACCAAAGGTACGAGAATCCCCTAAAAAAAACAAAAACAAAAACTAAAGTATTTTTACCTAGATCATCCTCACTCTCGCATCCAGAGAGAGGTCCTCTGGACTAGGCTTGGGAAGACGCCAAAAGTCTGCGGAGTAATGTTATCGAATATAAACTTACAAATAGGGTGCAAGTGACTTGGGATAGTGAATGTCCCAACTCTAGACGGTTGAGCCACGACCAGCCTAGCAGCACTTGAGTCACGAGCAACAGATGGCTCCCGAGTAGAAACTAACTCTCGAGCAGGCACTACCTCTCGGTCAAGAGTTAACTCGTGAGCAACATCAAACTCGCGATTCCCTTCACTCGAGGGACGACTTAGCCCCGCCTCGTCACCTCTTGGGGAGTTATCAAGGATATCAATAACCGGCTGCTTTGGAGGAACAACCGGAGCACTTACCGCAGCCTCAGGAAGAGGGTTGCATGGTTGCGAGCCATGAGCAGGCTTATCTGATCGACCGGACGGGTTAGATGGACCGACCGTCGTCTTCTTTTGTCTCTTTGAGGTGGTACCTCTCAGACGGTAACAATCCTCTCTTCTCACCAACATTCACCATGGTGACTTCTTCCTGAGAAATTAGTCCGGAAGCAGCAAGTCGTGGAAGCGAGAGGGTGGACTCGATATTTCTATCGTCTTCTGATAGTTTGTAGACTTTAACAATCTTCTCATGAATCCCCCCTCTCAAACTGGGTTTTCCTCCGGTCGGAATACCTGCGGATACAAACAGAGTTGGTAAATGAAGGATCAAAACTACGGCAAAATTTATGGAAAAATGAAAATCTACCCACCTTCACAAAAGAAGCGACTGACGTTATGGCCCCTGGGGTTGGACCATATGTCAGACTCCTAATTTTCGGAGGCATAAAACCATTGTCTCCTCCACCCAGGGTAATTCGAAGTGGTTTTCCCAAAACGTAATTATCCCGGTGCCAGTAGCACAGATAGTACCAACCCTCACTGGAAGGAGCCTTCTTAATTTGGAACATTTTAAGGAATTCGCCAGCTGTCAAGTCCCCATTTCCAGCTTGTTTTCAGAGGACAAAAGCACTCAGAACAACCCTCCAGCCATTTACGATGAGTTGTCTAGGGGCAATTTTGTAAATACGTAGTAAGTTTTGGATAAAGGGGGTGGAGAGGCAGACGCACACCAAGTTTGAAAAAATAATCATACAGGGCCACAAAGCCCGGTGGTGGAGAATCCAAAGTCTCTCCCTCTCCAGGTAATCAGAGAATACAGAGTCAGGGATCCGATCTCTCCCGCAAATCAATTAATCGTTCCTCCATCATTATCAAAGGATACCCAGACGCAGAGTATCTCCCCGCAGGGACCCTTATGTTGTTTGAGGAAGAGGAATCCGGAGTTTCATCCCCCAAAGGGACAGCTTCATCATCGGAATCTCTCACCATTTCCGTTCAAGGAAGAAAGCAAGATAAGGAGAATACCTCAAAAAACAAACGCCAAAAGACAGACAGAAACAGGAAGAGAAGAAGGATTTTTTCATAAATCTTCAGTGAAACTTCAAAGTGAAGAAACCTCTGCAAGCTTCGGATATTTATAAGCAATCATTCCTTCAAGATTTGAATGACACGCGACGACCATTCGTTTGACATGATAGTCGAACGGGCATGGTCATTAACTCCTGAGACACGTGGCGAGTGCCGGTTCATTTGATCTTGGTCGAAAAGCTGCGGAAAGCTGGTGCTAAAAAATGCGGGCTCAATCATATACGGTTTCTCCTTTGAAAAATGCACTGGGCGGTTACATTCACAGGCAAGTCCTTTGCTTAACTCCTCAATGCTAAGGACTTGGGCGGCATCTGTTATAGAATAAAATTGGTCGTCGAAGAAGTCTGAAGACCCACGACCCGCGAGCACCTCTGACTCCGCAGAGTCGCGACCAGATCATTCGACTAACGAGCCTACCTGGTCGCATCTCGTATATTACATAGATCTGTGACCTTGTACATTCCTAATATGTGAGCAGGGCTGGTTGCTAGTCGTAGGATGGGAACATCGCCGTCATTCGAGTAGCCCTGCTCGTGGTCGTCGAAAGGGGATACCCCCGCTATGCGAGCAACCTGCGAGCAACCTTGGTCTTTGGTCGTTTGGTGTGGACGCTCCTCATTTCATAATCTCAGCAGCCCATATAGGCTGGTTTTTGGCTTACTTCTGTTCGTAGCTCTGAACCACAGGAGATCTCCATCAAGGAACGTAATTAACTAGATGTTTAAATCGATTAAGCCATCACCTTACCTAAGAATTAACAGGATAAGCATCTTATCCCCTGAAATCAGTAGTGGCTAGCGTAACAGACTGGATCACCCTAACTTGCATAAATACATGGCCCCATAGATGGTAAAGGTACGAAAAAACATACAATTTCTAAACTCATGTTTCACAGTTCATCTTATGATCAAGTCACATCTGACTTAAGCTTCGGAGGGCCAACGGCTGAGCGCTGGCCACCCTTAGTTTTCTTCTTTGGTTTTCAGGTGAGGAGGAGGGTCTTTTTTGAGAGGATTCGCATTCAGAGCAAGAAGGAGATCTGTTACCAGAATTTGTCATTAACACCATGCATATAATGTGATGTAATGGGTTAGAATATGTATAAATTGGAAGCTCAACACACCCCCAAACCAGCATTTTGCTAGTCCCGAGCAAAACAAGCGTGAAATAATCCCTTTCTCCGAAAACTTAACTCTTTCTTGAAAACTATAGTTCTATAGACTTTAAAACATATAAGTGTAAAAATCAGAAAAACTAAATGATGAGAGATTGAATTCTTAAATTTTCTAAACACAATAAGTGTTCACATAAAATCCCCATCGATTTATTGACAAATAGACAAATCCGAACATGAATGATCTAGTGTGCATTGTGCATGTTCATCTCATGACTTTTTAGGTTTACCTTCTTCATAAATCAGCTAAACCAAAGATCTAAGAGTGTACAGATCAACCAATTGCCTATGACAAGAATTTGCCTTACCGTTCCTTCGACGGCTTTCACACTAGTTCCCATTTCTTGCTTTGGTTACGGGTAGACCATCCCCTGATTAGTAATAGGTAGCCCTTTTCGAAAATTTTCACAAATATACAATAATATCCATACTTTTCTTTTTCCTTTCTCTTTTTCTTTTCTTTTGTTTTCTTCATGTATTAGATAAGACTTTCAGAAATCCATATCTTTCATTCTTTTCTCTTTTTTTTTCACTATGAACAAGGATGGGCAAAGTACCTCGGCTTGGTTCCTAAACACTTCAAATCTTCAGTCCCACCAATCTACAAGTCTAGTAATCCCTTTAAATCATGAGAATCATGTAATTTGGACTAGACTCAAAAGTGTTCAAATGTTCTATCGATCAAACAAATAGGGAGATTCACATATAAGTTAATTTAGAAATTTTAAAATCATATCAATTCATCGTTCATCCTTTCATACTCATGACATCTCAAGTGCATAGAAACAAAATTTTTCAATAGAATTTTGATGTTTTAAAAATTGAAAATTTTCTACTAACTTTACTCAAAATGTCCACAAACTACTAGATGAGAAATCATATCTCACCCCCAACCAAATCTTACATTGTCCTCAATGTAAAAAGATATGCAATGAGCATGAACATGAGAGCAATGGTAAAATAAAAGAGAGTGAGAACGATAGTACCTGAAAGAGTCGATCATGTAAGTCTACCTCCAGTATCAAAATCTACTAAAGCAAATAAAAATAAAAAAACAGACTAAAACTAATCTACTCTATACCTCCGTTAGACTAGGAGATCAATCATCTTGATATACAGAATCATTCAGAGTGATGGACATGTCCTCTGAATTAAATTTCTCAATGAATGGTTTAAGGCGTTGTCTGTTCACTTTAAAACAGTTACCATTTGCTGCATTTTCTATCTTGACAGCCCCATGGGGAAAAAGTTCTTTAACAATATAAGGGCTGTTGAGCTCTTAATTGTGTATATTCTAACCCCAATTCATCACTCATTATGTAAGGTTTTCATGAATTAACGACTAATTTAATACATGATTCTATGATTGCAGGAATGAGAGGGACTTCATCCCATTGGAGACCAAAAAGGATACATTAGGACCCTTTGAATGAAGGCCCAAGGTGGACCAAAGACCAAAGAAGAAAGAGGGAGAAAAGAAAAGAAAAAAAAAGAAGAAAAAGAAGAAATTGTTCAAGGGCCGACCGGTCCAGATCGATCGGCCGACCTATCGGCTACCCTCAGAACACTGTTGGATAAGGACCAGTTGGTCCGACCAGTCAAGACCGGTCGGCCAATAGGTCGTCCCCTCTACTGAACTCCCTGGACTAGTGGCCCGACCGGTCAAGACCGGTCGGCCAACAAGTCGGATACATCTTTATGCTCGCTGGATAGTTCAAACACGCAGTCCGACCGGTCGTGACCGGTATGCCAGCCCAGTCCGACCGGTCGTGCGACCGGTCGGCCATGCGTAAACAGAAAACCTTCCTATTCTGTTCCAGATTTCTCTGCGCAGTACGTAAACTTACACAATTTCTGAAAGATTCTGATGCTGCGGAGCCTCCTCACTATAAAAGGACACCTAGGGATCGTTCCTAGGGTATCTTAGAAAGGTTTGAGTAAGGTGGGAGGCAGCGGAAGTGGATTTCGGAGTTTCACAACTCCTTCTAGTTTGCTTTCTCATTTTTATATTTTTCTTAGTTGTTTCATGTCTCCTTGGATCATGAACGGCTAAACCTCTTAGCTAGGGCTAAGAGGTGAAGCTTGTAGTAAATCTAAGATGTTTCAATTCGTTTAAATTGGTTTTAAGATTGAATTTCATGTTTATGAACAATGGTTTGAAGTTTAATTCAAGTTCTAAGTAGTTTTTCTTAGTCTTATGATGACTCATGGATGTTTGGAATAAGTACTTGAGTTCTTAATTGATTTGTGTTAGTCTAGATCTGTATGATCCGAGGAATTAGAATACGCTCTAGTATTATGATCTTCATGTGGGAACTTCCTACCAAAGTTCTACTTTTATGGAATTCTGAAGTATGTTTGAGACTGTGTATGTGATTTGAATCAAGTTCAAATCATGATCTAGCTTTGTCTTGTGACTGGACTTAATGATGGTTATGATTGTGAACTTAGTCTATTGGAATTGGGACTGACCTATCCAATTGAGTGTGCTCGTCCTAGCTTGTATTGAGTGAATCATACACATGGCTCTTACATATGGCAGATTGTTTGGTTTAACTGCTCTATCATCCGACTAGATAGATCTTAATTTCGATTCTAGTTGAGAAAGTGAGAAACCACAGTGAATTGAGCATCAAGGATTGCTACAAGTGGATCTTTGAACCCCTAGTGCCTTTTATTAATTGATTACTTCAGTTTAACTTCAGAATTGCTATTTATATTAATCTTCTCAAATCTGGTTGTAGCTTTTCAATAGAAGCTATTGGAAGTGTTTGTTGTCACGCCCCAAACCCGGGGACCGGGCTCACTAAATTCCCGATCGCCGACCTTGGTTCCAACAGCCTCCATAGTATCTCATTCTCGGCTCCTAGCTCTCATATGCCAGGTTCCGATCCTGAGATCCTACTAGGAGGATTTTCAGGGTAATTTTTTTTTTTATAAAGGAGCATAATTAAAACCATAAAACATCATCAAATATCCACTATAAAGTTTGTTGAGTACAGTGCTGGAAAGGGAAATACAAAATGTAGCAAAAGCCCAACATATCAGGAACATGCACCGCGCTCAACGCTGCTGATGTGCCCTAGTACCTGCAGTGTAAACAAATGCGCATGAGCTTCCTAAGAAGCTCAGTAGAGTGCCTGTGTGCACGTGTGATGCATATAACAAGTATGCAGATATCAGAGTAAGCGGAAGTAGTAGAGTGCGAAGTTACCAAGTTCATGAATGCTATCAGCCATCCTAAGGCTATGCGATGCAAGGGCCTAAATGGCCGAGTGTGACATGCTAGAGATGCAATGCAACCACGTCAATCCTCAACTAATCCACATATCAAAATAGTTCTCATCTGGGACATCACCGGGGTCTAGTATACTCTAATACTGGCCGCCGCACATCGCGCGCATAACCAAGCGAGTAGAAAAGACCTCACTATCCGCCTCGTCAGTGGTATGCCAATGCCCACCCAGCTCGCCGATAGCGGACCCATTCCATGAGCTGGTCAGACTTGACCTAGCTTATAGCCCACTGCACCCGGGCGGATAAGGTTACATCCCTTTCCAACCGACCTCATCACAGTGGAAGACGCGGCCTACTGGTATTTGGCACACGGGCGCTCATGTTATCCACTCGGTCTCGACATTGGAGCATCCTACTGGTACCACAGGGTTTAGGGACTTTCACCCAAGGACATCCATAGCGCCCACGTACTAGAACAAGTTTCCGGTGTCCAATACTGCCAACCACGATGTGACTATGGTGGCCACCACCCCGATGCTACTAGGGTACGAAAACGATCGTGACATACATAATGCGAAAAGCATGAGTCATACAATTCAAGTCATGCACCAAACTTACGCATACTACGCAATCATGTGGGGCGACCCTGTCTCACACGGGTCCCCTAAGTATAACAAGCCAATTAGAATATGCTATGGTTAATCATGATCCATAACAGGCATACAAATGATGCGTATGGGCATATGAATGAGCATGGTATTCATTATACTAAGCATGTTATCAGTGTGACATATCAAGCTAATCATACTAGCATGTTACCAAACGTATGATGTAACATTGGCCTTAAAAGGCCCAATATATACAGAGAGTGGGACCCGAACTGTGGCTCCCATTGGAAATGTAAAGGTCTTCGTGGCATAGCCCACTTGAGACCACATCGGCCCCATACTTGGGCTTGCACATACAAAGTAGGCCGACAAAATAGGTGTACGGCATGGATAAAAACATATGTATCAAAGGAAGGACCATGGTGGGCCCCGCCCACTGGTCGGATAGCAAATGTACTTCAGCAGTCTTAGGAAGTTTCAGTGGTAGGTATTCAAGCACCACCATTTTCTAAGTGAAGCCCATTTAAATCAGGCCCCATGCGTCAATCAAGACGGGTGGCATGGTACACAATACATCCATCAAGGTGGAACCCAAAGATGGGCCCAAAACCTCTATTTGGATGAAAATTAAACAATAGAGTGGCCCCAAGGAAGTTTTCAATGATGGGCATCAATGACTACTTCCTGCGGGTGTGGCTCACCTAACATCTGGATTTGCCTCATTGTTGGGGCCATATCCTAAAATAATATGGAAAAATAGATGGGCAGCATGAATAGAATAGATACATCAGGTGGAGCTAATAGATACATCACGTTGGGACCCATAGGGTGGGCCACCTGCTGGGCAGCGTGGTACCCAACTGGTTCTAAGAAGTTTGAATCAAGCAGATATTTGTGTTTTCTCCTTCATCCATATCCATGTGATCTTATGAACAGGTTGGATGACAAATGAACATTACTGTAGAGCCTGGAAAGGTTTCAACGGTAGAGATCATTATTCCCACTGTTGTCCCGTGGCATGGTCCACTTGACATTTGGATATGCTTAAATTTTGGGCTCAGCCACTAAAATGAGCTGGAAAAACATAAGGACTGAATAGATAAGGCACATACATTCTCGGTGGGCCCAACGAGTGGGGCCCATTGTCAAGCCCAAAGAGGCTACGCTGCTGGGCAGCAGTGTCCCCTGGACGCTGTCTGTCCAGCGCCCACGTTCTTTTTTTTGTCCTTTTTTTTCTCTTTTGCTCTCAACAAGTGGGGCCCACAAAAGTTTTCGATCAAGCTGATATTTTTGTTTTCCCTTCTTCCATGCATGTGTGAACTTATGAACAGGTTGGATCTCAAATAAACATCATGGTGGGCCATAGGAAGGTTTCAACGGTGGGGTCACTGTCCCCACTGGTTTCTGTGGTGAGGCCCCCTTGAGATTTGGATCTGTCTCATCCTTGAGATCATGCCCTAAAATGATCTCCCCAAATGGATGGACGGTGTGGATACAGCACATGCATCATGGTGGGACCCACGAGTGGGCCACCAGCTGGCCTCACGAGCCAGCGTCCGTGGACGCTGGTATGCTCAGCGTCAAAGACGCCTCTGCTTCTTGTTTCCTTTCTTTTTTTTTGAGTGGTTTTGATCGAGTGGGGCCCACATAAGGGTGATCTACTCCGTTCATTAGGTTCCTTGGCTCATGGGGGACCCAATGAGCCTAATATTGGGTACCTGATTCAGTCTAGAAACATTAAGGTGGGCCAAAGATGGTCCAACAGTAGGCACCATCCTCTTCACTGTTTCCTGTTGTGCGGTCCGCTTAAGATTTGGATCGGCTTCATGTTCGGGCTCTGGCCGTATTAGGATATGAGAAAACAGATGGACGGTGTGGATTTAACACAAACATCAAGGTGGGTCCCACGAGTGGGGACCCCATTAACGGCGTCCAAGTGACGCTGGATGTTCCAGCGTCTCTGACGCTGTGAACGTCTAGCGTCTGACGTTTTTCTGTTTTGTTTTTTTTTCTTCTTCTTTGTTTATTTCAAGTGGGGCCCACATGGGTATGATCCACGCCCTTCATCAGGTTCCTTAGCTCATGAGGAACCCGTAGAGTCAAATATTGGACAGGTAAAAACGTTTGCAAACATCATGGTGGGCCCAAGAAGTTTCGACAGTGGACATCCCTATCTCCACTGTTTTTTATGGTGTGGTCCACCTGAGATCTGGATCAGCTTCAGTTTTGGTGTCCAGCCCTAAAATGAGCTGGAGAAACAGATGGACGGGGTGGATCGAATACATGCATCAAGGTGGGTCCCAGGAGTGGGGACCGACTGCCAACGCCCAAGGCTAGGCGCTGCTGGGCTGTCTGTCCAGCGGCTGCCCTTTCTCCCCATTTATTTTATTTTATTTTATTTATCTCGTGGGGCCCATTCATGGACAATCCAGCCCATCCATCTCATTGCCCATCACAAGGTGGGCCCAAGGAAATTAAGAAAATGGGGGGGGGGGGGGGGGGGGGGGGGGGGGGGTTATGTCCCCCTTGCACTCACCTCGAAGGATGGTTGGATGGTTGGATTGGGTCGGGTTGTCGATCGGACGGTCCAGACGGTGGTTGAGGTCCTCCAAGCCTGATCTCCACCCTCAATCTCTCTAATCTCTCTCTATCTCTCTCTTGATCACTCAAATCTCTTTCTTCTCTCTCTCTCTCTCTCTCAAATCTTTCTCTTTCTCTCCTTCCTCTCTCTTGCAAAATTTGAAAAGTGAGAAGGCCACCACCCCCCCCCCCCCCCCCCCCCCCCCCCCCTCTACGTATGGTAATGTATGGGTAGAGAGGAGGGAGCATAGGGTGATGATGGTGGTGGTGGCTAGCATGGGAGGGGGGTATGGGAGGTATGGGTAGTAGGGCTTTGGTTGACTTTGAAGGTGAGAGAGTGATGAGGTGGGTGTGGGGTGTGTAGAGTAGGGTGATGAGAGGGGTATGGGTGAGGGTGATGGTGCTTGATTTGATTGATTTGACATGTTCTTGGGATTTGTGCAAGTGGGGCCCACGCCACACGCACGTTGCGCGGCCCACCTCGGATTACGCAAATGACACAACTTTCACACCGGGTATCGCAATGGGGCGTGCCGCGCGGCGTTGGAATTGCACCGCCTACGCGGTCGCCGGGGTATAGGTCTTGGGTTGATGCGGTACTCAAATAGGGTCGCGATCAAGGCTCGCTAATCTGGTCCATCCGGGACGTACCGGCACCGGAAATTAAGCATATAGAGGGCGATTAAGGGTACGGGTCTTACAACTCTCCCCTCCTAACAAAAAATTTCATCCTCGAAATTTGCAATACAAACCCAAACTAGCTGAAGATCATAAGAAAAGGGAATCGCATCACTATATATGCATAACAAGCGAAAAGCAATCATACAGATACAATCAATCATAAAAACGATGGGGATAAGACTCACGAATCTCTACCTCTCGCTCCCACGATGCCTCATCTGCGTTATGATGACTCCACTGGACCTTCACCAAAGGAATGACCTTGGTCCGGAGGACCTGCTCCTTCCGGTCAAGGATACGAACCGGCTGCTTAATGTAAGAAGCATCCTCATGAACTTCCAACGGCTGCCAATCTATCACGGGAACCACATCTGACTCACACTTCCGCAACATAGAAGCATGAAAAACATTGTGGAAGCTAGACAACTGAAGTGGCAAGGCAAGCTGATAGGCCACGATGCCAACGCGCCCAGTGATCTCGAAGGGTCCAATGAATCTCGGGGCAAGCTTCCCCTTGGCTCCAAAACGAATCACGCCCTTCATGGGCGAGACCCTGAGATACACACGATCCCCAATGGAAAACTCTAAGGGACGACATCGACGATCTGCAAAGCTCTTCTGTCGACTCTGAGCTGTGCGCATCCTCTGCCTGATAATATCGATAGCCTCTCATGTCCTCTGCACAAGCTCGGGACCTAGGAGATGATGTTCTCTAACCTCGGCCCAACAACTAGGAGACCTACAAGGTCTACCATACAACGCCTAAAAAGGAGCTATACCGATAGTCGCCTGGTAGCTGTTATTGTATGCAAACTCAGCCAGACGCAGGTGTTTATCCCAACTACCTAAGAAATCCAACACACAAGCTCGAAGCATGTCCTCAAGGATCTGGTTGACCCTCTCGGTCTGTCCATCAGTCTGAGGATGACATGCGGTGCTGAACTTCAAGGCAGGCCCCATCGTCTTCTGAAAACTCCTCCAGAACCGTGATGTAAATCTCGGATCTCGGTCAGAAACGATCGAAACTGGGACACGTGCAGCCTCACAATCTCCTCGATAAACAATTCTGCAAGTTGGTCTAATGGCCAGGTCGCACGTATCGCAAGAAAATGTTCTGACTTTGTCAAATGATCAATGACAACCCAGATGGCGTCATGACCGCGATTAGTCCTCAGCAAGCCCATAATGAAGTCTGTGGTCACGTGCTGCCATTTCCACAACGGGACACTCAATGGCTGCAAGGGACCTGGAGGTTTGCGATGATCGGCCTTGACACGCTGGCAAGTGTCACACTCAGCCACAAAACTAGCAATTTGACGCTTCATATCGGCCCAAAAATACTGCCTCCTCATATCACGATACGTCTTGGTAGAGCCTGGGTGAATCGTGAACCTCGATCGGTGTGCCTCATCCATAAGATCTTTGCGCAACTATGGAATATCTGGGACACACAACCGACCCCTTAAACGAAGTCCACCATCTGACCCAATCTACCAATCTATCTGACCCTCTGACGCGGCCTCTGCTCGATAATCCTGCAACGTCTGATCAGCCTGTTGAGCCTCGATCACCCTAGAAACAAGAGAGGGTTGAATCGACAAGCTCGATAGCTGTGCGATAGAAGACTGCAAGCTCAGTCCAAAATCATACTCGGCAACCTCCTTAGCATCCTCCACTCTCGGACCATCATATGCGCCACCAGGCCTCATGGTTGACGGCTAAGGGCATTTGCCACCACGTTGGCCTTTCCAGGGTGGTACTGAAGATCAAAATCATATTCCTTCAAGAGCTCCATCTAGCGTCTCTGCCTCATGTTCAACTTGGACTGCGAGAAGAGGTATTTCAGGCTCTTGTGGTCGGAAAAGAGCTCGAACCTGACCCCATAAAGATAGTGCCTCCACACCTTCAGTGCGAAGACTAGCGCTGCTAGCTCCAGATCATGCGTGGGGTAGTTCTACTCATGGACCTTAAGCTGGCGAGACGCGAAGGCCACGGGTCTACCATGCTGCATCAGGACAGCACCCAAACCAATATGCGAGGCATCTGTAAAAACCATGAATCCTTCACTCCCGGAGGGAAGAGTGAGGACTGGTGTAGAAGTAAGACGGTCCTTCAGTTCTACAAATGCTCGCTTACAGGCATCACTCCAAACGAACTCAGCGCCCTTTCGGGTCAACCTGGTTAGCGGGGCTGCAATACAAGAGAAGTCCTCGATGAAATGACGATAATAACCTGCTAACCCCAGGAAACTCCGAATTTCGGACGTGTTCGTGGGCTGACCCCACTGACGCACGGCGTCAATCTTCACCGGATCCACTGCTACTCCCTGCCTCGTCACAACATGACTGAGGAACTTCACCTCCTCCTGCCAAAACTCGCACTTCTCTAACTTCGCATAAAGCTGGTATGTGCGGAGGGTTTGCAAGGTGATCTCCAGATCCTGCGCATACTCCTCCCGAGACCTCGAATAGATCAGAATGTCATCAATGAACATCACAACGAACTGATCAAGGTAGGGACAAAAGACCTCGTTCATCAATTGCATGAACATAGCGGGTGCATTGGTCAGTCCGAAGGACATGACCTGGAACTCAAAATGACCGTAATGCGTCCTGAATGCCGTCTTCGGGATATCCTCCTCTCGGACACGGACCTGATGATAACCGGACCGTAGATCAATCTTTGAAAAGAACTGGGCCTCTCGCAACTGGTCAAATAAATCATCGATCCTCGAAAGTGGGCACCTATTCTTAATCGTGACCTTGTTGAGCTTGCGGTAATCCACGCAGAGCCTCATTGAGCCATCCTTCTTCTTCACGAAGAGTACCGGCACTCCCCACGGTGAATTGCTTGGACGGATGAAGCCTAGTTCCCGCAACTTGTTCAACTGCTTCTGCAGCTCTCGCAACTCCAATGGTGCCATACGGTATGGGGCCTTTGAGATAGGCGCAGTACCGGGCACGAGGTCAATCTAAAACTCGGTATGCCGACGAGGTGGCAACCCTGGAATCTCCTGAAACACATCCGGGAAATCACAAACTACCGGCAGCTGGTCGATGCACAAGGCAACCGGTTCCTCTATGGCACACGACATCAAAGATAACAACTGCTCTCCTCTGGGCTCGGCAACGAACTGAAACTGCAGCATGCCGGGTATAAGGAAAGTGACTGTCCTTGCGAAGCAGTCCAATACAGCGTGATACTCGGCCAGCCAATCCATGCCCATGATAACATCAAACTCGGTCATCCGTAAAATAAACAAATCGGCAGGCAAAAAAGTCTCTCCCACCAAGACGGGGCAAGATGAACAGATCAAACTCAATACTGCGGTCTTCCCTAAGGGTGTCGACACTGACAAACCCTCGCGCATGGATTTTAACGGCAAACCAGTTGATCGGCAGAAATCATCGGATACAAATGAATGCGATGCGCCAGAATCAAACAAAACATGAGCTATGCATGCAGAGACAATGAGTGTACCATCAATGACTCCTCCAGGTGCCTGAGGATCTTGCTGGGCTGCATAGAACCTGCCCTGAGTCTGCTGGGGATGTGTCTGTCCCCTCTGCGGTCGTCTCTGCTGCTGCTGCTGCGGCCTATGCTGCTGTCTCTGCTGCTGTGGCTGCTGCTGCCTCTGCTGCTGTGGCTGCTGCTGTGGGTGGGGACACTCATGTCTACGATGCCCTGTCCCTCCACATCCGTAACAAACACCTGCAAACTGTCTCTGGGACGGTGCTGGAGGTGCTGCTGGTGCTACTGGCGGTCGAACGGATGGACGAATCGGGTGCCTCTGATGTGCCCGAGTCTACTGCTGCTGGAAGCTGCTAGAAGGAGCCTTCTTCTTCCCCTTCCGATCTCCGCTTTGGTCACGGATCCGCTGCCTCATATATCTGGGCCCGCTCTACCACCTCCTCGAACGTAGGAAGCTTGTGTCCCGTGACACGGCCACGAAGGCTAAGGCGTAGTCCAGTCTCGAATCGACGGGCCTTCTGTACCTCATCATCCACAAGATACGTCGCAAATCTGGATAGCTCAACGAATCGAGCCTCGTACTGCGACACTAACATATCTCCCTGGACCAGTGTCTCGAACTCTAGAGCACGCTGTTGGTGGACATGCTCAGGGAAGAACTTCCGGTCAAATCGGTCTACAAAGTCCTCTCATGTCCACTTGAAATCAGGCCCGGCGGCTCAGGTAATCGATGCCCACCAATGCTTGGCCTCTCCCTAAAGAAGGAAAACGGCAAGAGGAACTCGCTCCTCGGTCGAGCATCGCATCGTGGTAAAGATCTTCGTTACCTCCGATTTCCATCTCTCTACTGCCACCGGGTCTGGCTCGCCCAAGAACCGTGGGGGATCAATCCGCCTGAAATCCATCAGTAAGGAACGAGCATGATCCTGCTCCGATGGGGCAACTACGTCGGATGACCTCCTCTCCTGACGCTCTACCATGGAGGTCATAATGCTTATCATCTCCTGAAACTGACCAGCAGTCATAGCTGGAGCTGGAGCTGGGGCTGAGGCTGTCCGGGATGTACCCGCACTAGTCGACGGCCTACCAGTGGCTCTCTTGGGTGCCATATCCTACAGAAAAGGACAGGTACCACTTAGCATAGATACTCTCGAATGCACACACGTTAGGGAACCATATTCAGAAGTTTTTAAGCTCAAAATAAGGAATCCTATTATAACTATGTTGTAAAAGGATCCTAGTGTGGGTCGTTAAGTGCATGAGATTGGGATCCTAATCATCCTAAGTTTGCAACAATCATTCAGTTAAGGGGTAGTTAATTTAAGGCCATTCGTAGATATGTGATGTCATTCGCAGGTATTCTAAAGTTATGCTCTGATACCAACTTCTATCACGCCCCAAACTTAGGGACCGGGCTCACTAAATTCCCGATCGCCGACCTTGGTGCCAACAGCCTCCGTAGTATCCCATTCTTGGCTCCTAGCTCTCATATGCCAGGTTCCGATCCTGAGATCCTACCAGGAGGATTTTCAGGGTAAAGTTATTTTTATAAAGGAGCATAATCAAAACCATAAAACATCATCAAATATCCATTATAAAGTTTGTTGAGTACAGTGTTGGAAAGGGAAATACAAAATGTAGCAAAAGCCTAACATATCAGGTACATGCACCGCGCTCAACGCTGCTGATGTGCCCTAGTACCTGCAGTGTAAACAAACGCGCATGAGCTTCCTAAGAAGCTCAGTAGAGTGCGTGTGTGCGCTTGTGATGCATATAACAAGTATGCAGATATCAGAGTAAGCGGAAGTAGTAGAGTGCTAAGTTACCAAGTTCATGAATGCTATCAGCCATCCTAAGGCTATGCGATGCAAGGGCCTAAATGGCCGAGTGTGACATGCTAGAGATGCAATGCAACCACGTCAATCCTCAACTAATCCACATATCAAAATAGTTCTCATCTGGGACATCACCGGGGTCTAGTATACTCTAATATTGGCCGCCGCACATCGCGCGCGTAACCAAGCGAGTAGAAAAGACCTCACTATCCGCCTCGTAAGTGGTATGCCAATGCCCACCCGGCTCGCCGATAGCGGACCCATTCCATGAGCTAGTCAGACTCGACCTAGCTTATAGCCCACTGCACCCGGGCGGATAAGGTCACACCCCTTTCCAACCGACCTCGACACAGTGGGAGATGCGGCCTACTGGTATTTGGCACACGGGCGCTCATGTTATCCACTCGGTCTCGACGTTGGAGCATCCGACTGGTACCACAGGGTTTAGGGACTTTCACCCAAGGACATCCATAGCGCCCACGTACTAGAACAAGTTTCCGGTGTCCAATACTGCCAACCACGATGTGACTATGATGGCCACCACCCCGATGCTGCTAGGGTACGAAAGCAATCGTGACATACATAATACGAAATGCATGAGTCATACAATCCAAGTCATGCACCAAACTTACGCATACTACGCAATCATGTGGGGCGACCCTATCTCACACCGGTCCCCTAAGTATAACAAGCCAACTAGCATATGCTATCGTTAATCATGATCCATAACAGGTATACAAATGATGCGTATGGGCATATGAATGAGCATGGTATTCATTATACTAAGCATGTTATCAGTGTGACATATCAAGCTAATCATACTAGCATGTTACCAAACGTATGATGTAACATTGGCCTTAAAGGCCCAATATATACGGAGAGTGGGACCCGGACTGTGGGTCCCATTGGAAATGTAAAGGACTTCATGGCATAGCCCACTTGAGACCACATCGGGCCCATACTTGGGCCTCCACATACAAAGTAGGCCGACAAAATAGGTGTACGGCATGGATAAAAACATATGTATCGAAGGAAGGACCATGGTGGGCCCCGCCCACTGGTCGGATAGCAAATTTACCCAGCTGGTTCCAACAAGTTTGAATCAAGCAGATATTTGTGTTTTCTCCTTCATCCATATCCATGTGATCTTATGAACAGGTTGGATGACAAATGAACATTACTGTAGACCCTGGAAAGGTTTCAACGGTAGAGATCTTTATTCCCACAGTTGTCCCGTGGCATGGTCCACTTGACATTTGGATATGCTTAAATTTTGGGCTCAGCCACTAAAATGAGCTGGAAAAACATAAGGACTGAATAGATAAGGCACATACATTCTAGGTGGGCCCAACGAGTGGGGCCCATTGTCAAGCCCAAAGAGGCTACGCTGCTGGGCAGCAGCGTCCCCTGGACGCTGTCTGTCCAGCGCCCACGTTCTTTTTTTTGTACTTTTTTTTCTCTTTTGCTCTCAACAAGTGGGGCCCACAGAAGTTTTCGATCAAGCTGATATTTTTGTTTTCCCTTCTTCCATGCATGTGTGAACTTATGAACAGGTTGGATCTCAAATAAACATCATGGTGGGCCATAGGAAGGTTTCAACGGTGGGGTCATTGTCCCCACTGTTTTCTGTGGTGAGGCCCCCTTGAGATTTGGATCTGTCTCATCCTTGAGATCATGCCCTAAAATGATCTCCCCAAATGGATGGACGGTGTGGATACAGCACATGCATCATGGTGGGACCCACGAGTGGGCCACCAGCTGGCCTCACGAGCCAGCGTCCATGGACGCTGGTATGCCCAGCGTCAGAGACGCCTCTGCTTTTTGTTTCCTTTCTTTTTTTTGAGTGGTTTTGATCGAGTGGGGCCCACATAAGGGTGATCTACTCCGTTCATTAGGTTCCTTGGCTCGGGTACCTGATTCAGTCTAGAAACATTAAGGTGGGCCAAAGATGGTCCAACAGTAGGCACCATCCTCTTCACTGTTTCCTCTTGTGCGGTCCGGTTAAGATTTGGATCGGCTTCATATTCGGGCTCTGGCCCTATTAGGATATGAGAAAACAGATGGACGGTGTGGATTTAACACAAACATCAAGGTGGGTCCCACGAGTGGGGACCCCATTAACGGCGTCCAAGTTACGCTGGATGTTCCAACGTCTCTGACGCTGTGAACGTCCAGCGTCTGACGTTTTTTCTTCTTCTTTATTTATTTCAAGTAGGGCCCACATGGGTATGATCCACGCCCTTCATCAGGTTCCTAAGCTCATGAGGAACCCGTAGAGTCCAATATCGGACAGGTAAAAATGTTCGCAAACATCACGATGTGTCACGCCCCAAATTCGATTCTTGACGTCCATTTGCCATAACCCGAATTCAGAGGTGGCAGCCTCCGTAGTACCCCGATCTCGGATCCTAACCTCACACGCCAGGTTCCGATCCTGGGATACCACAAGGAGGATTTTAGGGTCTGATTTTTTTTTTGAAACATGAGCATCACCATATGAGTACCAACAAAGACAAACACAATATTTCCACTAAATCATTTCGTTTACATACAGTACTGAAAAGTAAATACACAATGCGTAAATATAAAAACTGTGCACAATCCGGCACCTCCTGCTACTGGACTCCCAACTCCAACTCAACGTTGCTGATACACTCTGGTATAACTTGCAGCGTAACAAACGCGCATAAGCTTCGAACGAAGCTTTGTGAGTGCGTGTGTGCGTGCACAATGCGTATGACAAGCATGATAAATATCAGAGTAAGCAGTAAAGCATGATAAGAACTTTAAACCAAGACTTCGCCTAATTAGGCTACACGATCATGTGATATGAATAACCAGTCTACCACGGCTATGCAAGCATGCATTACATATAACTAGCCTACCATGGCTATGCAAGCGTGCAATACAGGTAACCAGCCTACAAAGGCCATATACTCATACTATGCAATGGCCTATAGGGCCTAATGTCACATACAATGATCCAATGCATGTATGCAAATTACCACCTCTCAGTACAGTGGTCCAGATACGAACAGTCATAACGCGATCACCTAAGCAATGCAGGACTCGGAACTGGTAGCTAGCCCAGTGTGGTAACTCGCCCAGGCTTTCAGCCCCGCCCACATCACACCCGCCCACGTCAGGACCGTCCAACACCATACAGTGATACAAATACCATCTCTGAAACGGAACATCACCGGGGTCTCACAGACCTCACTACTCACCAATAGAATGTCAAAGCCTATCTGGTGCAATAGCAGATCTACTCACTGCTGGTCAAACTCAACCCACTTTGCCAACACTCTTCCTGTAGGTTAGGTCAGACCTCCTTCCAAACTGACCACGTGCAGTGGAAAACACCGCCGTTTGGTATTCGGCATACTGGTGTATGATTAAACCACCCGGTCCTTGAATGGAGCACCCACCTTGGTACCAACGGGATCAAGGACTTTCACCCAGGGACATCTTTGGCATCTAGTTTAAAGATCACATATTTTCGGTGTTCTGCAAACCACGATGGAGCTGCGGTTGCAATGTAGTAACCATGCTATATGCGGCACAAGCAGAAGGTGCGAAATGCAACCATGCATACAAACGTGGGACGACATGCTCGTGCAAGTCTCCAAAGAGCACCATAAAAGTTAGGGTCTCAAATACAATGTCACCGTCAACTGGTAATGAACTGCACAAAAATCGCGGCCGATATGGCCAGTTGATACAAGACAATCAAATGAGCCAAGCATACAGTATGAGTGTCAATAAGTAGTCAATCTACCATGATGGCAATAAAGCAATCTAGTCCAACCTATTAGAAATATGATTAAGATGAGGGGACACATATGAATGATCGAGTCATAGTGCGAGATGTCGCTAGCCAGGGAATCTCGCACCAAGGGCTACAAGGTATGCTAAGCTATTCCTACCATACAGTGTAAGTCAGGATGATAGACTCTTGTCCTCGAATAGTCCCATACCTATTGGAGAGGTTTGCGATAGAGAGCACGTGAATTACATTTGCGCGACTACATCTCGAATGCTTTATGAATGCGTTTATGCCCTAGTGGTCCCGAACTAACAATGGTGATTCGGGATGCATACTCATTACACATGCATGGTGGTCGTCGAAGCATATAGTATAAAGATCACATATGAGTATTCCAACAACACTACGTGTGGCAACAGACATACTAAAAATAGCATAAAAAGATAATTCACTTATAATACAAGCAAACATAAAGAGATAAGACTCTAAATGGATGGTATACAACAACACAGATGGTCCAACAACTGAACGGTGTGGATTAAGCTTCAACATTCAGATAACCCAAACGGAAAGAAAATGATTGAATACACTACCGACACGTCAAAGGTAGAACCTACTTGAGCGACAAGAGTAGAATACCTAAAATCATGCCGAGACCCATAATCCTGTAGTACAGTTGAGATAAACACAATAATGGTCCGTAAAAAGAATGTTATAGAACGGGTTGCAAGATAGACAGGTCATGACAGAGAATCATACATGGTAGGGTAATCTGAGATAGATGGTCAATACGATGAGGTCCAAAAAGGGACGACAGGTCTAACCTCATACTACAAGATAGGCTCCATATAATGGATGGCCTAGATGACATACGAACGTCGAGGATGAGCCCCACACTCGTCCTAAAGGTAAATGGACGGTGTGGATGGGATATACACGATATGGTGGCCTTTAATAGTTGGGTACAAGGGTAGGAGGGGTGAGTCATATGAGTATGCAAGCTGAGTTACCAAGATCAATCAATATGGTGAGTCAATAAGGCAGGTTGACAAGGCGGGTCAACATGGTGAGTTAACAAGGTGAATTGACAAGACGGTTCAACAGGGTGAGTTTAAGAAAGTAGCCCTGTGACTTGGATCGAGCAAACTCTAAGGATGACCTTTTAATAAGGGTTTACACAACTAATCATCAAGGTGGATCCACGGGATGGACAATGCGGTCATTCGAACACGCACACTAAGGTGGTCCCAAGGCCATCCTGTGCATAACATGCTAGGGTCCATTCATTTGGATGGTTCAGATCAAGCACAAAATTAAGGCGGTCCTAATCGATGGGCAACATACATATCACACCATAGTGGCCAATGGCTGACGTGGATAGAACACATGCATAGCAAGGTAGACCCGTGGTTGGGTATAACCGTACAAAGGAGTGGGGGGAGCCACATACATCAATGGGCCCCAACAGTTTGGGATCAACCCGATATTTGTGCTTTCCCACTAATCAAGTGAGATGGCAACCAAACACCATGGTGGGGCCCGCACACCACACGTGCGGAACCCTACCCATGGTTGAGTGACTTAAGAACAGGAAGAATGGCAAATAAACATAACAAATGGGTCCTGTAAGGTTTCCAATGGTAGGCGTTCAACCACCCTTATTTTCTACGTGTGGCCCACCCAAAACTGGGCCCACACACCTGCCAAGAAGAACGACAAGGTATACCCAATATTCATCAAGGTGGGACCCAAAGTTGGGCCCCATCACCTTTGGGTGGATGGAAAAATAAACATTATAATGGCTCCAAGGAAGGTTTCAAAGGTGGGCATCAATGACCACTATTTCCTACAATGTGGTCCACCTGAGGTTTGTATTTACCTCATTATGAGGGCCCTCGGCCCTAAAATAATATGGAAAAATAGATGGTCGGCATAGATAAAACAGATGCATCGTGGTGGAACCCCCAGGGTAGGCCACCTGCTGGGCAGCGTGCCAAAGCACGCTGCTTCGAGCGTGGCACCCAGACGGGCCCTAAGAATTTTGAATCAAACTGATATTTTGTTTTCTCCTTCATCCATATCCAGGTGATCTTATGAACACGTTGGATGACAAATAAACATCACTGTGGAGCTTGGGAAGGTTTCAACGGTAGAGATCATTATTTCCAGTGTTGCCCCGTGGCATGGTCCACTTGCCATTTGGATATGCTTAAATTTTGGGCTCAGCCACTAAAATGAGCTGGAAAAACATATGGGCGTAATAGATAAGGCACATACATTTTAGGTGGGTCCCACGAGTGGGCCACCTGCTGGGCAGCCCAACCAGCCCAGCCAGCCCAGCCAGCGCCCCTTCTCTTTTGGATGACAAATAAACATCACTGGAGTGGGCCCACAGAAGCTTTCAATCAAGCTGATACTTTTCTTTCCCTCCTTTCACATGCACGTGTGAACTCATGAACAGGTTAGATCTCAAATAATCATCATGGTGGGCCGTAGGAAGGTCTCAACTGTCTGTCACTGTCCCCACTGTTTGCTTACAAGTGGGGTCCACTTGAGATTTGCATCTGTCTCATTCTTCATATCATGCCCTAAAATGATCTCCCCAAATGGATGGACGGTATGGATATAGCACACACATCATGGTGGGACCCACTGAAGTTGGTGATGTCACGTCAGCAGGGAGATAGCTACTTGACGTGAAATCCAGCGTCCGCTGGTTGCTGACGCTGGGAGCATTCTCCTTTCTTTTTCTTTTTTTGTTTTCTTTTGGTGTTGATCGAGTGGGGCCCACATAAGGATGATCCACTCCATTCATCAGGTTCCCCAACTCGTGGGGGACCCTATGAGCCCAATATTGGGTAGGTGAATTAGTCTATAAACATCAAAGTGGTCCGAGGAAGTTTCGACAGTGGACATCGTTTAACCCACTGTTTCATGTGATGCGGTCCGCCTAAGATTTGGATCTGGTTCATATTTGGGCCCTGGCCCTAAAATGAGTTGGGAAAATAAATGGACGGTGTGGATTCATCACACACATCAAGGTGGGTCCCACGAGTGGGGACCCATTCAAACCATCTAGGTGACGCTGGACTGTTCCAGCGTTCTGACGCTGTGCGTCCCCAACCATTTTGTTTTTGTTTTTGTTTTTCTTTTCTCTAGGTTTATATCAAGTGGGGCCCAATTAGGGAAGATCCACTCCGTTCATCAGGTTCCCCAACTCATGGGGAGCCCATAGAGTCCAATATTGGACTAGTGATTCAGTCTACAAACATCACGGTGGTCCACGAAAGTTTCGACAGTGGGCATCCTTGCCTCCACTGTTTTCTATGGTGTGGTCCACCCGAGATCTGGATCTACTTCATTTCTGGTGTCCAGCCCTAAGATGGGCTGGAGAAACAGATGGACGGCGTGGATCGAATACATGAATCAAGGTGGGACCCACGAGTGGGCAGCAGCGTCCTCTGGACGCTGTCTGTCCAGCAGCCATCTCCTTCTTCCCTTTTTTTCTTATTATTATTAGTATTATTATTATTATTACAGGTATGTGGGGCCCATTCATGGATGATCCAACCCATCCATCTCATTGCCCATCACAAGGTGGGCCCAAGGAAAGAAAATGAAAGGTAAACGAGAAAAAGGGGGGAAGTTTGCACTCATAATCGGGGTTGGACGGTTGGATTGCCGATCGGACGGTCCGGATGATGATCGGGGTCCTCCAAGCTTGATCTCCTCCTTTAATCTCTCTAACTCGCTCTTTCTCTCTCTTGATCTCCCTCTAAATCTCTTTACTTCTAACTCTTCTTCTCTTGCTCTCTCTCTCTCTCTCTCTCAAATCTTGGAATTGTAATGGACGAGTGGTGCTTGGGAAATGGGGGGGGGGGGGGGGGGGGGGGGGTTTAGAAATGTAGTGATGATGGCTAGCATGAGAGAGGGGTACATGAGGTAATGATGATGATGATGGGAGAGGGCATTGGAGGTATGGGTTGTGTTGACTTTGGAGGTGAGAGAATGATGGGGTGGGTATGGTGATTGATTTGATTGATTTGACATATTCTTGGGATTTGTGTAAGTGGGGCCCATGCCACACGCTCGTTGCGCGGCCCACCTCGGATTGCGCAAAAGTACGCATCTTTCACACCGGGTATCGCAATGGGGCGTGCCATGGGGTGTTGGAATAGCAGCGCCTACGCGGTCGCCGGGGTACAAATCTTAGGTCGATGCGGTACTAAAATAGGGTCGTGATCAAGGCTCGCTAATTTGGTCCATCTAGGACGTACCGGTACCGAAAACTAAATGTACGGAGGGCAATTCAGGGTACGGGTCTTACAACTCTCCCCTCCTTATAAAAATTTCGTCCTCGAAATTCACAACCAGACCAAGTCAAAGCAAACCACACATATATATAGATAGAAGCTAAAAAGTATATAAAAAATCAATGAAAGTTTGCAAACATCGCTAAGTCCACATAGCATGTGTACACCTCTTGATGGTGTCAATCTTCTCTGGTGTCTATCGTAAAATGTCGGGGTCGAGGGAACAACACTCTAGTACTGCTGCTGATGGGATGGGCAATCCCTAATTCGGTGTCCAACTCGCCACACTTGAAACAAGTGCCCTTGAATGGCCTTTGGAGGTCTGGTGCTCCTTGTGTCATAGGCGGCTTCTGCGGATGAACCTTCCTTTGACGCCTAGTTCTTTGAGGACCTACGATCGGAGGGATTGGTGCAATCGGTGCTCTGGGCCATGGTTGTTGCTTTGGTGCCCTTGGTCGCTGAGGGCATTCCTTTCTTCGATGGCCGGCTTCACCGCACTCGAAACAGTGATCTGAGATCCGTGATGGGGTCTTCTCTGAAAACTGTGTCGTTTGGGAACTGCTAGGGGAGAACTTCATCTTCTTGTTATCCCTTAGGGGTGCTTTCTGTTGCTCGAACAAAGCGGTCATCAACCGGAGCATCCCCTTAAATTGCTCTGCGCTTACTAGGGTGACAGGTGCTAACTCTGGCTGGGACGTACAAGCCTCAACTTCAGCTACTGGTGTCGTGTCCATCTTTAAAAAAAGAAGGGACAAGAAACCCTTAACCTCAGAAAACTGCAAACATACTACGATTAAAGAACTATACCATTGGGAATTCTAGTGATTCTAAGTTCACAAATATCAACAAGTGAGGGGTGATCTAATCTTAAAACGCTAAGTAGAAACATTGTGCTGTTCACAAGTAGCTCCCACGTCATGCTCTGATACCAACACTTGTCACGCCCCAAATTCGGTTCTCGACGTCCATTTGTCATAACCCGAATTCAGAGGTGGCAGCCTCCGTAGTACCCCGATCTCGGATCCTAACCTCACACGCCAGGTTCCAATCCTGGGATACCACAAGAAGGATTTTAGGGTCTGATTTTTTTTTTGAAACATGAGCATCACCATATGAGTACCAACAAAGACAAACACAATATTTCCACTAAATCATTTCGTTTACATACAGTACTGAAAAGTAAATACACAATGCGTAAATATAAAAACTGTGCACAATCCGGCACCTCCTGCTACTGGACTCCCAACTCCAACTCAACGTTGCTGATACACTCTGGTATAACTTGCAGCGTAACAAACGCGCATAAGCTTCGAACGAAGCTTTGTGAGTGCGTGTGTGCGTGCACAATGCGTATGACAAGCATGATAAATATCAGAGTAAGCAGTAAAGCATGATAAGAACTTTAAACCAAGACTTCGCCTAATTAGGCTACACGATCATGTGATATGAATAACCAGTCTACCACGGCTATGCAAGCATGCATTACATATAACTAGCCTACCATGGCTATGCAAGCGTGCAATACAGGTAACCAGCCTACAAAGGCCATATACTCATACTATGCAATGGCCTATAGGGCCTAATGTCACATACAATGATCCAATGCATGTATGCAAATCACCACCTCTCAGTACAGTGGTCCAGATACGAACAGTCATAACGCGATCACCTAAGCAATGCGGGACTCGGAACTGGTAGCTCGCCCAGTGTGGTAACTCGCCCAGGCTTGCAGCCCTGCCCACATCACACCCACCCACGTCAGGACCGTCCAACACCATACAGTGATACAAATACCATCTCTGAAACGGAACATCGCCGGGGTCTCACAGACCTCACTACTCACCAATAGAATGCCAAAGCCTATCTGGTGCAATAGCGGACCTACTCACAGCTAGTCAAACTCAACCCACTTTGCCAACACTCTTCCGGCAGGTTAGGTCAGACCTCCTTCCAAACTGACCACGTGCAGTGGAAAACACCGTCGTTTGGTATTCAGCATACTGGTGTATGATTAAACCACCCGGTCCTTAAATGGAGCACCCACCTTGGTACCAACGGGATCAGGGACATTCACCCAGGGACATCTTTGGCATCCAGTTTAAAGATCACATATTTTCGGTGTTCTGCAAACCACGATGGAGCTGTGGTTGTAACGTAGTAACCATGCTATATGCGGCACAAGCAGACGGTGCGAAATGCAACCATGCATACAAACGTGGGACGACATGCCCGTGCAAGTCTCCAAAGAGCACCATAAAACTATAGGGTCTCAAATACAATGTCACCGTCAACTGGTAATGAACTGCACGACAATCGCGGTCGATATGGCCGGTTGATATAAGACAATCAGATTAGCCAAGCATTCATGATGCATGAGCCAAGCATACAGTATGAGTGCCAATAAGTAGTCAATCTACCATGATGGCAATAAAGCAATCTAGTCCAACCTATTTGAAATATGATTAAGATGAGGGGACACATATGAATGATCGAGTCATAGTGCGGGATGTCGCTAGCCAGGGAATCTCGCACCAAGGGCTACAAGGTATGCTAAGCTATTCCTACCATACAGTGTAAGTCAGGATGATAGACTCCTGTCCTCGAATAGTCCCATACCTATTGGAGAGGTTTGCGATAGAGAGCACGTGAATTACATTTGCGCGACTACATCTCAAATGCTTTATGAATGCGTTTATGCCCTAGTGGTCCCGAACTAACAATGGTGATTCGGGATGCATACTCATTACACATGCATGGTGGTCGTCGAAGCATATAGTATAAAGATCACATATGAGTATTCCAACAACACTACGTGTGGCAACAGACATACTAAAAATAGCATAAAAAGATAATTCACTTATAATACAAGCAAACATAAAGAGATAAGACTCTAAATGAATGGTATACAACAACACAGATGGTCCAACAACTGAACGGTGTGGATTAACCTTCAACATTCAGATAACCCAAATGGAAAGAAAATGATTGAATACACTACCGACACGTCAAAGGTAGAACCTACTTGAGCGGCAAGAGTAGAATACCTAAAATCATGCCAAGACCCATAATCCTGTAGTACAGTTGAGATAAACACAATAATGGTCCGTAAAAGGAATGTCACAGAACGGGTTGCAAGATAGACAGGTCATGACAGAGAATCATACATGGTAGGGTAATCTGAGATAGATGGTCAATACGATGAGGACCAAAAAGGGACGACAGGTCTAACCTCATACTACAAGATAGGCTCCATATAATGGATGGCCTAGATGACATACGAACGTTGAGGATGAGCCCCACACTCGTCCTAAAGGTAAACGGACGGTGTGGATGGGATATACACGATATGGTGGCCTTTAATAGTTGGGTACAAGGGTAGGAGGGGTGAGTCATATGAGTATGCAAGCTGAGTTACCAAGATCAATCAATATGGTGAGTCAATAAGGCAGGTTGACAAGGCGGGTCAACATGGTGAGTTAACAAGGTGAATTGACAAGACGGTTTAACAGGGTGAGTTTAAGAAAGTAGCCCTGTGACTTGGATCGAGCAAACTCTAAGGATGATCTTTCAATAAGGGTTTACACAACTAATCATCAAGGTGGATCCATGGGATGGACAATGCGGTCATTCGAACACGCACACTAAGGTGGTCCCAAGGCCATCCTGTGCATAACATGCTAGGGTCCATTCATTTGGATGGTTCAGATCAAGCACAAAATTAAGGCGGTCCTAATCGATGGGCAACATACATATCACACCATAGTGGCCAATGGCTGACGTGGATAGAACACATGCATAGCAAGGTAGACCCGTGGTTGGGTATAACCGTACAAAGGAGTAGGGGGAGCCACATACATCAATGGGCCCCAACAGTTTGGGATCAACCCGATATTTGTGCTTTCCCACTAATCAAGTGAGATGGCAACCAAACACCATGGTGGGACCCTCACACCACACGTGCGGAACCCTACCCATGGTTGAGTGACTTAAGAACAGGAAGAATGGCAAATAAACATAACAGATGGGTCCTGTAAGGTTTCCAATGGTAGGCGTTCAACCACCCTTATTTTCTACGTGTGGCCCACCCAAAACTGGGCCCACACACCTGCCAAGAAGAACGACAAGGTATACCCAATATTCATCAAGGTGGGACCCAAAGTTGGGCCCCATCACCTTTGGTTGGATGGAAAAATAAACATTATAATGGCCCCAAGGAAGGTTTCAAAGGTGGGCATCAATGACCACTATTTCCTACAATGTGGTCCACCTGAGGTTTGTATTTACCTCATTATGAGGGCCCTCGGCCCTAAAATAATATGGAAAAATAGATGGTCGGCATAGATAAAACAGATGCATCGTGGTGGAACCCCCAGGGTAGGCCACCTGCTGGACAGCGTGCCAAAGCACGCTGCTTGGAGCGTGGCACCCAGACGGGCCCTAAGAATTTTGAATCAAACTGATATTTTGTTTTCTCCTTCATCCATATCCAGGTGATCTTATGAACACGTTGGATGACAAATAAACATCACTGTGGAGCTTGGGGAAGGTTTCAACGGTAGAGATCATTATTTCCATTGTTGCCCCGTGGCATGGTCCACTTGCCATTTGGATATGCTTAAATTTTGGGCTCAGCCACTAAAATGAGCTGGAAAAACATATGGGCGTAATAGATAAGGCACATACATTTTAGGTGGGTCCCACGAGTGGGCCACCTGCTGGGCAGCCCAACCAGCCCAGCCAGCGCCCCTTCTCTTTTGGATGACAAATAAACATCATTGGAGTGGGCCCACAGAAGCTTTCAATCAAGTTGATACTTTTCTTTCCCTCCTTTCACATGCACGTGTGAACTCATGAACAGGTTAGATCTCAAATAATCATCATGGTGGGCCGTAGGAAGGTCTCAACTGTCTGTCACTGTCCCCACTGTTTGCTTACAAGTGGGGTCCACTTGAGATTTGCATCTGTCTCATTCTTAATATCATGCCCTAAAATGATCTCCCCAAATGGATGGACGGTATGGATATAGCACACACATCATGGTGGGACCCACTGAAGTTGGTGACGTCACGTCAGCAGGGAGATAGCTACTTGACGTGAAATCCAGCGTCCGCTGGTTGCTGACGCTGGGAGCATTCTCCTTTCTTTTCTTTTCTTTTTCTTTTTTTGTTTTCTTTTGGTGTTGATCGAGTGGGGCCCACATAAGGATGATCCACTCCATTCATCAGGTTCCCCAACTCGTGGGGGACCCTATGAGCCCAATATTGGGTAGGTGAATTGGTCTATAAACATCAAAGTGGTCCGAGGAAGTTTCGACAGTGGACATCGTTTACCCCACTGTTTCATGTGATGCGGTCCGCCTAAGATTTGGATCTGGTTCATATTTGGGCCCTGGCCCTAAAATGAGTTGGGAAAATAAATGGACGGTGTGGATTCATCACACACTTCAAGGTGGGTCCCACGAGTGGGGACCCATTCAAACCATCCAGGTGACGGTGGACTGTTCCAGTCTTCTGACGCTGTGCGTCCCCAACCATTTTTTTTTGTTTTTGTTTTTCTTTTCTCTAGGTTTATATCAAGTGGGGCCCAATTAGGGAAGATCCACTCCGTTCATCAGGTTCCCCAACTCATGGGGAGCCCATAGAGTCCAATATTGGACTAGTGATTCAGTCTACAAACATCACGGTGGTCCACGAAAGTTTCGACAGTGGGCATCCTTGCCTCCACTGTTTTCTATGGTGTGGTCCACCCGAGATCTGGATCTACTTCATTTCTGGTGTCCAGCCCTAAGATGGGCTGGAGAAACAGATGGACGGCGTGGATCGAATACATGAATCAAGGTGGGACCCACGAGTGGGCAGCAGCGTCCTCTGGACGCTGTCTGTCCAGCAGCCATCTCCTTCTTCCCTTTTTTTTCTTATTATTATTAGTATTATTATTATTATTACAGGTATGTGGGGCCCATTCATGGATGATCCAACCCATCCATCTCATTGCCCATCACAAGGTGGGCCCAAGGAAAGAAAATGAAAGGTAAACGAGAAAAAGGGGGGAAGTTTGCACTCATAATCGGGGTTGGACGGTTGGATTGCCGATCGGACGGTCCGGATGATGATCGGGGTCCTCCAAGCTTGATCTCCTCCTTTAATCTCTCTAACTCGCTCTTTCTCTCTCTTGATCTCCCTCTAAATCTCTTTACTTCTAACTCTTCTTCTCTTGCTCTCTCTCTCTCTCTCAAATCTTGGAATTGTAATGGACGAGTGGTGCTTGGGAAATGGGGGGGGGGGGGGGGGGGGGGGGGGGGGGTGGGGGGGTTTAGAAATGTAGTGATGATGGCTAGCATGAGAGAGGGGTACATGAGGTAATGATGATGATGATGGGAGAGGGCATTGGAGGTATGGGTTGTGTTGACTTTGGAGGTGAGAGAATGATGGGGTGGGTATGGTGATTGATTTGATTGATTTGACATATTCTTGGGATTTGTGTAAGTGGGGCCCACGCCACACGCGCGTTGTGCGGCCCACCTCGAGTTGCACAAAAGTACGCATCTTTCACATCGGGTATCGCAATGGGGCGTGCCGTGCGGCGTTGGAATCGCAGCGCCTACGCGGTCGTCAGGGTACAAGTCTTAGGTTGATGCGCTTAAGTACCTTCTCTCTAAGAAGGATTCTAAACCACGGTTGTTAAGATGGATCATTCTACTCCAGGAATTTGACATAGAGATACGTGATAAGAAAGGAGTAGAAAATGTAGTGGCTGACCATCTCTCTCGACTTGTTCTCACTGATTCCCCTGAAACGACCGCGATCAATGACATGTTCCCTGATGAACAACTCTTTAAAGTCTCTTAATTGCCATGGTATGTGGACATTGCTAACTATCTTGCTACAGGTACGATTCCTACACATTGGAAAAAGCAAGATAAGGATAAATTCTTCACTGAGGTGCGAAAATTCCTATAGGACGACCCATACTTATTCAAGTATTGTCCCGATCAAATCACAAGGAGATGTGTGCCAGATGATGAACAACAAAGTATCATCTCCTTTTGTCACTCTCAAGCATGTGGTGGCCATTTTTCGGCTAAGAAGACCACAGCCAAAATTCTGCAATGTGGGTTTTATTGGCCCACTATGTTCAAGGACACACATGAGTTTTGCAAAACATGTGTGCCCTGTCAGAAATTGGGAGGAATCTCTTGTAGAAATATGATGCCACTCAACCCCATCTTAATAATTGAAATTTTCGATTGTTAGGGCATCAATTTCATGGGTCCATTCCCATCTTCTTTTGGAAACGTATATATCTTGCTCGCAGTTGATTATGTGTCCAAATGGGTTGAGGCGATTCCATGCCAGAATAATGACCATAAAACAGTCATTTGGTTCTTAAAAGAGAATATTCTGACCATAAAACAGTCATTCGATTCTTAAAAGAGAATATTCTTTCCCAGTTTGGAACACCTCGAGTCATCATAAGTGATGGAGGGTCTCACTTTTGTAATCGGCCATTAGAAACCTTAATGAAGAAATACGGCGTAACACACAAAGTGAGCACTCCCTATCACCCACAAACTAGTGGACAAGCTGAGATATCCAATAGGGAGATTAAACATATTTTAGAGAAAACGGTGAACCCCGATCGCAAGGATTGGTCACTTCGACTTACCGATGCGCTTTGGGCTTACCGTACCGCTTTCAAGACACCTATTGGAATGTCTCCTTATAGACTTGTCTATGGGAAGGCTTGTCACTTGCCTGTGGAGTTGGAACATAGGGCGTATTGGGCAATAAAGAAGATGAATTTTGATTATGACAAGATGAGCTCGTTGCGCAAACTTTAATTAAATGAATTTGCAGAAATCCGGAACGAAGCATATGAGAATGCGAGAATTTACAAGGACAAGACGAAGATATTCCATGATAAGAACATTCTTCGTAAGACATTCACGATCAATAAAAAAATCCTTCTGTACAATTCTCGCCTACATTTATTTTCGAAAAAATTGAGATCTCGATGGACCGGTCCCTATATTATGCAAACTGTCTACCCATATGGGACCGTCGAGTTGTTAAATCCAAGGAACGATAACATCTTTAAGGCGAATGGTTAGCGATTAAAGCAGTTCTTTGAGAAGTTTCCTTCAGAAGGTACGTCCATACCTCTGACTGATCCTATGTATCAGGATGATTGATCTCCTCGTCTGATGGAGGTATAGAGTAGTTAGGATTAGGAGTTGGTTGCTTTTGTTTATTTTTCATAGGTTTGTTAGCAGGAGGAAGAATTCCACTTTTCACTCTCTCAGGGACTATTATTCCTCCCTTTTATTTTCAAATTGCTCTCATGTTTTGCTCATTGCACATCTTTTACATTGAGGACAATGCCAGACCGGTCAGCTGACCTGCCGGCTACCCTCAGAACACTGTTTGACAAGGACCAGTTGGTCCGATCGGTCAAGACCGGTCGGCCAATAGGTCGTCCCCTCTGCTGAACTCCATGGAATAGTGGCCCGACCGGTCAAGACCGGTCGGCCAACAAGTCGGATACATCTTTATGCTCGCTGGACAGTTCAAACACGCAATCTGACCGGTCGTGACCAGTCGGCCAGCCCAGTCCGACCGGTCGTGTGACCGGTCGGCCATGCGTAAAACAGAAAACCTTCCTATACAGATATACAAAATGATCTTTACAAAAGGACATATACAGACTCGATTTTCTTTAAAATCTCCCCCTCAATGCTTGTACATACAAAGTCCTGCAAAAAGATATAATCGGACCTTCTAGGTGAGATGATTCTCCCCCCTTTTGTTAGTAACTGACAAGGGTTAGCAAGCAAAAAGATATGCCTAAGAAAGCTGCAAGGCTAGCGCTGAAAATATGTCAATCACATGAAATAGGGATGAGAGATAGAAATTGAAATCCTGAGGAGATTTAAAGAACGAAACATGCTAGATATACAGATAATCGTTAAAGCATAGAAGGCTTATAGCCCAATCAACCAACCACCCCTCCACATGTATATCGAGACAAAGAATAGAACACAAAAAAATGAGCTAATAAAGGGCGGAGAGCCCGAACCATCCAACCTCCCGTAGATATGCAATAAGGAACATAAGCTCATATAAAGGAGAAAAAGTATAACGATAGTGAACAACTAAACAAAAATATTATCCATAAAGACATCGAAATGGGCAAGCAGCCCAATGTCGATATGTATCCATCAACGCAACATCTACAGTAAAAAAATATCAAAACCATAGAAAGATAATATATGAAATCCAAATGGTGTTTTTGGTCATACAAAAAGAGAACTATGACTAAGACACACAAGACTAAACATGATACTAGTAGTCCGAGCCATCTCCCAGATCAGGTGGTGGAACATCTCCACATACAGCGCACTCCCAAACCTCCATCCACCTCTTAAGCTGTGCCAGGAGAGTCACGATAGCCTCCTACTGCACAAGGATAGTGGCATGTCCCTGTAAGAGATGCATCTCGTTCTACTCCATCCCGCCGAGTCTCTGAAACAGACGCTCCTGATGCTGGCGGAGCTCAATGATATATGCTGGAGGATCCACAGTAGGTAATCTACGACGAGAGTAAGCTTGTGGAGGTGTACAGAATCGACCAGGTGTAAATCGTGGATCAAGGGAAGGATCTGAGGAAGGAGCTGTAGGTGAAGTCTGAGAGGGTTCAGTGGAGATGGGAGGAGCCTCATGCTGGGATGGCTCCTCCTGGTCATGCTGCAGATCCTGCAGATGACGACTCTGAATGGCCTCCTTGGTGAGCTTCATTCTTGCTAGGATGGTGCGATTGATAATGATGGGCTTGTGTATCTTATCAGTGGGACTGGCAATGCCAATGGCTGCAGCAAATTGGCATATGAGATGCCCAAAAGGAAGAATGGAGGATTTCCCACTGTCATGCAAGATAACTTGGTAAATAATAGACATGATCCGGGATGGTAAGCAAAGGGAATGACCCTGACCAACTCGATAGAGAAGATGAAACATAGGTTTAGTGACATCTGCCTTATTGCTCTTTCTCAGATACACATTCGAAAGAATAAGTTGTGAAGTATTCGGTAATCTCACAGCATGGAGGATGCTCGAAGTGCACCTCCGACCCATTTAGGTGTCCCACTACCACATAGAAACTGAGCAATAACTTCATTAGGTTTAGGACTTAGATGGAAAAAATCAGCAGGAGTTTCATCAACAACTGGCACTCCAAGGAATTGAGAGATTGAATTCAAAATGAATACACAAATACGGTCATCGCACTCAACTTTAAAGGAAGGTGGAGATGCCGTCACATGAACATAGGAGGAATAGAACTTCCTAACCACCTCAAACTGGATTAGGCCACCCATGTGGAGTACCGGAGCCCATTTGATGGCTTTCAGAATGGAAATGACATTATATTTGGCTAAGTCATTCAAGTTTCCAGATTTTTCACACACCACCTCTTTATCCTTAAAGTCATCCCAATGGGTGAGATGAGATGAGACATTTTGACCCAAGGATGGTGATTGAGGTGGGGGAATGGAAGATGAGGCAGCCCATTTCCCTTTTGATAGGGTTTTCTTAGACTTTGAAGGGGGAGGAGGAGGTTTAGCTTGTTTCTTGGACCGACTACTCTACCTCAGAGGGAGCTCATCTTCACTATCTTGGGAAGACATTGTAAGCTCTAAAAACCACCCTAAATCACTCTTAGATTGCAAAGAGTAAGGATCTATCAAGGAAAAATGGAAGTGAATCCCTTACTTATGGAATGAAAATGATTTAGAGCAATGTAGATGATATTGGAACCTCCAATCTTGGAGAAAATTACCTTGGGAGGCTTGGAGATGGCAAAAGGGGAAGCTGGAGCACAATGTTGAGGTGAGAAATGGAGAGATGGGGGTCCTAAAATGAGGTCCGACTGGTATTAAAGGACCCCCAATTCGGACGAATGCACGTCTTGACCGGTCATGGCTAGCCCGACTGGTCTTAACCAGTCGGCTGACCGGTCGGCCAGTCATTTTGGCAGCAACTGTGTATTTTTGCACAGGATATCCTTTATAAATGGTATAACCTTTGGACAGACCATTATCTTTTAATCCTAATACCCTTTTACTGAGGATACAAGACCCATGCACCATGGTGTACCAAAATGACCAACCCGACACAAAATTAGGAACCCTTAAAGGTCCAGATTTAGCGATGTAAAACAACACAAAAAAAAATTGGGACTATGTTCCCGGATAATCTTAGAAGGCAATGATTAAGGAGGTAAAGGTCTTCAGATATACCTATAAAGATCAGATAGAGATGTTTAATCCTCATATTACCTGCACCACATATACTTGTTAATTGGATTAGACACCCAACACCAATGGACTTCTGGAGGTTTGTAAAGAGAACTGAGTCCGAGGGTTTTGTTAAGATGCCGGCTAGCTGATTCTCGGTAGGCACATGTTTGAGAGATATTATTTGATCTTCAACCAATTCTCAAATAAAATGGTGCCTAATATCAATATGCTTTGTGCGTAAATGTTGAACCAGGTTTTTCAAAATGGTAATAGCATTGGTATTATCGCAAAATAAGGTCATAGTACCTTGATTAATTCCGTAATCCGACAAGGTTTGTTTCATCCATAATAATTGAGCACAACAACTATCGGCAGCAATATATTCTGCCTCTGCTATAGATAAGGAAATGGAGTTTTGTTTCTTACTATGTCACGCCACGAGGCAATTTCCAACATAAAAGCACCGACCACTTGTTGATTTACGATCATCAATGTTACTAGCCCAATCGGCATCTGAATACCCGGCTATGTCTGTAGATGAATCAAATGGGTACCACAGACCGTATTCAGTGGTACATCCTACAAATCAGATGATACGCTTAGCTGCAATAAGGTGAGATTCTTTAGGGTCAGCTTGGAATCGAGCACAGGCACCTACACTAAATGCAATGTCGGGTCTGCAAGCAGTGAGATAGAGAAGACTACCAATCATACTTCTGTAAAGATGTTGAACTACACTGTTTCTTGTTAGATCTTTAGATAATTTAATAGTGGTGCTCATAGGTGTAGTGTGTGATCGACCAGATTCTAATCCAAATCTCTTAACAAGGTCTCTAGCATACTTTGTTTGGTTAATAAATATACCAGATGCCAGTTGTTTCACTTGTAAGCCTAAAAACATGTTAAGTTCTCCTACCATGCTCATTTTGAATTTTGATGTCATTAGATAAGCAAATAAAATAGACATTTTCTCACAAGTAGAGCAAAAAACAATGTCATCAACATAAATTTGGGCAATAAGAACTAAATTCTCGACTTCTTTTATAAATAGTGTTTTATCAACACTCCCCCTAACGAAATCATGGTGTATTAGAAATTGAGTTAGACGCTCATACCATGCACCAGGAGCTTGCTTGAGTCCATAAAGAGAGCCTTTTTAAATTGGTATACTTTGTGTGGATATTTAGAATCAATGAATCCTTTTAGTTGTTCGACATAAACTTCCTCATCTAGAATACCATTTAAGAAGGCACTTTTTACATCCATTTGAAACAATTTGAACTTTAAAGCACAAGTAACAACCATAAGAATTTTAATAGAATCGAGTCTAGCAACAGGGGCAAATGTTTCATCAAAATCAATACCTTTAATTTGGGAATACCCTTGCGCAATTAACTGAGCCTTATTCTGTATAACATTCCCAGATTCATCAGATTTATTTTTAAAGATCCATTTGGTTTCAATAACATTTTTCTTTCAGGCCTTTCGACTAAATGACATACCTCATCTCTAATGAATTGTTGAAGCTCTTTTTGCATTTGAAGGATCCAGAATTCATCGTTTAGAGCCTCATCAGCATTTTTAGGTTCTATTTTAGAAGTGAAACACAAGTGACTGTTGATATCCTCCAACTGTCTCCTAATTTTGACACTAGTGTTAGGATCCCCAGTGATTTGATTGAGGGGGTGATCCTTGACAACTTGTACATCACTAGGAGTAGTGGTGGCATTTAGAGATGAGGGTTGTTTATCAGATTTTCCTATCTCGCATATACCCTCATCTTCTTCTTCATCACCTAGAGACACTGAGTCATCCAATTGATCATCTAGGGTCACATTGATTGACTCTTGAACATATGAGGTTCGAATGTTGTAGACACGGAAGGCTCTGCTATTTAATGAGTACCCTAAGAAGATACCCTCATCACTCTTGGAGTCAAACCTTCCCAAGTTTTCACGATCTCTTAGAATATAACATGTGCTACCAAAGACCTTAAAATATTTCACATTTGGTGTCTTTCTACACCACAATTCATAAGCAGTTTTGTTTAGTCATGCCCTTAAATAAACTCAATTTATAATATAGCAGGTAGTGTTTACTGCTTCAGCCCACAAATTTTTCGCAAGATTTTTATTATTAAGCATAGCCGTGGCCATATCCAATAACACCTGATTTTTTCTTTCAGCAACCCCATTTTGTTGAGGTGTTTTGAGTGCTAAAAACTCATGACGAATTCCCAATTCATCACATAGATCTTGCAAATGATGATCTTCAAATTCGTCACCATGATCACTCCTGATTCTTGTTACCATGTATCATTTCTCATTATGAAGTTGCTTTACTAATTTTTGAAATTCTTCAAAAGTGTCAAATTTTTCTCTTAGGAAGGCGACCCATGTGAATCTAGAGTAATCATCAATGACTACAAAGAAGTATCATTTTTCACCTTGGCTAAGAACCCTGGTAGGACCAACTAGGTCCATGTGTAGTAGTTCAAAAGGTTTTGATGTAACCAGAATAGAGGTCCTCTTGTGTGCAACCTTGATTTGTTTACCTTTTTGACAAGCGATGCACACAGCTTTGGGTCTTTTGCATATCTTAAGTAATCCCCTCACCAATTTTTTCTGACTCAGTTTAGATATATTTCTATAATGAACATGACCGAGTCGATGGTGCCACAGTTCAGTTTCATCCTTAATGGCCATGTGACACATGGTGGGGGAGCTTGGATTGTTGTGATTTTTAATGACATAGCAGTTGTCTCCTGTGCGTAGACCTTTCATGACTAATTTTCCTATGGAGTCCTAGATCTTGCACATATCTTTGGAGAAACTTACTGAGTGCTCATCATCACAAATTTGTGAGATACTCAGGAGATTGTGTTTAAGACCATCAACATAAAGCACATTTTTTATTTTGAGCAGTCCTGGCCCAGTGATGGTTCCTTTACTAATGATTTTGCCATGCTCCCATCACCAAATGTGACAGACCCACCATCGAATTCATAGTATGCATAAAATTGAAATCTATCACCTGTCATGTGTCTAAAGCAACCACTATCCAAGTACCATCTAGGATTATTTCCAGCTTTTAGGGCAGTATGAATGACCAAACATTCGTTTTATGAGTGATATTCTTATAGTGTGATTCTCTAGTTTTCTTGGAAGAAGCAGATTTTTCTTTTTCACGCAAGAGAATAACAGTTTTTAAATTCAACATTTTGACTTGCTCCAACAATTCATCCATTCTCTTATCCTTCTTAGGAAGTGTAGGATAATTCTTTCTCATGTTTCCTCTTTTTGGTGAAATATGCATAGGAGGATTCCAACTCGATTGCACATTTTTTCGATCGGTATAAATTTTCCTTTCAAGTTTCTGACCAGATTTTTAAAAGCCATACATTCAAATTTTAGGTGGCCAATGTCACCACAAGCATGGCAAACAGGAGATGCTTTGGTTTTACTCCTCGATGCACCATGATCTTTTCTTACCATCGGTAGGATGGAGGTAGTTTTTGAAGTGTGACTGTCATCGCCCAAATCTCTTCTGTCCACCGGTGATCTTACAATACCCAAGAGTTTTTCAAGGCTTTCTTCTCCTTGGGCGAAACGTCTTTTAGAGTTAACAACTTGACATTTAAGACGATCAATTTCAGTGTTCGCTTCTTTG
Organism: Liriodendron chinense; assembly: GCA_003013855.2. Taxonomy (NCBI): domain Eukaryota; kingdom Viridiplantae; phylum Streptophyta; class Magnoliopsida; order Magnoliales; family Magnoliaceae; genus Liriodendron; species Liriodendron chinense. Next base: position 48,064 of record PVNU02004149.1, on the reverse strand, counting down.
AGTTCTTTCTCAAGTCTAGCATGCTTATCTAGAGATTCACCACTCATAAATTTTTTCTTTTCTTGTTCAAGCTCATCATTCTTCTTTTTCAGTTCTTCTAGATCTTGTCCCATCTTTTGATTCTCAATTTTCAATCCCTCATGGCTCTTTGTCAATTTATCATTTTCAGCCTTCATTTAGCCCAACTTTTTAATGGTATTCATATTTTCAATGTATAGTTGGTTATATACCTCCTGAATGTCTTCATCCTCATCCTCATCATCACTTAAAGAATCATTTTCAGTGTTAGAGGATTCATGATCATCAATGTCTCCAGTGATCTTTGCAATGGGCTCAATTTGAGGCACAATTTAAGTGATGGAAGCCATTAAAATTTTGATTGAGCTTTGTTCCTCATCACTTTGGGATGTGTTTGATTCTGATTTAGATTCTTCAGTATCATCCCATGTATCCGCCTTTGCCTTTTTCTTGGCCTTTTTATCGGTGCACTTGGAGGCAATGTGACCAAATCCTCTACACTTGTAACATTGAGGATCTTTTGACTTCTTAAAAAATTTACCTTTGTTGTTCTTAGAGTCAAAAGGTTTACCCTTCTGATAGGGTTTCCTTCTAGAAGTATTTCCTCTAGTTTTAAAGAATTTTTAAAATTTCTTGGCCATAAGTGCCATTTCTTCCATATCTAGATCTTCTTCACTTTCATGTTCAGAGTCTCATTTTTTATGAGAGGATTTCAATGCAGTACCTTTGGATTTGGAGGGAGTTTTGAAGTGTAACTCATGGATTTGAAGGGACCCTAGCAATTCTTCAACCTTCATGATATCTAGGTCCCAACATTCCTCTAAAGTAATAACTTTGGTAGAGAATCTTCCGGTAAGGATCTCAGAATTTTCCTACATAGTCTATTTTTCGGAACAAGTCCCCCTAAACCACACATGTCATTTATGATTTTATTCAATCTGGTGAAGAAGTCCATAAATGTTTCATGCTCCTCCATTCTTATGCTTTCAAATTGTGTAGTGAGGTGCTGAAGTTTTGAGCGTTTAACAACGCTTGTTCCTTCGTGTGTAACTTCAAGAATATCCCAAGCTTGCTTACTAGTTAGGCAATTTTGAATGCGACCAAATTCATCTTTAGAAATTGAACAAAAAATGGCATCAAGCCTTTAGCATTATGGACACGTTGAGCTTTATCATAATCTGTCCACATAGCCTTCTCTCTTGGCTTGAGGACATCCGGTTCACCTTCCTTACTTATAATATCCATTGGGGGTTTATATCCAATATCAACATGTCCCTTACGTCAGAATTGATGGATTTTAAAAAGATGCGCATTCGGACTTTCCAATATGGATAGTTTGAACCATCAAAGAAAGGAGGCTTAATAACGGATGTAGAGTCCTCTCTAGACATATTTTCAAGTTCTCTTAGGATCTTACTCCGGGTTTTTAAACCTGTGCGAAGGAACCCGCTCTGATACCAATTGAAATTGCAGTTTTACCTCTTGTAGAGATACTTTGAGATATGCCTAATGTCCTAGAGAGGGGTGAATAGGACTTTTTGAATTTCCAATTACAATTTAAAGATAAATCAAATCGATTATACCAACCATGATTATCACAATAACATTCAAGGCAAATTCATGTTCAATTTGCAAGCAAGACTATCATTGGCATTTCATCAAACAGTTAGTATTCATCATTGACTAAACTATGTCACAAGTTCAACACATAGCAATCATTTAATCTCACAATGCACAACGATATATAGTGGTTCGGTTTCCCTACTCCACTCTTGGTTTACAATCTCAACCTATAAGAACACCGAATTTCACTATAGTCGTGGTTTTAAATCAGGTTAACCATCAACCTTAATATCTTATGTTCTAGGACCGCGTTTACCATCCGTCGATGGCCCAAACCAGGGACTTGACGAGTTTGGATCTCAAACTCTCACCAATCCTAATCCAATGACGGCCATGTACACTCCCGCCGGAGTTTTCCAATCCAGGGAATAATAAATTAATAAATGGACTCTCAAATATTAGACATACCTAGACGATTGAGCCCTGATTCGATACCTTTGATGAGTAGTTTCAGCTTCTCTTTGTGCTCCCAAAATTCATATCTTTCGTTCTTTTCTCTTATTTTCTCATGAACAAGGATGGACAAAGTTCCCTGGCTTGGTTCCTCAACACTTTAAACCTCAGTCTAGCCAATTTACAAATCTACATAATCCATTCAAACCATGAGAATCATGTATTGTGAACTAGACTTAAAAGTGTTCAAACTTTCTATCGATCATATAAATAGGATAATTCATATAAAAAACTATCATATTATAGGTAATTCAATGATTTCAAAATTAATCACTTCATCTCCCTTTCTTTTATACTTATAACATCTCAAGTGCATAGAAATACGATTTTCCAAAGGAGTATTGAATTTTCAGAAAAATTGAAAATTTTCTACATAATTGCTCAAAATGTCACAAAAGCTAGTAGATTCATCTAAGGAATCTCACCCCCAACCAAAACTTACATTTTCCTTAATGTAATAAGATATGCAATATGCATAACATAAGACCAATGACATAAAACAAAAGAGAATGAGAACGAGAGTACCTGAGGTAGCAAGTTGATCAATTCTAGCATCTTCCATTGTCTCGATGAGACTTATTCAATCCTAAATGCAGAAAAAAAATCATAACATACCTACCTACCATTTATTAGTTTGATCGACTATATGATCAAATTTGAACAGGATCTTCATGAATTTCAACAAATTCTCATGAGGACCATCCAAAGTCCTACTCGACAGTAGACATGTGTGCTTGTCATCATTGAAGTCCAATCGTATTATGCACCATATGCATGAAAGGAGGAGATAAGAGCAGCAAAAAGATATCTCCTCAAATTTTGATCTGGGTTATGATTGATTAAAAACGGGTCCTACCAATCAGAATTTTCAATGGGCTGAAGGACCCATGATGGTGGAGAGACATTCATCAAGTTTTCATTGGTTAAAGTTGTCTCCTCCACAATTTCAGAATTGCATGGTGCTTCCACAAACAATGGTAAAGAGTGTAAATTACTGGAATGATGTTCTTCAGGCACCGACACCGTGTCTAACAAATTATCCAACTCCTTAATCATCTCATCATCAAGGTCATAAGAGTGGGCCAAGCATTCCTCTAAGAAATCGAGATAGTCGGAAGAAGGGTCATTGTCATCCCTTAATGATTGAAGAAATTCTATTTCAATGGCAAGGAATTCCTCCTCTATAGAGAGGAGGTCTTCCAAGAAAAATTCTTCAGATTTTGTGGTAAGCTCATCAACTAACATTGGTTGAACTTTTAAAATTTCAGATTATGCCACCTCATCATCCAAAGGAATAGAATTTTCAATCAAAGGGAGGTCTACCACAATAGAATTTGGCATGTGTTTTTGGTGGAAGGACTAAAAAAGATCGACTTCAGCCATCTCTCTAGCATGCATATCCTCTAGAGACTCATAATCATTATGCCCTTAGGAAAAAGAAACCATAGGTTCATAAGCATCCACCGAACCCTCATTGTAAGTAACCTCACTATCGCTTTCAGATTTTATAGATTCCTCGAATTCGTCAACCGTCATTGAAATCTCTTCATCATTAAGTTCAAAGCATCCAAAAGAGATAATGGACTCACCATAATTGATGATGACATTGAGATCATCGAGATCAAGCTCCTCTAAAAGTATATTCGTTATATCCGAAGAAGGTGGGACTTGGATAGTCCCGTCCTCCTCATTAGAAGAGATTGATTTGATGCCCCCAAATTCGGGCTCAACGTCTTCACAAGATGGCGAGTAAGCTTGATTTGATTGTTTATCTACATATTCTTTTCATATTTCCTCAAGTATTTGTGTATACATGTCATCATAAGAGGAAGACGTTTTAGGGTGCTTGTTAATAACCATGGTTGGTTCTTCCCTTGAACAAGGAGAATGGTGGTTTCCCCAATTAAGACCATACGCATTGTAGGATGAAGAGTTATATGATGGTTGATAGGCATATCCATACAAGTGACCACGCATTGTCTTAACCGGTTGACCACTATTCACCCGTTCCTTTTATTGTTGCACACCTCCTACCATAACTGGTGGAACACTCGTGTTATTTTCAATCCGGTAATCACATAATGTTTTCCCCGGATGAGCATTATTTGATTTTGCTTCGTTTCGATATTCCCCCATCGTCTTACATCGTGTCTCAATGGTGTATTGCTTTCATTAATATAATCACACATCGTCTTACGTGGGGGGGTAATGGAGGTTCTTTAAATCTCAGAAAAATACTCATGCTTGGAGGGATCCCGATCACAATGAGTTTGGGTCCCCCAATCCGAAGTCTCATCCTCCAAAAGGTACTTATACGCACCATTCGTCTAATCATACATGATGAAATTTTAAGGAATTAAAAATTACCCTAATCTAGAAAAAAGAACAAAAAGAAGGGAGATGGGGAGATGTTACCCAATAGAGTGAGATCTATGTCCTACAAAATCAAACAAAAAAATTATTAGTAATCTAGAAAAAAAAATCCTACTTCTAGAAAAACTGAAAATCATACCTAACTAAGACTACTCTATAGCTACTAGAACAATTAGAACCGTTTAACCTTTTCCCCGGCAACGGCACCAAAAACTTGTTCGCTCGCCTCAAGTGCAAGGCTGTGATATAGTAATAATTCTCTGTAAGACCGAGGTCGATCCATAGGGAAAGAGGTAAACAATTCCAACTACTCTAATAACTTAAATCTAAGAAGATTTTAGAAAAAAAAAAAACAGTTTTTAAGAACTAAATAGGAATCTGAGATTTGGGAAGAACTAAAGCATCTAGGATTCACTTGTAGCGGTCCAATGCCATCCATTCATCCAAGCACAACACAATTAGAATCAAAGTTCTATCTCTCATCTAATTGGAGGATATAACATTCAAGCACATTCAAGCACAAACAGTCCCACTTAAATATGGAAATCAGATTTCTAATTCTAATGAAGCACATAGAACTCAAACTTGTAGCCTTTGAAGTAACAACCATGCCAAGAGACTATGGCATGCTCTGGGGTTACTACAATTCGAATCTAAACAAACCCATCATAGCAATCTCAGAGAATTGCAAGGAACTCATGTCCATAGTACACAAACTTTCACAAAACATCTAAAAATCCAAACTTTATTCAAACTAGAACTTGAAAATACATAAATAAGTAAAGGGTACTTGAAGAAATGAATTAAAGCATTGAAACCAATTACAAACTTCACCTCTTAGCTCTAGCTAAGAGGTTAGCTAAAAGAAAGCATTAAAAACTAGAATCTAGAACTAGAAGAAGAAGAAAACTAGTTGTAGGACGTTAGGAAGCCTCATAGGTCTTGATCTCTTTACTCCCTATGTTGTTAGATATCCTAGGAAGAGAGTGGAGGTGGCCTTTTATAAGAGAAATCCCTCACCGACTTGGAAATTTCAAGAATCTGCGTAAATATTTCGCACTTGAGTTTCGATTGATCGGACTTATCTCCGATTGATCGAAGCACCCCCTTCCGATCGATCAAAATTCCTCCAATTGATCGGAAATCTATCTAAAGACTTATGGAAAAATATGCTTTTCCGATGGGACTCCGATATGACTCCGATGGATCAAAGTTAGTTCCGATGGGACTCCGATAGAACTCTGATTGATCGAAATTCTGTCCAGCAGCAACTCAGGGCTATTTTCTGCATTATACTTTTATGGCCCTACAGCTCTGCAATTTTCTTTTCTATCCATTCCAGGTTTTTAACTTGATTTCTCCGAGGCATTTTCTTCACTTCTTTGGCTCATCAAAGCTTGGTCTTCTAATCTCTCCAAATCCTCCAAATTATCATTAAATCCATGACCTCTCTCTTTTACCTACAAACACAAAAGCAAGCATAAGTCCTTAACTTTAACAACTTAAACTATACCATTATGCTATGAATTTGAGTTAGAACATGTATAGTTCTTGGCTCAACATTGTACTTGGATGAATGGATGGCATTGGACTGCTACAAGTGAATCCTTGATGCCTTAGTTCTTCCCAAATCTCAAATTTTCTATTTAGTTCTTAAAAACTATTTTTCTAAAATCTTCTTAGATTCAAGTTATTAGAGTAGTTGGAATTGTTTACCTCTTTCCTTGTGGATTGACCTCGGTCTTACCGAGAATTATTACTACATACCTTGCACTTGAGACGAGCGAGCAAGTTTTTAGCGCCGTTGCCTGGGAAAAGGTTAAACGGTTCTAATTGTTCTAGTAGCTATAGAGTAGTCTTAGTTAGGTAGGATTTTCGGTTTTTCTAGAAGTAGGATTTTTTTCTTGATTACAAACAACTTTATTGTTTGATTTTGTAGGACAGTGTTGCTGACATAGATCTCACTCTATTGGGTAACATCTCCCCATCTCCCTTCTTTTTGTTCTTTTTTCTAGATTAGGGCAGTTTCCAATTCCTTAAAATTTCATTATGTATGATTGGACGAATGGTGCATATAAGTACCTTTTGGAGGATGAGACGTCGGATTGGGGGACCCAAACTCATTATGATCGGGATCCCTCTAAGCATGAGTATTTTTCTGAGATTTAAAGAACCTCCACTACCCCCCACGTAAGACGATGCGTGATTATATTAATGAAAGCAATATACATTAAGACATGATGTAAGACAATGGGTGTCAACAGCCGACCTTAGCTCACTAAATTCCCGATCGCCGACCTTAGTGCCAACAGCCTCCGTAGTACCTCATTCTCGGCTCCTAGCCCTCATATGTCAGGATCCGATCTTGGGATCCCACCAGGAGGATTTTCAGGGTAATTTTTTTTTTTGTAAAGGAGCATAACCAATACCATAAAACATCATCAGATATCCACTATATAGTTGGTTGAGTACAGTGCTGAAAAGGGAAAATATAAAAATGTAGCAAAAGTCCAAAATATCAAGTACATGAACCGAGCTCAACGCTGCTGATGTGCCCTAATACCTGCAACGTAAACAAACGCGCATAAGGTTCTTACGAAGCTTAGTAGAGTGCGTGTGTGCTTGTGTGATGCATATGACAAGTATACAGATATCAGAGTAAGCGAAAGTGATAGAGGGCTAAGTTACCAAGCTCATAAATGCTATCAGTCAACCCAAGGCTATGCGATGCAAGTGCCTACATGGCCGAGTGTTACATGCTAGAGATGCAATGCAAACATGTCAATCCTCAACTAATCCACATATCAAAATGGTTCTCATCTGGGACATCACCAGGGTCTAGTACACTCTAATACTGGCCGCCGCACATCTCGCGCATAACCAAGCAAGTAAAAAAGACCTCACTATTCGCCTCATCAGTGGTATGCCAATGCCCACCCGGCTCGTCGATAGCGGACCCATTTCACAGCCTAGTCAGACTCGACCTAGCTTACAGCCCACTGCACCTGGGAGGATAAGGGCACACCCCTTTCCAACCGACCTCGACACAGTGGGAGACATGGCCTACTAGTATTTGGCACTCAGGCGCTCATGTTATCCACTCAGTCTCGACGTTGGAGCATCCTGCTAGGGTTTAGGGACTTTCACCCAAGGACATCCATAGCACCCATGTGCTAGAACATGTTTCCTGTGTCCATTACTGCCAACAACGATGTGACTATGACGGCCACCACCTCGATGCTGCTAGGGTGTGAAGGAGATCGTGACATACATAATGTGAAATGCATGAGTCATACAATCCAAGTCATGCACCAAACTTACGCATACTGCGCAATCATGTGGGGCGACCCTCTCTCGCACGGGTCCCCTAAGTATAACAAGCCAAATAGCATATGCTATGATTAATCGTGATCCACAAGAGGCATACCAATGATGCGTATGGGCATATGAATGAGCATGGTATTCATTATACTAAGCATATTATCAGTGTGACGTATCAAGCTAAGTATACTAGCATGTTACCAAGCATATCATGTGATGTTGGCCTTAAATGGCCCAATATATGTAGAGAGTGGGACCCAGACTGTGGGCCCCATTGGAAATGTAAAGGTCTTCATGGCATAGCCCACTTGAGACCACATCGGTCCCATACTTGGGCCTGCACATACAAAATAGGCTGACAAAGTAGGTGTACGGCATGGATAAAACATATATATCAATGGAGGGACCATGGTGGGCCCCACCCACCGGTCGGATAGCAAATATACCTCATCGTAGGTCTTAGGAAGTTTCAGTGGTAGGTATTCAATCACCACCATTTCCTAAGTGAGGCCCACTCAAAAATTAGGCCCCACGCGTCGATCAAGATCGGTGGCATGATACACAATACATCCATCAAGGTGGAACCCAAATATGGGCCCACAACCTCTAGTTGGATGATAGATAATCATCACAGTGGCCCCAAGAAAGTTTTCAATGGTGGGCATCAATGACCAGTGTTCCTTGCTGGTGTGGTCCACCTGACGTTTGGATCTGCCTCATTTTTGGGGCCATGTCCTAAAATAATCTGGGGAAACAGATGGGCAGCGTGGATAAGACAAGTACATCATGGTGGGACCCACAGGGTGGGCCACTACTGGGCAGTGTGCGCACGCACGTTGTCTGTATCGTGGGACCCCTGGGGTCACATTTGTTTTGAAACAAGCTAATATTTGTGTTTTTTCTTTCATCCAGTGGATGGAAGAGAAACATCATGGTGAGCTTAGGATGGTTTCAACGGTGGACATCATTGTCCCCCCATTGGGTCCCATGATACGGCCCACCTGGGAAGTGGATCTGGCCCAAACTTGGGCCTAAGGCCTAAAATGATTTGGCAAAAGGGATAGACGGCGTGGATGATACATATACATCATGGTGGGTCCCACGAGTGGGCCACCTGCTGGGCAGGGACACTAGTTACTCCTAGCGCCTTTAACACTGTGAGGAGCCAGCATTCAACGCTGCCTCTTCTTTTTTTTGTTGATTTTATCAAGTGGGGCCCACATGAGGACGATCCACTGCGTCCATCAGGTTTCCCAGCTCATTGGGGACCCAAAGAGCCCTATATTGGGTATGTTATGAGGGCTACAAACATCAAGGTGGGCCAAGGAAAGCTCAGCAGTAGACATCATTCTCCCCACTGTTTCATGTGGTGCGGTCTGCTTAAGATTTGGATCTGTTTCATATTTGGGCCCTGGCCCTATGATGATCTTGGAAAACAGATGGATGGTGGGGATCCAACACAAACATCAAGGTGGGTCCCACGAGTGGGGACCCCACCCACGCATTCCAGCATTCCTGACGCTGGACAGTTCCAGTGTCTTTGACGCTAAGGACGTCCAGCGTCTGAACTCTGTTTTTATTTTATTTTATAATTATTATTTTTTTATCAAGTGGGGTCCACATGAGGTTTGGATCTCTCACATTTTTGGGCCCCTGGCCTAAAATGATTTGGAGAGACAGATGGATGGAGTGGATGAAATGCATGCACCATGATGGGGCCTGGAAAAAGGCTTCAGCATTGAACATCATTATCTCCACTGCTTCCTGTGGTGTGACCTACCTAAGATTTAGATCTTCTTCACTCTCTGGTCCTAGGCCTAAAATGATATGGAGAGACAGATGGACAACATGGATTAAACATATATATTATAGTGGGTCCAACGAGTGGGGCCACCTTCTCATGCTAGCATTAGGGGGCGTCAGTGGGCGCTGGTTCGTTCCAGCATCCTTGACGCTGTGAAGTTCTATATATATATATATATATATATATATATATATATATATATATATATATATATATATATTCTATTTTAATGGTTTAGAGTCCACATCTAGACGATCTAATCTGTCCATCAGGTCGGCCATCTCATGATAGTCCCAAAGAGCTTTTGATCAAGCCAAAATACACATTTTTCCTTTATCCAGATCTAAGTCATCTAATCAACAAGTTAAATGGCAAATAAGCATTAAGGTGGACCACACAAGGTGGTCCACACTGTGGTAGGATGCAGTGCACGCTATCCCACAACGTGGCCACTTGTGAGCCCCATGATCTACTCAAATCAAAACAAGAGATGATAAAGGAAAGAGGGAGGAAGAACCAAGGAGAACCGGCCATCGGGTGAGGCCCGCCACTATGGGGCCCTCTAAAAGTACCAAAACACACCTCAAGGTGGCCCCTCCTCATGGGCCCACAAAGATGAAAGGAAGTGAAGGAGAAAAAAAAAAGGCATTTCACCATCCTTGCACTCACTTGGAGAATGGACGGTTGGATCGGGTCGGGTCGTTGATCGGACGGCTCGGATGAGCTCCTCTCCACTCCTAACTCCTCTAACTCCCCCAACTCTCTAAGCTCCCTCTTAATCTCTCTCTTTGTCTCTTCTTAATCTTCTCTCTCTCTCTCTCTCTCTCTCTCTCTCTCTCTCTCTCTCTCTCTCTTGCAAATGGGAAATAAGAAGGCCCCCCTCTACGTATGGTCTTGCATGGGTAGAGATTTTGGGGATAGAGGAGGGATTATGAGATGAGAATGGCTAGCATGGGAGGGGCGTAAGATGGTATGGGAGGGGGCATGGAAGGTATGGGCTCTCTTAACTTTGTGGTGGGAGAGAGATGGGGTGAGTATGGTTTGTGTTGACTAGGGTGATGAGAGGGGTATAGGTGAGGGTGAGGGGGTGAGTATGGTTTGTGTTGACTAAGGTGATTGATTGATTAGACTTTCTAGGAACTTGTGCAAGTGGGGCCCGCGCCACATGTGCGTTGCGCGACCTGCCTTAAATTGCGAAATGATCACAACTTTTACACCGGGTATCGCAATGGGGCGTGCCGCGTGGCGTTGGAATCGAATCGTCTACGCGGTCGCCGAGGTATAGGTCTTAAGTCGATGTGGTACTAAAATAGGGTCGCGATCAAGGCTCGCTAATCTGGTTCATCCGGGACGTACCGGCATCGAAAACTAAGGGTACGGAGGGCAAATAAGGGTACGGGCCTTACAATGGGGGAATGCCGAAATGAAGCAAAATCGAATAATGATCATCCGGAGAAAATATTACGTGATTACCGGATTGAAAATAACATGAGTGTTCCACTGATTATGGTAGGAGGTGTGCAACAACAAAAGTAATGGGTGAATAGTGGCCAACCGGTTAAGGCAATGCGTGATCACTTCAATGGATATGCCTATCAACCATCATATAACTCTTCATCCTATAATGCGTACAGTCTTAATTGGGGAAACCACCATTCTCCTTGTTCAAGGGAAGAACCAACCATGGTTATTAACAATCACCCTAAAACGTCTTCCTCTTGTGATGACATGTATACACAAATACTCGAAGAAATATGAAAAGAGTATGTAGATGAACAATCAAATCAAGCTTACTAGCCATCTTCTGAAGACGTTGAGCCTGAAATTGGGAGCATCAAATCAATCTCTTCTAATGAGGAGGACGGGACTATCCAAGTCCCACCTTCTTCGAATAAAATGAATAAACTTATGGTGAGTCCCCTATCTAAGAGGAGATTGATCTCGATGATCCCGATGTCATCATCAATTATGGTCGGTCCATTATCTCTTTTGGATGCTTTGAACTTAATGATGAAGAGATTTCAATGACTGTTGACGAACTAAGGAATTCATAAAATCTAAAAGCGATTATGGGGTTACTTACAATGAGGGTTCGGTGGATGCTTATGAACCTATGGTTTCTTTTTCCCAAGGGCATAATGATTATGAGTCTCTAGAGGATATGCATGTTAAAGAGATGGCCGAAGTCGATCTTTTTGAGTCCTTCCACCAACAACACATGCTAATTCTATTGTGGTAGACCTCCCTTTGATTGAAAATTCTGTTCCTTTGGATGATGAGGTGACACAATCTGAAATTTTAAAAGATCAATGTTAGATGATGTGCTTACCATTAAATCTGAAGAATTTTCCTTGGAAGACCTCTTTTCTATAGAGGAGGAATTCCTTGCCATTGAAACAGAATTTCTTCAATAATTAAGGGAGGACGAGGACCCTTCATCTGACTATCTCGATTTTCTAAAGGAATGCTTGGCCCACTCTTATGATCTTGATGATGAGATGATTAAGGAGTTAGATAGTTTGCTAAAAATGGTGTCGATGCCTGAAGAACATCATTCCACTAATTTACACTCTATACCATTGTTTGTGGAAGCACTATGCAATTTTAAAATTGTGGAGGAGACAATTTAAACCAATAAAAACTTGATGAATGTCTCTCCACCATCATGGGTCTTACAGCCCATTGAAAACTCTGATTGGGAGGACCTGTTTTTAATCAATCATAACCCAGATTAGATTTTGAGGAGATTTTTTTTTGTTGCTCTTATCTCCTCCTTTCGTGCATGTGGTGCACAATACGATTGGACTTCAATGATGACAAGCACACATGTTTATTTTCGAGTAAGACTTTGGATGGTCCTCATGAGAAATTTGTTGAAATTCATGAAGATCCTGCTCAAATTTGATCATATAGTCGATCAAATTAATAAATGGTAGGTAGGTAGGTTAGGATTTATTTTTCTACATTTAGGATTGAATAAGTCCCATCAAGACAATGGAAGATGCTAGAATTGATCAACTTGCTACCTCATGTACTCTTGTTCTCACTCTCCTTTGTTTTATGTCACTGGACTCATGTCATACTTATTACATATCTTGTTACATAAAGGACAATGTAAGATTTTGGTTGGGGGTAAGATTTCTCAGATGAATCTAGCTAGTTTTTATGACATTTCGAGCAATTATGTAGAATTTTTTTTATTTTTTTAAAATTCAAAACTCTTTTGGAAAACTTTGTTTCTATGCACTTGAGATGTTATGAGTATGAAAGGAAGATAGATGAAGTGATTGTTTGCTCGCCTCAAGTGCAAGGCTGCGATGTAGTAATAAATCTCGGTAAGACCGAGGTCGATCCACAAGGAATTAGAGAACAATTTCTAAGTTATTCCAGCAACTAAGATTACAACAAATAAGAGATTCAATAGATAGAATTATGCTAAAACATTAACTTAAGAAAATTTAGTAATTAAGGAACTAAAGTTTTCAAGGATCCACCTGTAGTAATCCCATGTTAATCCAATCAATCCAAGCATAACACACAACTAGATTTAAAGTCCTATCTCTCATCTAGTTGGAAGATAAAGCATTAAAGCACATTCAATCCCACTTAAGTTGAACTTCCAAGTTTTGGTCCTCTTCAACCACATACATCATTCAAATTTATAGCCTTCGGAGTAACAGCCATGCCTATGGACTATGGCATGCTCAAGGGTTACCATAATTCGAATCTAATCAAGTAAAACATGATAATCTCAGAGAATTGCAAGGAATCCATGTCCAGAGCACATGAACTCTCATAAAACTTCTAAAAATATCAACTTTAAGAACTAGAACATTCAAAATTTGAACTTGAAGTAAAACAACTTGAACTAAACTGAATCAAACATGAAATTGGCTACAAGCTTCACCTCTCAGCCTAAGCTGAGAGATTCTATCTGAGTATTGTCATACTACAAGTAGAACTCATAAAAAAAAACTAGAAAACATAAAAACCCAGAGTTGGTAGGGTTGCAGACGCTCCACGACGGCTTCCTTCCTCTCCCACGAAGTTCGTTAGCTTCTATGATGCCCTAGGAAGAGACCCTAGGTGTCCTTTTATAGTGGGGAAGCTCTGTTGCGTCGGAATCTTTCAGAATTTGCGTAAGGTTACGCACTTGCGTAGAGAAAATCGGATCCCGAATTGGAAATTGTTTGTGTAACACCCGTACCTTAATTAGCCCTCCGTACACCTCTTTTCTGAACTCGGCATACCTGGAACAGTCCAAACCGGCGAGTTCCAATCAGACACCCTATTTTGGTACCACAACGACCCGAGACTTGTACCCCGGCGACCGCGCGGACGCCACGACTCCAACGCCGCGCGGCACGCTCCGATTCGATACCTAGTTTGAAAGATGTGTTCATGTGCGTAGATCGAAGCGGGCCACGCTACACATGCATGGTGTGGGCCCCACTTGCACAAATCCCTAGGTTGTCCCATCAATCAATCAATATCCCATCAATCCATCAAGCATCAATCAATCAAGTACATCTCTCTCTCCTCACAAGTCAACTTAAGCCATACCCAAGCAATCCAATCTCATAATTACCCCATCCATCATCATTCCCATTTCTAATACCACTTATATCCCAAGCTCCCTACAAACAAGTGCCATACGTAGCCATTTTTGAAAGAAAAAGAAAGAGAGAGAAAGAGAAAAAGAGAGTAAGAAAAGGAAGAGATTAGTGAGTGAGATTGGAGGGTTAAGAGAGTTCTTGTGGACTTAGGTAACTAGAGGAGGAGATCTACCACATCGAGCCGTCCGATCGTCTATCCGACCCAATCCAACCGTCCAATTTGAGTGAGTGCTAAAGGGGACATCAACTCCCCTTTCTTTCTTCTTTCCCTTTCATTTTCGGACCCACAAGTGGGCCATGTTGTGAGACAGCGTGCCCAGCCCGCTGCCACGACATGGACCACCTTGTGTGGCCCACCATGATGCCTTATTTTCATTTTTTCCTATTCTTTGAAACATAAAAATCTTGATGAAGTATACTACAAGGATTATTTTGATCCAAAGCTAATTGGGCCCACCATGAGGTGGCCCAGCTGATGAATGGAGTGGATCCTACATGCGTGGACCCCACTGATCAAGGCACAACAAAGAAGAAGAAAAAAAAAAGAAAAAGAAAAAAAAAGAAAAAAGAAAAGATGGGAGGCCGCTGGACAGCCAGCGTCCAGAGGACGCTGCTGCCCAGCAGCGTACGCGCGCTGCCCCTTTGAGCGCTGAACTGGGTCCCCACTCGTGGGGCCCACCTTGATGCATGTATTCGATCCACACCGTCCATCTGTCTCTCCAGCCCATTTTATTGCTAGACACCAAAAATGAGACTGACCCAGATCTCAGGTGGACCACACCATAGAAAACAGTAGGGATAATGGAACCCAATGTCGGAACTTCTTGGGCCCACCGTGACGTTTGTAGACTCTTTCACCCGCCCAATATTGGGCTCATTAGGTCCCCAATGAGCTGCGGAACCTGATGAATGGAGTGGATTACACTCATGTGGGCCCCACTTAAAATAATCAAGAGAAAACAAAAAAAAAAGAAAAGAAAGAAGAGTGACCAGCGTCACGCTGCTCTCTCTCTCTCTCTCTCTCTCTCTCTCTCTCTCTCTCTCTCTCTGCGTCAGGGACGCTGGAGGATTGGAGTGGGTCCCCATTCGTGGGACCCACCTTGATGACTTTGTTAGATCCACACCGTCCATCTGTTTCCCCGGATCATTTTAGGTCCAGGGCCGAAACTTGAAACAAATCCAAATCTCAAGTGGACCATACTACCCGAAACAGTGGAGATGATGACGTCTATGGTAGAACTTTCTCTGGCCCATATTGCAGTTTGTAGACCCCGTAACCTGTCCAATATTGGACTCTAAGCGTTCCTCAGGAGCTGGGGAACATGATGAACGGTGGGGATAATACTAATGTGGGCCCCACTCGAAATAAGCATAAGAAAAAGAAAAAGAAAAAAAAACAAAAACAAAATGCAAAGGAGTCCTGACGCTGGACGGTTCCAGCGTCAGGCGCTGCCAGCGTCAGGGACGCTGGACGATCGAAGTGGGGTCCCCACTCGTGGGACCCACCTTGCTGTGTGTGTAAAATCCACACCGTCCATCTATTTCCCTGGACCATTTTAGGGCCAAGGCCCAAACATGAACCAGACCCAAATCTCAAGCGGACCGTGCTACCTGAAACAGTAGAGGTAATGACGTCTAAGGTCAAATTTTCTTTGGCCCATCTGGAATTTTGTAGACCTTATAAGCTATCTAATGTTGGGCTCGTTGGGTCCCTCATGAGCTGGGGAACCTAATACATGGAGTGGATCAGCCTTATGTGGGCCCCATTGGACCAAAATCAGATATAAAAAAAAAAAAGAAAAAAAAAGAAGAAGAAGAAAGAAGGAGAGGCGTTAGCCTCTGCCGCTGGGAGTACCCAGTGTCCACGGACGCTGGGCTCCTCGGCCGTCCACCGGTGGCCCACCTCGTGGGACCCACCTTGATGTATTTGTTTTATCCAGCCATCCACCTGTTTTCTCATATCATTTCAAGGCCCACCATTATGACGGTTTTCCATCTGAACCGTCTATCAGGTCACGTAGACCTATATGAATGGAAAATACAAATATCAGCTTGATCCAAAACTCAGTTGGGCCCACCTAGAACATACGTGCTTTATCTCTTCCATCCATAAGTTTTTCCAGCTCATTTTAGTGGCTGAGCCCAAAAGTTAAGCATATCCAAATGTCAAGTGGGCCATGCCACGGGAAACAGTGGGAATATGAATTCCACCGTTAAAACCTTCCCAAGCCCTACAGTTATGTTTATTTATCATCCAACCTGTTCATAAGATCACATGGATATGGGTGAAGGGAAATCATAAATATCAGCTTTATCCAGAACTTCTATGACCCAAGTGGGCCCGACGCTCGTCTAGAGGTGACCCACCCTATGGGTCCTACATGATGTATGTGTCTGATCCAGGCCGTCCTTTCTTGGGCCCACCTATGATCTATATGTTTTATCCATGCTGTATACTATTTTTGTCAGCCTATTTGTATGTGCAGGCCCAAGTATGGGGCCGATGTGGTCTCAAGTGGGCTATGCCACGAAGACCTTTACATTTCCAATGGGGCCCACAATTCGGGTCTCACTCTCTGTATATATATATATATATATATATATATATATATATATATATATATATATATATATATATATATATATATATATATATATATATTGGGCCATTCAAGGCCAACATTACATGATATGTCTGGTAACATGCTAGTATACTTAGCTGGATAGGTCACACTGATAATATGCTTAGTGTAATGAATATCATACCCATTCATTTGTACATACGCATCATATGTATGCCTGACTGTGGACGATGTCGATCATAGCATATGCCTTACAGCTTGAGATACTTAGGGGACCAGTATGAGATAGGGTCACCCTACATGATCGCGCGGTATGCGCAGGTTTGGTGCATGGCTTTGATAGTATGACTCATGCATCTCGCATTATACATGTCATGATCAGATTCTCACCCCAGCGGCATCGGGGTTGTGACCACCACAGTCACATCGTGGATGGTAGGAATGGACACCGGAAATATGTTCTAGCACTTGGGCGCCAAAGATGTCCTTGGGTGAAAGTCCCTAAACCCTGTGGTACCAGTAGGATGCTCCAATGTCTAGACCGAGTGGATTTATGAGCGCATGAGGGCCAAATACCAGTAGGCCGCGTCTCCCACTGTGTCGGGGTCGGTTGGAAGGGGGTGTGACCTTACCCGCCCGGGGTGCAGAGGGCTATATACTAGGTTGAGTTTGACCAGCTCGTGAATGGGTTCGCTATCGACGAGCCGGGGGGATTTTCCTTATATGTCATTGACGAGGCGGATAGTGAGGTCTCTTCCACTCGCTTGGTTATGCGCGCGATGGGCGGCAACCAATGTCTGGAGTGTACTAGACCCCGGTGATGTCCCAGTTGTAAACCGTATGATATATGACAGTTGAGGATTGACATGTGCACATGGCATCATTAGCATATGACACTCGGCCACATAGGCCCATTGCATTGCATAGCCTCGAGATGACTAATGACATTCATAGACTTGGTAGTGTAGCCTGCCATCATTTCCGCTTACTCTGATATCTGTATACCTGTCATATGCATTGCGCACACACCACGCACTCTCTAAGCTTCATAGTAAGCTTATGCACGTTGTTTACGTGCAGGTCATACTATAGTGCGACAGCAGTGAGACAGGGGCGCGCATTTGATTTTTTCAGCTTTCAGTTATACCTTGTATTTCCTTTTTCTGCAGCATTGTACTCAAAAGATTATCTTAGTGGATATGTGATGTGATGCTTTTTGATTGGGTATACTTATGTTTATGCTCATCTATATAAAAAAAAATTACCTTGAAATTCCTCCTTGTGGGATCCTAGGATCAGAACCTAGCGTATGGGAGCTAGGGGCCGAGAATGGGGTACTACGGAGGCTGTTGGCACCGGATTCGGCGGCCGAAAATTTAGTGAGCCCGGTCCCTGAGTTTGGGGCGTGACAGAAGTTGGTATCAGAGCATAACTTGGGAATACCTGTCCACAACATTACATATCTACTAATAGCCTTTGATTACCTACCTTGTAGTGTATGATTGCTAGGACCCCAGTCTTACTCACCTGCTTTGAACTTAGTTTAAACTAGGACTCCCCTATTGTATGCCTGGAAAATTTTGATTGACGTGTGGACACTCACGAGTAACCCGATGCTAAGAGGATCCTGCCTTTTTGTAGGACATGGCACCCAAGAGAGCCGTTGGTAGGCAATCGTCTAGTGCGGGTACGTCCCAGACTGCCCCAGCTCCAGGCATGACTGCTGGTCAGTTCCAGCAGATGTTGCGTGCCATGACCTCCTTGGTAGAGCGCCAAGAGAGGAGGTCAGCCGATTCACCTGCCACATCCGAGCAGGATCGCGCCCGTTCCTTACTTAGGGATTTCAGGCAGATGGATCCCCCACGTTTCTCGGGCGAGCCGAACCCGGAGGCGGCAGAGAGATGGAAGTCTGAAGTAGAAAAGATCTTTACCATTATGCGATGCACGACTGTGCAGCGAGTTCCTCTCGCCATCTTCCTTCTTCAGGGAGAGGCCGAGCATTGGTGGTCATCGATTACCCGCACAGTAGAGGCAGATTTCGAGTGGACCTGGGAGGATTTTCTAGACCGGTTTGACCGGAAGTTCTTCCCTGAGCATGTCCGTCAGCAGAGAGCGTTAGAGTTCGAGACGCTAGTCCAGGGAGAGATGACCGTATCACAGTACGAGGCCCGATTCGTTGAGCTGTCTCGATTCGCGACGTATCTTGTGGATGATGCGAGGCGAAAGGCCCGTCGGTTCGAGGGCGGTTTGCGCCTTGGCCTTAGGGGCCGTGTCGCAGGACACAAGCTCCCTACATTTGAGGAGGTGGTGGAGCGGGCCCAAATTTATGAGGCAGAGTGGGCCGACGCGCAGCGGATCCGCAGTCAAGGCGGAGATCGAAAGGGGAAGAGAAAGGCACCCTCTGGCAACTTCCGACAGCAGCGACTTCGACCACCGCAGAGGCATGTAGCTCGTCCACCCTTCCGAGCACCAGCAGCACCAGTGGCACCCGTAGCACCCCCAGCACCACCGCAGCAGCAGATTATAGGACATTTTTATGGGTGCGGAGAGATGGGACATCGTCATAGGGAGTGCCCCCATTCACATCGACAGCAGCGTCAGCAGTATCAGCCGCCGAGACCCCATCAGCAGCATCAGTGACAGCAGTACCCACCGCCGAGAGCTCCTCCGCAGCAGAGGCAGCAGCAGAGGACGCATCAGCAGCAGCAACGACCACAGAGGGGACAGGCACCTCCCAGCAGGCTCAGGGCCGGTTCTATGCAGCCCAGCAGGACCCTCAGGCACCAGGAGGAGTCGTAGAGGGTACACTCCTTGTCTCTGCATGCATAGCACATGTTCTATTTGATTCTGGCGCATCACATTCATTCATATCCGAGGATTTCTGTCGATCGATTGGTTTGCCGTTAGAATCCGTGCGTGAGGGTTTGTCAGTGTCGACACCCTTAGGGAAGACCGCAGTATTAAGTTTGATTCGTTCGTCTTGCCCCGTCTTGGTAGGAGAGACCTTTTTGCTTGCTGACTTGTTTGTTTTGTCGATGTCCGAGTTTGATGTTATCTTGGGCATGGATTGGTTGTCCGAGTATCATGCCATCAAAGACTGTTTCGCGAGAACGGTTACCTTCCTTATACCCGGCATGCCGCAATTTCAATTTGTTGCTGAACCCAGAGGAGAGCAATTATCAGCACTAATGGCTTGTGCAATTGAGGAGCGGTTGCTTTGAGCATCGACCACTTGCCGGTCGTTTGTGACTTTTCAGATGTGTTTCAGGAGATTCTGGGGTTGCCGCCTCGTCGGCATACCGAGTTCCAGATTGACCTTGTACCCGGTACCGCGCCTATCTCAAAGGCCCCGTACCGTATGGCACCGTTGGAGCTGCGAGAACTGCAAAAGCAGTTGGACGAGTTGCGCGAGCTAGGCTTCATCCGTCCGAGTAGTTCACCGTGGGGAGCACCGGTACTCTTTGTGAAGAAGAAGGATGGCTCATTGAGGCTTTGCGTAGATTACCGCGAGCTCAATAAGGTCACGATCAAGAACAAGTACCCGCTTCCGAGGATTGACGATTTGTTTGATCAGCTTTGGGAGGCGAAGTTCTTTTCAAAGATAGATCTGCGGTCCGGTTATCATCAAGTTCGTGTCCGGGAGGAGGATATCCCGAAGACAGCATTTAGGACGCGCTATGGTCATTTTGAGTTCCAGGTCATGTCCTTTGGACTGACCAATGCGCCCGCAGTGTTCATGCAGTTGATGAATGAGGTCTTCCGTCCGTATCTTGACCAGTTTGTTGTAGTGTTCATTGACGACATTCTGATCTATTCAAGGACCCGAGAGGAGCATGAGCAGCATTTAGAAATCACCCTGCAGACTCTCCGTGCACACCAGCTCTATGCGAAGTTGGAGAAGTGCGAGTTTTGGCAGGAGGAGGTGAAGTTCCTCGATCATGTCGTGACGAGGCAAGGAGTAGCAGTGGACCCAACTAAGGTTGATGCCTTGCTTCAGTGGTGCCAGCCCACGAACGCGTCTGAGGTTCGAAGTTTTCTGGGGCTAGCAGGTTATTACCGTCGTTTCATTGAGGGCTTCTCTCGTATTGCTGCCCCGTTAACCAGATTGACTAGAAAGGGTGCTGAGTTTGTATGGAGTGACGCATGTGAGCGGGCATTCGCGGAGCTAAAGGATCGTCTTACGTCGGCACCAGTCCTCACTCTTCCTTCTGGGAGTGATGGATTCGTGATTTTTACGGATGCCTCGCGTATTGGCTTAGGTGCTGTTCTGATGCAACATGGCAAAGTAGTAGCGTATGCGTCTCACCAGCTCAAGATCCATGAGCAGAACTACCCCACGCATGATCTAGAGTTGGCAGCTATTGTCTTCGCACTGAAGGTATGGAGGCACTATCTCTATGGGGTCAAGTTCGAGCTCTTCTCTGATCATAAGAGCTTGAAGTACCTCTTTTCATAGTCAGAATTAAATATGAGGCAGAGGAGTTGGATGGAGCTCCTGAAGGACTATGATTTCGATCTTCAGTACCACCCCGGCAAGGCTAACGTGGTGGCGGATGCCCTTAGCCGCCAGCCACGGGGCTTGGTGGCGCATATGATGATGCAGGAGTGGAGGATGCTCAAGGATATTGCTGAGTATGACTTCGAGCTAAGCCTACAGTCTTCCGTTGCTCGGTTATCGGGCCTGTCGATTCAACCCTCCCTTGTTTCTAGGGTGATCGAAGCTCAGCAGACGGATCCGACGTTGAAGGATTATTGGGAAGAGGCCTCGTCAGAGGATCGGACAGACTGGCAGAGTGGGTCAGATGGTGGACTTCGTTTTCGAGGGCGGTTGTGTGTCCCAAACATTTCAGAGTTGCGCAGAGATCTTATGAATGAGGCACACCGATCGAGGTTCACTATACACCCTGGTTCTACTAAGATGTATCGTGATATGAGGAGACAGTATTATTGGGCCGGAATGAAGTGTCAGATTGCCAGCTTTGTGTCCGAGTGCGACACTTGTCAGCGTGTTAAGGCCGATCATCGAAAACCTCCAGGACCCTTGCAGCCGTTGAGTATTCCGTTGTGGAAATGGGAGCACGTGACCACGGATTTTATTATGGGATTGCCGAGGACTGATCGCGGTCATGACGCCATCTGGGTTGTCGTTGATCGTCTGACAAAGTCAGCACATTTCCTTGCGATACGTGCATCATGGCCATTGCACCGTCTTGCAAAGTTGTTCATCGATGAGATTGTGAGATTGCATGGAGTCCCGGTTTCGATCGTTTCCGACCGAGACCCGAGATTTACGTCGCGATTCTGGAGGAGTTTTCAGAAGGCGATGGGGCTTGCCTTGAAGTTCAGCACTGCATACCACCCACAGACCGACGGACAGACCGAGAGGGTCAACCAGATCCTTGAGGACATGCTCCGAGCTTGTGTGCTGGATTTCTCAGGGAGTTGGGATGAGCATTTGCGTTTGGCTGAGTTTGCATACAATAACAGCTACCAAGCGACTATTGGTATGGCACCTTTGGAAGCGCTGTATGGTAGACCTTGTAGGTCTCCCAGTTGTTGGACCGAGGTTGGAGAGAGTCATCTCCTAGGTCCCGAGCTTGTGCAGAGGACATCAGAAGCTATCGATGCCATCAGGCAACGGATGCGCACAGCTCAGAGCCGACAGAAGAGTTTTGCAGATCGTCGGCGTCGTCCCCTAGAGTTTGACGTTGGGGATCGTGTGTATCTCAAGGTCTCGCCTATGAAGGGCGTAGTTTGTTTTGGAGCCAAGGGGAAGCTTGCCCCAAGGTTCATTGGACCCTTCGAGATCACTGGGCGCGTTGGCGTCGTGGCTTATCAGCTGGCCTTGCCACTTCAGTTGTCTGGCATCCACAATGTTTTTCATGTTTCTATGTTGCGGAAGTGTGAGTCAGATGTGGTTCCTGTAATAGATTGGCAACCGTTGGAGGTTCGCAAGGATGCTTCTTACATCGAGCAGCCGATCCGTATCCTCGACCGGAAGGAGCAGGTTCTCCGAACCAAGGTCATCCCTTTAGTAAAAGTTCAGTGGAGTCACCATAGCATAGATGAGGCATCGTGGGAGCGAGAGGCAGAGATTCGCGAACGTTATCCCCATCTTTTCGATGACTGATTGTATACGTATGTTTCTTTTCAGTTTGGTATATATGTAGTGACGAGATTCCTTTTTACTTGACAGCTTCAATTAGTTTGACTTCATAGTATAAATTTCGACGACGAAATTTTTTGTTAGGAGGGGAGAGCTGTAACACCCGTACCTTAATTAGCCCTCCGTACACCTCTTTTCTGAACTCGGCATACCTGGAACAGTCCAAACCGGCGAGTTCTAATCAAACACCCTATTTTGGTACCGCAACGACCCGAGACTTGTACCCCGGCGACCGCGCGGACGCCATGACTCCAACGCCGCGCGGCACGCTCCGATTCGATACCTAGTTTGAAAGATGTGTTCATGTGCGTAGATCGAGGCGGGCCACACTACACATGCATGGTGTGGGCCCCACTTGCACAAATCCCTAGGTTGTCCCATCAATCAATCAATATCCCATCAATCAATCAATATCCCATCAATCCATCAAGCATCAATCAATCAAGTACATCTCTCTCTCCTCACAAGTCAACTTAAGCCATACCCAAGCAATCCAATCTCATAATTACCCCATCCATCATCATTCCCATTTCTAATACCACTTATATCCCAAGCTCCCTACAAACAAGTGCCATACGTAGCCATTTTTGAAAGAAAAAGAAAGAGAGAGAAAGAGAAAAAGAGAGTAAGAAAAGGAAGAGATTAGTGAGTGAGATTGGAGGGTTAAGAGAGTTCTTGTGGACTTAGGTGACTAGAGGAGGAGATCTACCACATCGAGCCGTCCGATCGTCTATCCGACCCAATCCAACCGTCCAATTTGAGTGAGTGCTAAAGGGGACATCAACTCCCCTTTCTTTCTTCTTTCCCTTTCATTTTCGGACCCACAAGTGGGCCATGTTGTGAGACAGCGTGCCCAGCCCGCTGCCACGACATGGACCACCTTGTGTGGCCCACCATGATGCCTTATTTTCATTTTTCCTATTCTTTGAAACATAAAAATCTTGATGAAGTATACTACAAGGATTATTTTGATCCAAAGCTAATTGGGCCCACCATGAGGTGGCCCAGCTGATGAATGGAGTGGATCCTACATGCGTGGACCCCACTGATCAAGGCACAACAAAGAAGAAGAGAAAAAAAGAAAAAAAAAAAGAAAAAAGAAAAGATGGGAGGCCGCTGGACAGCCAGCGTCCAGAGGACGCTGCTGCCCAGCAGCGTACGCGCGCTGCCCCTTTGAGCACTGAACTGGGTCCCCACTCGTGGGGCCCACCTTGATGCATGTATTCGATCCACACCGTCCATCTGTCTCTCCAGCCCATTTTATTGCTGGACACCAAAAATGAGACTGACCCAGATCTCAGGTGGACCACACCATAGAAAACAGTAGGGATAATGGAACCCAATGTCGGAACTTCTTGGGCCCACCGTGACGTTTGTAGACTCTTTCACCCGCCCAATATTGGGCTCATTAGGTCCCCAATGAGCTGCGGAACCTGATGAATGGAGTGGATTACACTCATGTGGGCCCCACTTAAAATAATCAAGAGAAAAAAAAAAGAATGAAGAGTGACCAGCGTCACGCTGCTCTCTCTCTCTCTCTCTCTCTCTCTCTCTCTCTGCGTCAGGGACGCTGGAGGATTGGAGTGGGTCCCCATTCGTGGGACCCACCTTGATGATTTTGTTAGATCCACACCGTCCATCTGTTTCCCCGGATCATTTTAGGTCCAGGGCCGAAACTTGAAACAAATCCAAATCTCAAGTGGACCATACTACCCGAAACAGTGGAGATGATGACGTCTATGGTAGAACTTTCTCTGGCCCATATTGCAGTTTGTAGACCCCGTAACCTGTCCAATATTGGACTCTAAGCGTTCCTCATGAGCTGGGGAACATGATGAACGGTGGGGATAATACTAATGTGGGCCCCACTTGAAATAAGCATAAGAAAAAGAAAAAAAACAAAAACAAAAACAAAATGCAAAGGAGTCCTGACGCTGGACGGTTCCAGCGTCAGGCGCTGCCAGCGTCAGGGACGCTGGACGATCGAAGTGGGGTCCCCACTCGTGGGACCCACCTTGCTGTGTGTGTAAAATCCACACCGTCCATCTATTTCCCTGGACCATTTTAGGGCCAAGGCCCAAACATGAACCAGACCCAAATCTCAAGCGGACCGTGCTACCTGAAACAGTAGAGGTAATGACGTCTAAGGTCAAATTTTCTTTGGCCCATCTGGAATTTTGTAGACCTTATAAGCTATCTAATGTTGGGCTCGTTGGGTCCCTCATGAGCTGGGGAACCTAATACATGGAGTGGATCAGCCTTATGTGGGCCCCATTGGACCAAAATCAGATATAAAAAAAAAAAAGAAAAAAAAAAGAAGAAGAAGAAAGAAGGAGAGGCGTTAGCCTCTGACGCTGTGAGTACCCAGTGTCCACGGACGCTGGGCTCCTCGGCCGTCCACCGGTGGCCCACCTCGTGGGACCCACCTTGATGTATTTGTTTTATCCAGCCATCCACCTGTTTTCTCATATCATTTCAAGGCCCACCATTATGACGGTTTTCCATCTGAACCGTCTATCAGGTCACGTAGACCTATATGAATGGAAAATACAAATATCAGCTTGATCCAAAACTCAGTTGGGCCCACCTAGAACATACGTGCTTTATCTCTTCCATCCATAAGTTTTTCCAGCTCATTTTAGTGGCTGAGCCCAAAAGTTAAGCATATCCAAATGTCAAGTGGGCCATGCCACGGGAAACAGTGGGAATATGAATTCCACCGTTAAAACCTTCCCAAGCCCTACAGTTATGTTTATTTATCATCCAACCTGTTCATAAGATCACATGGATATGGGTGAAGGGAAATCATAAATATCAGCTTTATCCAGAACTTCTATGACCCAGGTGGGCCCGACGCTCGTCCAGAGGTGACCCACCCTATGGGTCCTACATGATGTATGTGTCTGATCCAGGCCGTCCTTTCTTGGGCCCACCTATGATCTATATGTTTTATCCATGCTGTATACTATTTTTGTCAGCCTATTTGTATGTGCAGGCCCAAGTATGGGGTCGATGTGGTCTCAAGTGGGCTATGCCACGAAGACCATTACATTTCCAATGGGGCCCACAATTCGGGTCTCACTCTCTGTATATATATATATATATATATATATATATATATATATATATATATATATATATATATATATATATATATATATATATATATATATATATATATATATATATATATATTGGGCCATTCAAGGCCAACATTACATGATATGTCTGGTAACATGCTAGTATACTTAGCTGGATAGGTCACACTGATAATATGCTTAGTGTAATGAATATCATACCCATTCATTTGTACATACGCATCATATGTATGCCTGACTGTGGACGATGTCGATCATAGCATATGCCTTACAGCTTGAGATACTTAGGGGACCAGTATGAGATAGGGTCACCCTACATGATCGCGCGGTATGCGCAGGTTTGGTGCATGGCTTTGATAGTATGACTCATGCATCTCGCATTATACATGTCATGATCAGATTCTCACCCCAGCGGCATCGGGGTTGTGACCACCACAGTCACATCGTGGATGGTAGGAATGGACACCGGAAATATGTTCTAGCACTTGGGCGCCAAAGATGTCCTTGGGTGAAAGTCCCTAAACCCTGTGGTACCAGTAGGATGCTCCAATGTCTAGACCGAGTGGATTTATGAGCGCATGAGGGCCAAATACCAGTAGGCCGCGTCTCCCACTGTGTCGGGGTCGGTTGGAAGGGGGTGTGACCTTACCCGCCCGGGGTGCAGAGGGCTATATACTAGGTTGAGTTTGACCAGCTCGTGAATGGGTTCGCTATCGACGAGCCGGGGGGATTTTCCTTATATGTCATTGACGAGGCGGATAGTGAGGTCTCTTCCACTCGCTTGGTTATGCGCGCGATGGGCGGCAACCAATGTCTGGAGTGTACTAGACCCCGGTGATGTCCCAGTTGTAAACCGTATGATATATGACAGTTGAGGATTGACATGTGCACATGGCATCATTAGCATATGACACTCGGCCACATAGGCCCATTGCATTGCATAGCCTCGAGATGACTAATGACATTCATAGACTTGGTAGTGTAGCCTGCCATCATTTCCGCTTACTCTGATATCTGTATACCTGTCATATGCATTGCGCACACACCACGCACTCTCTAAGCTTCATAGTAAGCTTATGCACGTTGTTTACGTGCAGGTCATACTATAGCGCGACAGCAATGAGACAGGGGCGCGCATTTGATTTTTCCAGCTTTTAGTTATACCTTGTATTTCCTTTTTCTGCAGCATTGTACTCAAAAGATTATCTTAGTGGATATGTGATGTGATGCTTTTTGATTTGGTATACTTATGTTTATGCTCATCTATATAAAAAAAAATTACCTTGAAATTCCTCCTTGTGGGATCCCAGGATCGGAACCTAGCGTATGGGAGCTAGGGGCCGAGAATGGGGTACTACGGAGGCTGTTGGCACCGGATTCGGCGGCCGAAAATTTAGTGAGCCCGGTCCCCGAGTTTGGGGCGTGACAGTTTGTTTAATGCATTGCCGACCGATCACAGCGGGTCGGACTGGGCTGGCCGACCGGTCTTGACCGGTTGGACTAGATTGGTCCTTCATCCAGGGAGTACAGTAGCATGGCAAACTCGTTGGCCGATCGGTCAGGACCGGTCGGACCAACTTGGTCCTTCATCCAGCAGCTTCTAAGGTGGCCGGCAGGTCGGCCACCGGTCGGTCCTTGTTCTTTCTCTTCTTCTTTTTTCTTTCTTTCCTCTTCTCTCTCTCTTCTACTTGGTTTCTTCTTTCTTTGGTCCTCTTTCAATCTTCATCCAATGGTTCTAAATGGATCCTTTTGGTCTCCAATTGGGTGAAGTCCGCTCTCATTCCTATAATCACAAGACATGCATTAAATGGGCCTTTTAAATATGCAAACCATGCATATAATGTGATGTAATGGGCTATATCATATATAAATTGTAGGTTCAACACACTCTCCAACCAGCTTTTTGCTAGTCCCGAGCAAAACATGCGTGAAACAGGGTCAAACTTCCAAAAACCAACTCTCCTTCAGAAACTATGTTTTTATCCATTCCAAGACATACGAGTGTAAAATTCGAAAAAATGAGGTGATAGAAGTTGAAACCTTAAACACTCAAAACATGATAAGTGTTCATATGAAATTCCCGCTGATTGATCGATAAATAGAAGAACTCGAACAAATTCAACCTAGTGTGCATAGTGAAAGTTCATCTCATGAGTTTTTGGGATTATCTTCTTCATAGATCAAGTAAACCATGGATCTCAAGGTGCACAGAGCAACAACAAGCCTATGACAGGAATTTACCTTACCGTCCTTCCGACAGCTTTCACACTACATCCTAATTCCAGCTTTGGTTACGGGTAGACCATCCCCCGGTTGGTAAATAGGTAGCCATTTTTGAAAATTTCCACCATTTTCTCCATCATTCCCAATTTTTATCCTTCCTTTTCCTGTTTCTTTTACATTAGATAGGATTTTTAGAAATCCATATCTTTCGTTATTTTCCCATGGACAAGGATGGACAAAGTACCCCAGCTTGGTCTCAACACCTCAAATCTAAGTCTAGCCAATCCACAAATCACATAACCCCTTTTAAACCATGAAAATTGTGTAATGTAAACTAGGTGTAAGAGTGTTCAAATTTTCTATCAATCACATGAATAGGGGAATTCACATATAGAACCATTATATTAAAAGAAGTTCAAAACTTGCAACATTACTCACTTCGTATCTCCTTTTCTTCTACTCGTATCATCTCGAATGCATAGAAATAAGGTTTTCTAAAAGAGTTTTGAATTTTTAGAAAATTCAAATTTTTTTTTGCATATATGATGCTCGAAATGTTACAAACTACTAGATGAGGAATCTCATCTCGCCCCCTAACCAAATCTTGCATTGTCCTCAATGTAAAAAGATATGCAATGAGCATGAACATGAGAGCAATGGTAAAATAAAAGAGAGTGAGAACAATAGCACCTGAAAGAGTCGATTATGGAAGTCTGCAACTCTGACAACTAAATCCTACTAAAGCAGTAAAACTAAAATAAAACTAAACCTAATCTACATAAAACAATAAAAGATACCTAACCCGTCCTTTTAGAAAGAGGATCTCCATCAGACTAGGAGATCGATTAACATTAGAACATCTAAAAGGACAAAGTTGAGCAAGATCATCAAGTGGTGTAACAAATTATTCAGAAGAACTATCCACCATCGTGCTTTGGAAAGTACATTGGTGACATCAACCAGTCTAACCCATTGAAAATTCTGCTGAAAAATTTCAACGGGTTCCTCAATAAAATTGTCACATGTACTAGGAAAGGAGAATTGCATTGGTTGAAAATCATCGAATATGGATGTCACGCCCCAAATTCGGTTCTCGACGTCCATTCGCTGTAACCCGAATTCAGAGGTGGCAGCCTCCATAGTATCCCGATCTCGGATCCTAACCCCACACGCTAAGTTCCGATCCTGGGATACCACAAGGAGGATTTTAGGGTTTGAATTTTTTTTTGAAACATAAGCATCACCATATGAGTACCATCAAAGACAAACACAATATTTCCACTAAGTCATTTCATTTACATACAGTACTGAAAGGTAAATACACAATGCATAGATATAAAAACTGTGCACAATCCAGCACCTCCTGTTACTGCACTTCTAACTCCAACTCAACATTACTGATACACTCTGGTATAACTTGCAGCGTAACAAACGCGCATAAGCTTCGAACGAAGCTTTGTGAGTGCGTGTGTGCGTGCGCAATGCATATGGCAATCATGATAAATATCAGAGTAAGCAGTAAAGCATGATGAGAAATCTAAACCAAAACTTAGCCTAATTAGCCTACACGATCATGTGATATGAATAACCAGCCTACCACGGCTATGCAAGCATGCAATACAGATAACTAGCCTGCCATGGCTATGCAAGCATGCAATACAGGTAACCAGCCTACCAAGGCTATATACTCATACTATGCAATGGCCTATAGGGCCTAATGTCACATACAATGATCCAATGTATGTATGCAAATCACCACCTCTCAGTACAGTGGTCCAGATACGAACAGTTATAACGTGATCACCTAAGCAATGCAGGACTCGGAACTGGTAGCTCGCCCAAGCTTACAGCCCCGCCCACATCACACCCGCCCTCGTCAGGACCGTCCCACACCATACAGAACATCAGTCACATCATTGATACCAATACCATCTCTGAAACGGAACATCTCCGGGGTCTCACAGACCTCACTACTCACCAGTAGAATGCCAAAGCCTATCTGGTGCAATAGCGGACCTACTCACAGCTGGTCAAACTCAACCCACTTTGCCAACACTCTTCCGGCAGGTTAGGTCAGACTCCTTCCAAACTGACCACGTGCAGTGGAAAACACCGCCATTTTTTGACATACTGGTGTATATTAAACCACCCGGTCCTTGAATGGAGCACCCACCTTGGTACCAACAGGATCAGGGACTTTCACCTAAGGACATCTTTGGCATTCAGTTTAAAGATCACATATATTTCGATGTTCTGCAAACCAAGATGGAGCTGTGGTTGCAACGTAGTAACCATGCTATATGCGGCACAAGCAGACGGTGCGAAATGCAACCATGCATACAACGTGGGACGACATGCCCGTGCAAGTCTCCAAAGAGCACCATAAAACTATAGGGTCTCAAATACAATGTCACCGTCAACTGGTAATGAACTGCACGACAATCGCGACCGATATGGCCGGTTGATACAAGATAATCAGATGAGCCAAGCATTCATGATGCATGAGCCAAGCATATAGTATGAGTGCCAACAAGTAGTCAATCTACCATGATGGCAATAAATCAATCTAGTCCAACCTATTTGAGATATGATTAAGATGAGGGGACACATATGAATGATCGAGTCATAGTGCGGGATGTCGCTAGCCAGGGAATCTCGCACCAAGGGCTACAAGGTATGCTAAGCTATTCCTACCATACAGTGTAAGTCAGGATGATAGACTCCTGTCCTCGAATAGTTCCATACCTATTGGAGAGGTTTGCGATAGAGAGCACGTGAATTACATTTGTGCGACTACATCTCGAATGCTTTATGAATGCGTTTATGCCCTAGTGGTCCCCAACTAACAATGGTGATTTGGGATGCATACTCATTACACATGCATGGTGGTCGTCGAAGCATATAGTATAAAGATCACATAACACTACGTGTGGCAACAGACATACTAAAAACATCATAAAAAGATAATTCACTTATAACATAAGCAAACATAAAGAGATAGGACCTGAGATGGATGGTATACAACAACACAGATGGTCCAACAATTGAACGGTGTGGATTAACCTTCAACATTCAGATAACCCAAATGGAAAGAAAATGATTGAATACACTACCGACACATCAAAGGTAGAACCTACTTGAGCGGCAAGAGTAGAATACCCAAAATCATGCCGAGACCCATAGTGCGGTGGTACAATTGAGATAAACACAATATGGTCCGTAAAAGGAATGTCATAGAACGGGTTGCAAGATAGACAGGTCATGACAAAGAATCATAAATGGTAGGGTAATCTGAGATAGATGGTCAATACGATGAGGTCCAAAAAGGGACGACAGGTCTAACCTCATACTGCAAGATGGGCTCCATATAATGGATGGCCTAGATGACATACTAACGTCGAGGATGAGCCCCACACTCGTCCTAAAGGTAAACGGACGGTGTGGATGGGATATACACGATATGGTGGTCTTTAATAGTTGGGTACAAGGGTAGGAGGGGTGAGTCATATGAGTATACAACAAGCTGAGTTACCAGGATCAATCAACATGGTGAGTCAACAAGGCAGGTTGACAGGCGGGTCAACATGGTGAGTTAACAAAGTGAATTGATAAGACAGTTCAACAGGGTGAGTTTAATAAAGTAGCCCTATGACTTGGATCGAGCGAACTTTAGGGATGACCTTTCAATAAGGGTTTACACAACTAATCATCAAGGTGGATCCACGGGATGGACAACGCAGTCATTCGAACACGCACACTAAGATGGTCCTAAGGCCATCATGTACATAACATGCTAGGGTCAATTCATTCGGATGGTTTGGATCAAGCACAAAATTAAGGCGGTCCTAATCGATAGGCAACATACATATCGCACCATAGTGGCCAATGGCTGACGTGGATAGAACACATGCATAACAAGGTGGACCCATAGTTGGGGATAACCGCATAAAGGAGTGGGGAAGCCACATACATCAATGGGCCCCAACAGTTTGGGATCAACCCGATATTTGTGCTTTCCCACTAATCAAGTAAGATGGAAACCAAACACCATGGTGGGGCCTGCACACCACACGTGTGGAACCCACCCATGGCTGGGTGACTTATGAACAGGAAGAATAGCAAATAAACATAACAGATGAGTCTTGTAAAGTTTCCAATGGTAGGCATTCAACCACCCTTATTTTCTACGTGTGGTCCACCCAAAACTGGGCCCCACGCCTCGGCGAAGGTGGACAACAATGTATACAACACATCTATCAAGGTGGGAGCCCAAGAGGGGCCCCATGGCCTTTGGTTGGATGAAAAAATAAACAACATAGTAGCCTTAGAGAGGAGTTTCAATGGTGGGCATCAATGGCCACTGTTTCCTATGGTGTGGTCCACTTGAGGTTTGTATTTACCTCATTATGCTGGCCCACGGCCCTAAAATAATATGGAAAAATAGATGGTCGGCATAGATAAAACAGATGCATCGTGGTGGGACCCATAGGGTAGGCCACCTGCTGGGCAGCGTGCCAAAGTACGCTGCTTGGAGCATGGCACCCAAATGGGCCCCAAGAGTTTTGAATCAAACTGATATTTTTGTTTTCTCCTTCATCCATATCCATGTGATCTTATGAACAGGTTGAATGACAAATAAACATCACTGTAGGGCCTGGGAAGGTTTCAGCGGTGGGGATCATTATTCCCACTGTTTCCCGTGGCCTGGTCCACTTGACATTTGGATATGCTTAAATTTTGGGCTCAGCCACTAAAATGAGCTAGAAAAACATATGGACGTAATAGATAAGGCACATACATTCTAGGTGGGTTCCATGAGTGGGCCACCTGCTAGGCAGCCCAACTAGCCCAGCCAGCACCCCCTTCCGTTGGATGACAAATAAACATCACTGTAGTGGGGCCACAGAAGCTTTCAATCAAGCTGATATTTTTGCTTTCCCTCCTTTCAAATGCACGTGTGAACTCATGAACAGGTTGGATCTCAAATAATCATCATGGTGGGCCGTAGGAAGGTTCAACGGTCTGGTCACTGTCCTCACTGTTTACTCTCAAGTGGGGTCCACTTGAGATTTGGATCTATCTCATTCTTCATATCATGCCCTAAAATGATCTCCCCAAATGGATGGACGGTATGGATATAGCACACACATCATGGTGGGACCCACTGAAGTTGGTAACGTCACGTCAGCAGGGAGATAACTACTTGACGTGAAATCCAGCGTCCGCTGGTTGCTGACGTTGGGAGCATTCTCCTTTCTTTTCTTTTCTTTTTTCTTTTATTTTACCATGGTTTAGATCGAGTGGGGCCCACATAAGGGTGATCCACTCCTACTATCAGGTTCCCCAGCTCGTGGGGGACCCAATGAACCCTATATTGGGTGTATGATATGGCCCACAGACATCAAGGTGGGCCAAACAAATTCTGATAGTAGACATCATTATTTCCACTGTTTCATGTGGTGCGGTCGGTTTAAGATTTGGATCCGTTTCATATTTGGGCCTTGGCCCTAAAATGATCTGGGAAAACAGATAGACGGCATGGATTACACACAAACATCAAGGTGGGTCCCACGAGTGGGGACCCATTCAACCCGTCCAGATGACGCTGGACTGTTCCACCATTCTGACGCTATGAACGTCCAGCGTCCCCAACCATTTATATAAATTTTTTTCTTTTTCTTTTCTCTAGGTTTATATCAAGTGGGGCCTACTTAAGGAAGATCCACTCCGCTCATCAGGTTCCCCAACTCATGGGGAGCCCATAGAGTCCAATATTGGACTGGTGATTCAGTCTACAAACATCACGGTGGGCCACGGAAGTTTCGACAGTGGGTATCCTTGCCTCCACTGTTTTCTATGGTGTGGTCCACCCGAGATCTGGATCTACTTCATTTTTGGTGTCCAGCCCTAAGATGGACTGGAGAAACAGATGGAAGGCGTGGATCGAATACATGCATCAAGGTGGGTCCCACGAGTGGGGACCTAATGTCAACGACCAAAAGGGCTTTCAGCCCAGGCGCTGCTGGACAGCAGCGTTCTCTGGGGGAGCGAATTAGATGTT
This sequence comes from Liriodendron chinense, assembly GCA_003013855.2. NCBI lineage: Eukaryota > Viridiplantae > Streptophyta > Magnoliopsida > Magnoliales > Magnoliaceae > Liriodendron > Liriodendron chinense. Next base: position 13,726 of record PVNU02004149.1, on the reverse strand, counting down.
ACCCTGGTAACACCTTAGTGGGTGTTACCCCTACCGTGTGGGGCCCATCTTGATGTATGTTTTATATATCTATGCCGTCTATCTGTTTTCTCATATCATTTTAGGATATGATCCAAAACCTTAAGAAGATCCAAATCTCAAGTGGACCATACCAGTAAAAACAGTGATTAATAACCATTAAAAACGTTTTGTGGGCCACAAAAGTTTTTGATCAATCTGATATTTATATTTTCCCTTAATCAAGACCTTATTGACATTATCAAGAGCTTGGATTGAAAATAAACATTACCAAAACCTTACTATGGGCTCTTTGGAATTTTTAATGGTGGGGCACTCAATGACACTGTTTCCAATGGTATGGTCCACTTGAGATTTGGATTTGCATAATTTTTGGAACCTTATCATAAAATGGGCTGTATAAACGGATGGACGGAGTGGATATAAAACATATCATCCATGTGGGCCATACGGTAGGGGTAACACCCACTAAGCTGTTACCGGGGTAGCACTTAATTCGCGCCCGTTCTCTGGACGCTGACTGTCCAGTGGCCCTCCTTTCTTTCTTTTTTCTTTTTTTATTTTAAATACTTTTTTTTGTTGTGCATTGACCAGTGGGGTCCACAAGTGCAAGATCCACCCCATTCATCAGCTGGGCCATCTCATGGTGGGCCCAATTAGCTTTGGATCAAGATAATCCTTATATTTATCTTTCATCCATATCTTTGTGTTTTAAAGAATGGGGAAGAAAAGAAAATCAAGCATCATGGTGGGCCATTGGCCACACTAATCATGTCACAAAATGGGTCCCCAAGTGGGATCCACACCATCAAAAGGTGGGACCCATTTGAATCTTAGATTCTACACAAAACCTAATAGGAACATGGATGCACTCACAATGATGGTTGGATGGTCGGATGGGGTTGGATTGCCGATCGGACGGTCCGGATGATAATCGGGGTCCTCCAAGCTTGATCTCCACCTCTAATCTCTCTCTTTCTCTCTCTTGATCTCCCTCTAAATCTCTCTCTACTTCTCTCTCTTCTCTCAAATCTCTTTCTCTCTCCTTTCTCTCTTTCTCTTTCTCTCTCCTTTCTTGCAAATGGTAATGACAAGACCCACCCCCCCTACGTATGGATCTTGTATGGGTAGAGAGGGGGGTGCATGAGGTAATGATGATGATGATGGGAGAGGGCATGGGAGGTATGGGTTGCATGATTAGAGTTGACTTTGGAGGTGAGAGAGTGATGGGGTGGGTATGGTGTGTGTACACTAGGGTAATGAGAGGGGTATGGGTGAGGGTGAGGGTGATTGATTTGACATATTCTTGGGATTTGTACAAGTGGGACCCATGCCTCACTCGCGTTGCGCGGCCCACCTCGAATTGCGCAAATGATCACAACTTTCACACAGGGTTTCGCAATGGGGCGTGCCGCGCGGCGTTGGAATCGCAGCGCCTACGCGGTCGTCGGGTATAGGTCTTGGGTCGATGCGGTACTAAAATAGGGTCGCGATCAAGGCTTGTTAACCTGGTCCATCCGAGACGTACCGGTACCGGAAACTAAACGTACGGAGGGCAATTCAGGGTACGGGTCTTACAATGGATCTCCTTTCATTCTTGTCTAGGCAAAAATCTGTCAAATATGGGTCATCCCAGAAGTTGTGTTCTTTGGTGTGAGCAACCCAAAGAGATGTGGAGACTTGTATTTCTTCTTCACAAGTCGATATGATCCCCACAGGATCAAATTTCACCAGTGCTTCCACAATTGATAGATCAATTTCATACTCCGTTGAAAGAGTCTTTGTGGGCACTGGTGAAGTTTCTCTTAAGGCATTGACAATGTCACGAATTATAGGATCATCCCAATCCTCAAAATATGCCAAACACTCCTCAAGAGTGTAGGAAACCTCAAACTTCTCGGTCACTTGTGTAGGTTAGAAGAAGTCCTCAACCACCATGTTTTCAGAAATTGGCCTCTCCATAGGCAAATCAAGCACCAATCCGTCAAATTCCTGCATAACAAAATTGTTTAACTCAGAAATTGGTGTCTTGTCAAGTAAATTCTCAGAAGTTGGCACTTCCAAGGATTATTAATAGTCAAATAAGTTTCATCCTTGAAGTGTGCCATGCACGTCTCCAATCTTCCAGGTAGATCATGTTGGAAAAACTCCCCATCTTCCATAGATTCTATCATGTTTACCTCATGGGGGCCATCATTGTCATCTCAATCCTCAAATGGATCGAAGCTAATAACATTTAGAGGATCAAAATTTTGATTTAAAGCGAACTCCTCTTCCACAATTGATTCAATCATATCAACCTCGTGGACATCATCATCATCCCTATGTCTTTTGCCCAAATGGAACACATTAACCTCCAACGTCATGTTTCCAAAGGACAATTGCATTACCCCATTCTGGCAATTTATAATTGCGTTTGATGTAGCAAGGAAGGGGCGGCATAGAATCACCGGTATTTGGGTGCTAGCATCCATAACCGGTTGTGTGTCCAAGACGATGAAATCCATCGGGTAGTAGAATTTATCAACTTGGATTAGCACATCCTCAACTATCCCTCTCGGTACACGGATGGATCTATTAGCAAGTTGCAACGTGGTTTTGGTGGGTTTTAATTCACCAAGACCCAATTGCTTGTATACCGAGTACGGGATCAAGTTTACGCTTGCCCCCAAGTCTAGCAATGCACGCTCAATCCGGTAGCCACCAATGATACATGAAACTGTGGGACTACTGAGATCCTTGAATTTTTTTTTTTTTTTTTTTGGGGGGGGGGGGGGGTCTTTTGAGTGAGAATGGCATTCACTTGCTCATTCAAAAAGGCCTTTTGTTGCACATTATATTTACGTTTGGTTATGCATAGGTCCTTTAGAAACTTGGCATAAGAGGGGTTTTGTTTGATGGCATCAAGCAATGGAATGTTGATCTTGACTTGTCGAAAAATCTCTAAAATATCATGAGAGTTTGGGAGAGATTTTAGAGCGATCAATCTTGAAAGGAATGGTGCTACAGGCTTGTAAATGCGTTCCTTTTCTTTTGGGGCTGAGTTAGATCCGCCCTCATCCTCAGAATTTACCGGATCATTAGGCTTGTTGGCCTTCACCGGGATAGATTTGTCAATTTGCTTACCACTTTAAAGAGTGGTGACGGATTTGGCTTGCTCCATATGTTGGTTGGAGGGATTAGGAATGCTTACTTCATGTACTTACTTTGGATTGGGCTGAGGTTGGGCAGGAAAGGTCCCTTCCCTAACATTCAAGCGTCCCTTAATCTCATCAATTGAGACTTTAAGCTCTTGGAACATTTGCTGATTTGATTGATTGATTTGCGTTTGCCCTTGGATAAACGCTTTTACGGTGTCCTCAATTGAGAATTGAGGTGGGGCCATATTTTGCATGGGTGGCCCTCCTTGAGAGTTGGTAGGATTGCCCGTGGGCACATTCTTCCAACTAAAATTTGGGTGGTTCTTCCAAGTAGAATTGTACGTATTACCCACCAGTCCATTGAAATGCCATTGATAACCATATGTGGCATTTGCATGTTCATGTAACACCTCTTGAAACGCAGGAATTGTGGGACAATCTTGCGTAGTGTGTAAATTGGTGAAACAAATCCCACAAGTGGTCTCAATAGCTTCATTGGATTTTGCAACCCCACTCTTACTAAGTTCCATGGCCTCGATCTTCCTTGTGAGGTTGGCTAACCTTGCATTCACATCGTCTTCCTCCTTGAGGATATAAATCCCTCCTTTCTCTTTTTCTTGAGGAGGCTTGGGGTTATTAGATTTATCCGAGGTATCCCAAGATTGGGCATTCTCGGCCAACATATCCAAATAATTCCAAGCTTCATCTGGATTTTTGCTCATAAACTTGCCGTTGCACATCATCTCTACGAATTGGCACATATTGAAACTTAATCCATTGTTGAAGAAGTTTATGATTCGCCAACTTTCGTAACCATGATGTGGGCAAGCAAGTAGGAGGTCCTTAAACCTTTCCCAACATTGGAAGAAAGACTCATTCTCTTTAACCGAAAAGTTCATTATGGATCTTCGAAGGGTGTTCGTTTTATGAGCCGGGAAGAACTTTTTCAAGAATTCTCGAGTCAACTCATTCCATGACCCTATCGAGTGTGGTCTAAGAGAGTGGAGCCAAGTCTTGGCTCTTTCTTTCAATGAAAAAGGAAAGATTTTGAGTTTTATGGCATCTTCAGAGACATTGGTGTATTGCAAAGTAGCCACCACTTATTCAAATTCCTTTAGGTGTAAGTATGGACTTTCAGAATCTAGCCCATGAAACTTTAGTATGAGTTGAATCACACCCGGCTTTATATCAATGTTTCCCCCGGTCGGTGGTAAAACCACGCATGAGGGTGTAGTTGCACGGGCCGGTTGTAGGTAGTCCCGCAATGATCTCATTGGAGGAACGTTATGTACGTCATTCTCTCCTAGTCCCTCTTGATTTGTGTTTGTAGTTGGGGGGGGGGGGGGGGATTCCTTATAGGTGTTTGATCCATTCTCCCCAAATTATCACAATGCTCTTGGTATTTTTGGACTCGTCTATGGACTGACAATGGTCCAACTAGACCACCTTCGGATTAAAGACGATTGGAGTGGTCACGTTCCCAACGGGACATAAACCACTCAACTAACAACTAAGCTAATTCTAAGTCCTAAAAATCTGAAATTAATCTAGAATTTAAAATTTTGCAAAAAACACTAAGTTGGAAGGATGTTACCTGATTCGCTTGAACTAGAGAAGAAATCCTACAAAACAAAACAATGGGTTAGTTTTAGGAAATCAGAAAAAGCTATCTACTTCTACTTCTACAGCCACTAAAATAATCTAGAACCGTTATCTAAATTCCTCAGCAACGGCGCCAAAAACTTGTTCGCTCGCTTTAAGTGCAAGGCTGTGATGTAGTAATAAATCCCATTAAGACCGAGGTCGATCCACAGGGAATTAGAGAACAATTTCTAAGCTATTCCAACAACTAAGATTGCAACAAATAAAAGATTCAATTGATAGAATTATGCTAAAACATTAACTTAAGAAAATTATATAATTAAGGAACTAAGGCTTTCAAGGATCCACCTGTAGTAATCCCATGTTAATCCAATCAATCCAAGCATAACAAACAACTAGATTTGAAGTCCTATCTCTCATATAGTTGGAAGATAAAGCATTAAAGCACATTCAATCCCACTTAAGTTGAACTTCCAAGTTCTGGTCCTCTTCAACCACATATAGCATTCAAATTTATAGCCTTCGGAGTAACAGCGATGCCTATGGACTATGGCATGCTCGAGGGTTACCATAATTCGAATCTAATCAAGTAAAACATGATAATCTCAGAGAATTGCAAGCAATCCATGTCCGGAGCACATGAACTCTCATAAAACTTCTAAAAATATCAACTTTAAGAACTAGAACATTCAAAATTTGAACTTGAAATAAAACTACTTGAACTAAACTGAATCAAACATGAAATTGACAACAAGCTTCACCTCACAGCCTAAGCTGAGAGATTCTAGCCGAGCATTGTCATACTACAAGTAGAACTCATAAAAGAAAACTAGAAAACATAAAAACCCAGAGTTGGGAGGGTTATAGACGGACGCTTCACGACGGCTTCGTTCCTCTCCCACAAAGTTCCTTAGCTTCTATGATGCCCTAGGAAGAGACCCTAGGTGTCCTTTTATAGTGGGGAAGCTCTGTTGCGTCAGAATCTTCTAGAATTTGCGTAAGGTTACGCACTTGCGCAGAGAAAATCGAATCCCGAATTGGAAACTGTCTGTTTAATGCATGGCCGACCGGTCAAGGCCATTCGGACTGGACTGGCCGATCAGTCTTGACCGGTCGGACAGGATTTTAGTCAATCCAAGGAGAACTGAGTGGTGTTCGACCTGCTGGCCGACCGGTCTTGACCGGTCGGACCAGACTGGTCCTTCGTCTAAGGAGTACAGCAGCATGGCCGACCGATCAGGACCAGTCGGACCAACTTAGTCTTTCATCCAGCAGCTTCCAAGGTGGCCGGCAGGTCGGCCAACCGGTCAGTTCTTGTTCTTTCTCTTTTTTTTTTTTCCTTTCTTTCCTCTTCTCTCTCTTCTACTTGATTTCTTCTTTCTTTGGTCCTCCTTCAATCTTCATCCAATGGTTCTAAATGGATCCTTTTGGTCTTCAATTGGGTGAAGTCTGCTATCATTCCTATAATAAAAAAACATGCATTAGATGGGCCTTTTAAACATGCAGACCATGCATATAATGTGATGTAATGGGCTATATCATGTATAAATTGGAGGTTCAACAGCGATTGATTTTGAAATACTTGAATTATCTTAAATATAATAGTTTTCTATATGAATTCTCCTATCGAGTTGATTGGTAGAAAGCTTTGAACACTTTCGAGTCTAGTTCATATTACACGATTCTCATGGTTTGAAGGGATTATGTAGATCTGTAAATTTGCTAGATTGAGATGTAAGGTGTTGAGGAACCATGCCGGGGAACTTTGTCCATCCTTATTCATGTGAAGTAAGAAAAAGAATGAAAGATGTGGATTTCTAAAAATCCTATCTATGTTTATAGTGAATGAAAGAAAAAGAAAGAAAAAAAAGAAGTTATATCAAATATATGTTGAAATTCTGAAAAAGGGCTACCTATTACCAACTAGGGGATGGATTACTCGTAACCAAAGCTGGAAATGGGAAGTAGTGTGAAAGCCGTCGAAGGAACGGCAAGGCAAATTCTTGTCGTAGGAATATGTGGTTGATCTGTACACTTTTATATCTTCAGTTTCGTCAGTCTATGAAGAAGGTAATCCTGGAAATTCATGAGATGAACTTTCACCATGCACACTAGACCGCACTTACTCAGATTCTTCTATTTATTAATCAATTAGTGGGAATTCTATGTGAATAACTTGTTATGTTTAGGGAGTTTAAGATTTCAATTTCCATCACTAAGTTTTTCTGAATTTGGTATTTATATGTCTTGAAGTTTATAAAAGTATAATTTCCAAGAGAGAGTTAGATTTCGGAATGTTGGATTTGTTTCACGCATGTTTTACTCGGGACTAGCAAAAAGCTGGTTGGGGGGTGTGTTAGGCTATAAATTATGCATAGTCTAACCTCAATTCATCACTTATTATACATGTTTCTTATGGTTTAAAGACTGATCTAATACATGGTTTTGTGTTTGTAGGATGCGAGAGAGATTGTATGATGCTTAAAAGACCCTTCTTACATGCCTTAAAAATCAAAGAAATAAAGGACGAGATGGAGGAAAGATGCAATGCAATGGAGGAAGAAAAGTATGAAAAAGTCACAATTTACAGCCTGACCGGCCGGCCGACCAAACCCTCCAGAAATACAAATATCTCTGGACCAATTTTATGTAGGTCGACCTATGGTCGGGCCAGCGGGCTGACAGGTCGGCCTTGCACTTTCTAAATCAAATTTCAAACACAGGCAGTCCCATTTTTGGTATTTTGGCCCAGTTTGCGGGTCCCATCTTGATGATATTTGGAAATTCAACTTGTCCATGTCGAAGAGGAGCTCGACGCCGAAATAACCCAGTAGTTTCGTATCGATCGGAGCTACAGATTGACCGTGGCGGCCAAAACAATACGAACTATCCAGAAAGTTTCATGATTTCGCTGCTCAACACTGGAATAGTCCAGGTGGCCCATCATTGATGATATGAAAAATCTAACTTGACTATCTTCTATACCACATCTATATATGAATAACTACAAAGTTTCAGGTCAAAAGGATGTGTTGTTTGATCGTACCGGTTGAAGAAAAATGGATCATCAAGAAAGATTCAACTATGCAAATTTTATAAAACGGCCTAAGTGTTCTAATTTTCACACTCAATTTTGGAATTGATTTGGATAATCTAATCCATCTATCATCTAGAGGAGGAAGGTTTCTACTAATGTTCTAAATTTAAGATCAATCCGACCTCTGTACACTTTGTAGTGTTGTAAGCAAGATGACTGGTTCTGGAGGTACTTGAATTGTGCGATTTTAAGAGACGATCGCTGATCTGATTGGTGGGCCCATTCAAAAGATAATCTTGGAAATCTAAACCATCTATGAAAAAGATAAAGTTTCAGGGAAGTTACAAATCAAATTTGAAGGCAATCTGATCATTGGTTAAGCCGTACGAAGCGAAATAAAATCTATTATGTTACTGTACTCTTGCTGTATTATAAAAGGAGGTGCTCTCTTCTATTCCAAAGTAGTCAAGGATGTGGGAAGCAATAAGTTCAAGTCCTAGGAGGCTACCTAGCCTCCTATAGGTAGTTTTTCTTCCTTTTCTTAGTTCTAATTCTATTTTCAATATGCTTTTTCTTAGTTAACCTCTTAGCTAGATCTAGAGGTGAAATTTGTAGTTGGTTTCAGTGCTTTAATTTGTTTATGCAAGTACCCTTTTTCTTAATTTTGGATTTTAAACTTCTAGTTTGAATAAAGTTTGGATTTTTAGATGAATTATGAGAGTTTGTGTACTCCGGACATGAGTTCCTTACAATTCTCTGAGATTGCCATGATGGGTTTGTTTGGATTCGAATTGTAGTAACCCCAGAGCATGCCATAGTCGCTTGGCATGGCTGTTACTTCGAAGGCTACAAGTTTGAGTTCTATGTACTTCATTAGAACTAGAAATCATATTTCTAGATTTAAGTGGGACTGTTTGTGCTTGAATGTTATATCCTCCAATTAGATGAGAGATAAAACTTTGATTCTAATTGTGTTGTGCTTGGATGAATGGATGGCATTGGACCGCTACAAGTGAATCCTTGATGCTCTAGTTCTTCCCAAATCTCAGATTTTCTATTTAGTTATTAAAAACTATATTTCTAAAATCTTCTTAGATTCAAGTTATTAGAGTAGTTGAAATTGTTTACCTCTTTTCCTGTGGATCGACCTCGGTCTTACGGAGAATTATTATTACATCGTAGCCTTGCACTTGAGGCGAGCGAACATGCCTCAGAATAGAGCACATCCGCAAAGCTACCTGTATCCAACATGATACTATGGGTTAGATAATTAGCTACCTTTAATGTTACCACAATGGAGTCTTCATGGGGGAAGTGAATTCCTTCGGCGTCTTTTTCGAAGAAGGGGATTGGTTGATTTCTTGATGTTGTGAGCTGGATGATTTCCCCATCCAGTAAACATGTTGAGGTTTTTATATGCTTTGCGAGCATAAGTTTTCCTTGCGGCATGGGAATCACCTCCACAAGCAGGACTGCCCACAATAGTTATAATTTTGCTAGCTAGCTCTGCATCTTCTTGCGATTGACAATGTTGCGGCGACCTTTCCCTCCGAAGTTAACTGTCTCGAAGCGTTGATGTGCTGAGTTTCTGAGGGGAATGATTTCGCTGTGCAACATGGTCACGAAGATGCCCCCTGCGAATTAGTGTCTCTATTTGATCTTTAAGGGATATACAGTCTTGGGTGTTATGCCCATAATCCTTATGGAAGTAATAGAACTTCCTCTTATCTCTCTTTTTCGGATCAGATTTGATCCTCGGAGGCCACTTGACATAAGATTTATTCTTAATTTCCATCAACACCTTCTTTGGAGATCGATCGAGAGGGGTATAATTATGATATCTCCTTGTGAATGGCTTTCAGGGAAAACGATCATGTTGATCACAACGATACTTTTTGTCGGAGAGAGATGCTTCTTTGAATTTATGTTTCTTCCCTTGGCCATCATGTCGAACGAGGGCTACTTCTTCGGCGTTGATGTATTTTTGGGCCTTAATTTGGAATTCGGCCATCGTTTTCAGAGGATTTTTATCTAGGGTGAAGCGGAACCTTTCGCTTCTTATACCTGCAATCAGAGTGGTGAGGCCTTTATCCTTGGTTTAACCTTCGGTTTGAACAACTTCGGTTGTGAATCGAACCATAAATTCTTTAACCGTCTCATTGTGGCACTGTTTCAGATTTGATAAATGAGACACTGGTTTCTTTGTGCGAATGCTTCCCATAAACTGAAATAGGAAGAGATCCGACAATTGAGAGATTCTATTGACCGGGGTTTTAAACCACGGAACCAAGTATGCGTAGCATCCTTCAGGGTTAAAGAAAAAGCTCTGCACATGATCTCTGAGCTATATCCTTCTAACTCCATGAGAGACCTGTATGTCTCTAGATACTCGAGAGGGTCCCCAATACTAGTATACGAGACAATACTGGGCGTTCGATACTTTTTGAGCAAAGGGGCTTCCATGACTTCACGAGTAAAGGGATGTTCTGCTCAATGAATTGATGTGAGAGTCGTGGCCGAGAGGTTGGATTGGTATCGTTGTTCAATATGAGCAAAATGATCCTCGATTCTTTTGAGATCTCCTTCCCATGGTAGAGTGTAACTGGAAGTTTCAACATCAGGCACTTTCGGCTAGCGTTGCCTAGACACGCTGGAACAGATAGACTGCAGACGCTGGATTGGGGCTTGATTGTCGCAGGAGATACAGTTTGGAGGGGGTTATGTTGGGCTTGAGGTTCGCCTGAAGAATGCTTGGAGGTCGCAGGTGTAGGTTTTGATAGAGGTCCTTCCAAACTTGTTGCAGTTGAGGAAAGTGTTGATCGAATTGATTTGAAAGAGTTTGAAATCCGGCTTGGAGAGTAAGGAGAGTATTTCCTAAATAACGCATAACACCATCTAAACCGCTGGATAAATCTTGGAACGGATTTTGGACCACAGGGTCAGGCGGATTGGGCTGCAGTGGAGGAATTCCTGACATGGATTGAGGGGGATTTTGATTTGGTTCAGGGGCTTCCACTAGACGCAATGTCTGCCTTGAGGTGGAAGGATGGTTGGTTTTCTTTGGAGGCATGCTGGAGGGTAAGGAATATAATAGTGAGAACAAATTGAACATCGTTCCCACAGACAACGCCAATCTGTTAACGTCAAAAACTAGTAACAACTTTCCCTCCTCCTGATACGTGATCCTCCTGAAGATAAATTCCTTCATTTCACCTGAAAATCATGAAGAAAACTAAGAGTGGTCGGCATTCAGTCACTAGCCCTCCGATGCTTAAATTAGTGATGGGCTTGAAAGTAAGATGAAGTTTGAAACGTAGGCTAAGATATTGCGTACCTTTCTCATCCTTAGGATCCTTTATTTATTCAGATCCGGATGGAGTAGTTTGTTACGTAAGTAATTGAAATCTTCCTGTTATCAAGGGATAAAACGTTATCTTATCTTATTAGAAACCTCGACGATCACGTTGTTTGATGTTAATTCCTTTTAATCCGGAACTGGCGAATAAGAATAGATCTAAACGGATCTATAATCTGGGCCAACTCCTGAACTGTATGGGCTGTTAGGACTACGACTCGGCAAATGTCTTCATCAAACGACTAGTGACCAGAGCTGCTTGAATTTAGATGAGTGATTGGCTAATGAGCAGATTTAATTGGATTGCGAGATACGCCCAACCCGGCTCGCTAGACGATATATTTTGTTGTCCTGCTCGCAGTTTATAATACCAAGGAGGCGCTTGCATGTCATATGTGAACCATATAAAGCTGCTCGAGAGAGTTGCTGATCGTATGCACCTTCGGCCAACTTTATTCTATAACAATAATAAATTGGTGAAACTTACAAGGGTGTTTACGTCGGATTTGGTAACAGGATCCTCCAGACGTTCACCTTCCTTCAAACAAGCTTCCCTCCAAACCTGAAAGAATAAAAGAGGAAACTAAGGGTGGCCGACGTCCAGCCGTTGGCCCTCCGAAGCTTAAGTCAGATGGGACATGGTTGTAAAGTGAAAAGCGAGGTATGAGCTTAGAAATTGTGTACCTTTATCATCCGTGGGGTCATCTATTTATGCAAATCCAGGTGATCCAGTCTGTTACGTAAGCCGTTAAGATCACTGCTGATTTCAGGGGATAAGGTGCTTATCTTATTAATCCTTAGATAAAGGGATGACCTAACATCCTTGGACGTCTAGCTGATTACGTCTCTTGATGGAGATGCTCCGAGTTATGGATAAGGACAAACCAAAGTTGATCTGTACATACTGACGCTGAAAGGTAGCAATTATTCTCTTCGAAGGTAACCTCGCTTAACATTCTTAAAGTGAGCTGCTCGCATGTAGATATAAGATCCCTTTCAACGACCATGAGCCGAGCTGCTCGCATGCGAGACCCTTATTTTGTGACCAAGGAGTGAAGACAAACGAATTATGAAAATACCTTCATCCGATGACCAGAGATCAAGCCAGCTCGCATGTTCGGGATTGTATACCGTACTTTTATGATATGCAAGCCTCGACCATAAGGGCTCGCAGGTTAAACACCATAAAAAAGGCGCTCGCAGGTCTTGAGTCTTTGATATCGTCGATCACCGCTTTTTGGCTATAATAGATGCCCCCCGAGTCCTTGCTGTCGAGGAGTCTAAGGGAAGGACTTGCTTATCAGCATGCATAACCGCTTAATGCGTTTCTTGGAAGGGAAGCCGTACATGATTGGAGTGTCATTAATGAACGCCAGCTTTCCGCAGCTTTTTGGCAGAGAGGAAATGAAGAGACGCACGCCACGTATCTTCGGAATTAATGATCATGCCCGTTCGACTGTTATGCCAAACGAATGGTCGCCGCGTGTCACCAAATCTTGAGGAATGATTGCTTATAAATATACGGAGCCTGCGAATTTTTCAAAATTTCATCCGAAGTTTTCGAAAATTTTCTTCTCTCCTTGCTTCCTTCTTTTCCTCTGGTGTCCTATCCCTTCTCTGGTGTAACTTCGTTCCCCCAATTCTCTCTGGTGTAACTTCGTTCTCCTTCTTTTCCTTCAAGGTATTATCCTTTTCTCATCCTATCTTAAAAAAACCATGGTGAGAGATTCTGATTAGGAAACCGTCCCTCTGGGGGACGCTATGCCGGACTCTTCTTCCTCCAACAATGTGAGGGTTCCGATGGGTAAATATTCTGCGTCCGGGTATCCCTCCATAATGACGGAGGAGCGGCTGAACGAGTTACGGGAAAAATATCGAGTTCCTGACTCCGTCATTTTTCAGTTGCGCAGAGAGGGAGAGACTCCGGATTCACCTCCCCTGGTTGCGTAGCCCTCTACGATTACCTCTTCATCCTTGGAGTATGTCTTCCTCTCCACCCTTTTATTCGTGACGTACCCCGTACTTATAAGATTGCCCCAGGGCAACTCATTGTAAATGGTTGGAGGGTGGTCTTGAGTTCTTTCGTTCTCTGAAAACAAGTCGGTAATGGAGACTTGACCGCCGAGGAGTTCCTCAGAATGTACCAGCTAAGAAAGCTCCCTCCAGCGAAGGCTATTACTACTTATGTTACTGGCACTGAGATAATTTTGTTTTGGGGAAACCCACTTCGAATTACCCCGGATGGAGGAAACGCTGGTTTTTTGCTTCCCGGAATTGGGAGTCTAAGACGGGATCCACCCCTGGGGGTCATAATGTGAGCTGCTTTTTTGGTGAAGGCGGGTGAAGCTTTACTCTGCCCTGATTTTCGTCATAATCTCGAACTTCAACTAACTTGATTGACCTCTGCTCATATTCAAAGGTATTCCGACGGGAGGAAAACCGAGTCTGAAGGGAGGAATCAACGAGAAGATCGTAAAAGTTTACAAGTTATTAGTTCGTGACAGGAATATTGAGGCCTCTCTGTCACTTCCTCGACTCGCTGTTGCTGGACTGATATCTCAAGAAGAAACCTCC